>JAZKJV010008049.1:0-487007 GCA_037367405.1 Ottelia alismoides | reverse complement strand
TAATTTTTGGATTTTCTATAATTTTCTACAATTTTTTAAGATTTTTTAATTTTTCACAAATATTTTGGGTTTTGTAAATGATTATTACGTAAAAATTGGGCAGAAATTAAAGGACAATAAAGTACACCTACAATAATTTTTTTGGAATTTTTAGGCAAGTTTTCGAATTTTTATGATTTTCTAAATTCGGGTAGACAAAAAGACATTGTTTTTTATTTTTTAAAAATATCAAATATCACCAAAATGCAATGAAATTTTTATACAATGATGAAGGGCATAGCAGGAGCATACACAAATTTTTCTAGAATTTTTTAAAGCAATACCAACATTTATTTCAATCAAAAGAGCAAGCAAATTAAATGTCTGAAATACATGGACCAGAATACAAATATTTAAAGTTTCTTGGACTAAAAGATTACAGGAATAAAATGTGGGATAAAATTCGCAAATTACCCAATAGGAAGGTACGACGCATGTGACTTGCTTTGGAGAAGGGGGCTTTTTGCGATTCCAGAAACATCCGAGGGCTGAAATGCAATTTTCCCATTTTTTTCTTTTTAAAATTTGGCCTAGGGCTTCCTGTTTGTATCTCTTGCTTCGTTCTTCTCAAACAGCCAAAGAGGCTGGACGTCGCCGCTGGCTAGAGGATGACGGTGGAGGGCTGCGCGAGTCTGGAGGTTGATGCAGTTGCGGCGGAGTCGCGCCACGCTAGAGGGAGAGTCTCAGGCGGTGGGGGGCCAAGGGCGGAGCAGCTTCGGAGCAGCGCAGAGGCGCCTGGAGGTAGCGCCGAGGGAGAGCCATGCTCAGCACGGAGATGGCGGCGATCCACCGCGCGGACGGGCTGACCGCAGGCGGGGCTCGTGGAGTAGAGGCGGGGGGAGCACGGCCTAGCGGCGCAGCGCTGGAGTCCAAGCGGTAGTCGGACGCGGTGGAGGCATTGCGGCACCAGCGGAGGGCGTGTTGGGAGGCACCGTTGTGGTGGGCAGCGCTGCCACCCGCTGCTCTTTTTTCATTTTTTATACTTTTTATATGTAAACAGAAGTAGAGATATAGAAAAAATTTTATAATTTTTTTTGAAAATAATAACTATAAACAAACAGAAATAAATTTTTTTATTTTTATTTTTAAATTTTCCTACAAAACAACTATTAGAGATAAAAACAATTATATTTTTTATTCTATTTAATTATTTTTAAACATAATAGGAAGTATGAATGGTTCAGATCTTACGATGTAGAAGATAGATCCGTGTCTCCGGCCACCATGCGTGGTCAGAGTTGAATGATTTCGTGAGATAGAAATGAAAATGGAGGGACTCAAAAATGAATGTGGTGATCGGATCGGATGCGGATTCGAGTTGTGGTGGAAATTTTTAGGATTTTAATATCTAAAATTTAATCAAATCGAAGCACAAATTAAATATAAAACTTATCTAGGAAAAACGACGGGAAAAGTTGGATCTCACCTTGAGATCAGATACACCATGATGGCCTTGACGAGGGCCGACTCACTGTCACTGGACGGCTTGGAGGATGGGCACCCTTCTTCAACAAGATGGCTCTCGAAGATCGGGCTCCTCTCCACCAGCGATTGATCAAGAGGAAATGAGTGAGGAGGAGCCCAATAAAAAAAGAAGAAAAATTTAAAAGGAAAGTATGCATAAAAAAGGAATGTAATTAGTGGTTATTGAAATAAATTAAATTAAATTTATTAATTAATTAAAAATAAAATTCGGAATTAAATAAAATAATTAAAATAATTAATTTACAAAAATTAATTAGCCACCTCAATGGTGATTATTTAAGGTAGAAAATCAAATCTTATATACATGGAAAGTTTTCAAATCAAATAAATGAATTAAATAAATATATAAATCAAATTTTCATAATTAATTTAATTTAATTAATTATAGTTAGATATTATTTTTTATTTTTTATATAAAGAAATTAGTGGTATACAAATATCATATACATATAGTACATTATACACATGTATAAATAAGGAAATAATTTTTAAAAGATTTTCTAAATTTTAATTTTTTAATTTATTTGTTAATAATGAAGAAAAAAATTACAATTATAAATAAATATGTACAACAAATAAGTGGTAAAACTGCACAAAACACCCGAGAAAATTGACTTTTTAACTGTAACTCCAAAAATTATGAAACTATAGCCATTTGAAAGATAATTTAATTTAGAATATAATGAAAGTGAGTACAATTCAATTTGAGTTCGTATGGAGCTGAAATTGGTATTTCAACTATTGCTTTACGGCTTTTTCTGAGTGTGATTATTTGTAATTTATACATTATTTTGCTTTGCAATTATTTTTATTATTTACAACATAATTTTATTTACAACTTTTGTTTACAAAAATATTTAATTTGAAGGTAATTTATGTACAAATAAAATAGTACAAGTTTTATACAAATATATAGGGAAAATATTTACAAATTATTTTTGGATTTTTGGATTAAAGACCCTATCTCTCCCTACTTTATTCTTAATCGATCATGTCAAGTCTTGACCTTCTCTAGGGGTTGGGTCAGTCCGCATTTATTTCATAAATTCATCCTTCATTTTTATTTTCCTTTTTTTCTTCTTTATTCTTTTATTTTAAATACAAGAAGTGTTAAAAATGCATATTTAACAAATACATGCAAAATGATAATTTCATGAAATTAGTGGGTATTTACAGGTATTTAACTAATTAAATGAAGCTAAAATAAAAGAATAAAGGTGATGAATCGTGGATTCATCAACAGCTCACAAGTCGATGCGTCTTCCCGACAATCGTTTTCTAGCAGAGCGTCCACTATCTCATAGTAGAGCATCACGCCGTGAAGTCTGCCCTCCACCACAGTCACCACAGCCACCACCTACTATAGCACTAGTTTCCGAGGAGGTGCAATCGCAGCCTCAGTCGGTCCACTCCGACTCTCAGTTCACCTCTTACTCGCCGCAATCCATGCCCACTTCTATGGCGAGCTCCTCGCAGAGTGAGACTTCATCGCCTACAGAATACTATGATGAAGAAGAAGATCTATACGCAGACATGGTCGATTTACATTACACAACTGCATTTTAGTATGGTCTGAGCGTACTTCGTGGAGCGCGGGTGAGATCGAGATCTTGATTTAGGTTTCTTTAGTGTAATGGAATTCTACGTAACTCTGGATACATATGAGCATTTTGATATGATGTTAGTAAGTACATCTTCGAGAAATCTTCTGTCAATTAAATGCTAGTGATGAAATTGTGTTCTCTTAATCTTGTGATTTTATCAATTCTATGATATGTGCATTTTGATTTCAATTCAATTTAAACATTTCGATTATTCTACATTTTCTTGAAAAAGGTGTACAACATAGAGAAACGATTAATGATACTTTAAGAAGACAGAATTATCAAATACTTTTAAATTAATTAACATTTTGATTAATACAATAGAAGTACGCAAGTTCTAGGTTAAAAATAAAATCGAAGTAGAAAATTATACCCTATTGATTAGTAATGCTAGGTTACTTACTTTAATAAATTAAATATTCTTATAATTTAAATTATAAAAATTATAAAACATATAATATTATATAAAAATTATAAAATATAACTGAACTATAAACTAATAGGCATGAACCCTAGCGGTAAATCGTTCGCCGCTGCTATGATTGGCACAGCGAACAGTTTGTCGTGGTAGAGTTTAGGGCGGAGTGATCAGTGGTAAACCATTTGCCGCGTCAGGTAGATCAGCGACAAACGGTTCGCCGATACATCTCCCTCTTGGGAAATATTTCCATCCCGCACCCTTTTAGGGAAATAATTTTCTCCCACCCTCCTTTTAGGAAAATAACTCGTCTCAAACGACATCCTGTGATGTGCTAACCTACACTGAAGAGGATCCAATGCCCTAGACCCACCTTATCAGAAGGCTCTCCACTCCGCCAATCACAGTTATACCACAATCAGCTCTACTTGTCCGTGGTCCTCCACCATTAATGCAGCAAATGATTTCTCTTCGATTTTGTTCCCTTTTGAACCAATCATATCATGTGGACGAATTCCAAGAAAAAGAATATCGTCACTGCAAAGATGAACCACTCTGCATAAAATTTGTTTGGATCCAACCAACATCTCTCGATCTCTACGGCTGCATGATATATCTATCTCGTGATATATGTCCTTGTTAATCTCTTCGTCAATCAAACAGCGATTATCATCTTCTCACCGCCGACGTATTTGAAGGCCACTCCTGATATCTGCAATTGCATATCAAGGAGCACCTGCTCACTGCTGTGCCACAAAGCCGACTCACGGGGAATGGAGGAGACCTCGCAGACTGAGTCGTCCATGACTCAAGGTATTCCTGTTCATTCATCTGAATCATCTCTCGTTATAGCATCTAAGATCAGGTGATGAGATTGAGATCAAATGGTGGACGCAGCAGACATGGCGGGAGAGCAAGAGACGACTTCCAAGGAGAACAGATGCAAGAAATCAGAGGCTCCACCTATGTCTCCGGGAGAGGAGGACCTCATCCACAGGCTTCACCGCCTCCTCGGAGACAGGTATGCAACTCAAGAGCCAGCCCTGACGGATGATTTCTATTCTCATTATTTTTCTTCTCGAATTATCATATCCTTTACAAAGTTTTTCTTGGATGATGCCTCTCTCGCCTCTTCGTTCGGAGTTTCCATATTTATGCTCCGACCTTACCTAGCAAGTTAGATGAAGGCAATAATCTTGAATTGAACCAAACTCACTTTATTATACTCAGCATAAAATCCTCTTTAAAATGAAGGTAGTTTCACTACAATCGAAGCTAAATGTGAAGCTTCGATTTTTGAGGTACCATTGTTATCTTTACATAATAGTACATTACCTATTTATATTTTATTTTTTATATTTTAATATTTTTTATATTTTTTATATTAATATAAAATTTGAATAAGAAGTTATAAAAGCTCAAAAAATCCAAAAGTAGATATGAATACTTTATATATATATATGGGAAAAATGGGGCTGCCCCCACCCCATTTTTCGCAAAAATTTTTTATTTTTTTTGGAAAAACATCACCATGTATATTCATCTCTGTATCCCTCATATACGCCATTTGATCAGAAACAGAGACTCCTATGACCTCCATCCAGACGTCATTTTTTTAACGGTCGTAGATTTTTTAAATCGGCCATGTCTGGATGGAGGCCGTAGGAGTCTCTGTTTCAGACGAAATTCGAACGGCATATAGGAGGGATATAGGGATAAATATACATAGAGATATTTTCAAAAAAAAACTAAAAAATTGACAAAAAATGGGCGAGGCAGTCATATTGGCTACCCTGAGGGGGCAACCCCATTGACCCATATATATATATATATATATATATATGTATGTATGTATTTATTTATTTATGTATGTATAATATACCAATAGTGTACATATATGTGTGTCTGTGTGTGTTTATATGCACCTATGTATAACAATATAAAAACAAAATAAAATACATTTGAAATCCTTAATTATATATTATTTTAATATAATATAAAAAGATATTAAGCTATATGTAAAATTCTCGATTTTAAATTATGTATATTAATTATAGTTTTTATCACTTGTACCCTCTAAGATATTGCAATATCAGTTATGCCCCTCTTTTTAAAAAAAATATCAGTTGTGCCCTTTCAGCAGTTTGGTCGTCAAAGAGTTCAACTTGATCATGGTTCATTTGAACCAATATGTGGTTAAGAGTGAAAACTAACAAAACACAACTTCCCCGCAGCCCCTCCCCCTACTTCTTCTCTATTGCAATCCACCTCCTCCGAGTATATGCCGCCCCTCACCTCCTTAGCCTTGTTGGACTTGTAATCCCTTGACAATCCACTAATGCAATAAAAATTATTTTTTATTTTGTCTATCTGAAATGATTGTTTTTGAATTTACTTAAGTTAAGGTACATTTGTAAATTTAGGGTTATGTATCGTGACCATAATGAATACGATACAGTTGAGAAAACATAAGTGACATTAACATGTGCTATTCAGTAAAGATCTCCAGTCTTAAGAAAGAGTTGGAAATATTTCTCTAAAGACTAATTTCCAACCAACTTCTTGATACATGTCATATGCATTGGAATAATGATTCGGATGTGTCAGAATAATCAAGTCAAAGAGTTGACTTGATGAAGTCGAGATAAACTAAGACCTAAATCGTAACTATCACGATCAGGGCACACATCCCTTTATTGGAGACATATATATCTATATGCATGAGTGTGCACATTTGATAACTGATGTCAATATACCGGCAAGCTACTGTGCATATGAAGACGCATAAGAAGTATGATCTCTCAAAAGAACCATACATGTTCATACTTGATGAACTGGGAGAGAGAGCTCATTATGAGTTGTTTTTATGTCATAATGAATTCCATGCATGGTCGCCTCGTTTATGAAATGAGATACGAATTCGAGATATATATAAACTTTTGGAAAGTATATGATTAATATAGTTGCTTAATTATCGAATGAGAAATCTATTGATGCGTTTCGAAGAAGACAGCCAAACTAAGGTTTGAACTTCTAACATATCAAAGTCTTCCACTATAAAGGATGAATGAGTATTGGGAATACTTAGGGTTAAATCTATATTAATAGATCATCTACCATGACGCTTTAATTCTGAGGGAATGATGAAAGCATATAGATTTTAATGGATCCACTTCTTAGCTTAATGACTTAAGAATTAATCGTGTTAAGTCTCATCTCATTAGAATCCAATGTCTAATTCCAAATTGCAATGCCCAAATGTTGAAAAGTGAAATGGTGATGGAAATGGAAATGAACACACTCCTTGAATTCATTTCTAAACTTCAAATGGTTTGGACTACGATTAGAAATGGTTAAGGAAGTTGTGTTCAGCTCATTTATGCATTCTCCAGTTTACGGAGAGTGTGATGTGATTTGTTAAGCTTACTTAGAATGTGAATTTGTTCATCTCAAGCTCAACATTTGTAAGTGACACATTTTCACTAAAAGTGGTATAAACTATGAAATTTTTGTTATCTGAATTTCAAGTCACTATACATGGATAGCATGATCTTCATGACATTATCTTCAAATATTCAAGATTTATACTCATGAGTCCTGATTGGATTAGGACTCATACTTAACAATATCAATAATGTGATAATAATTATTATTATCTAGATATGTGTATATCCATGGTTTTGTGGATATGATCCACAATATATTTATTTATTTAATATGAATATTGATTCATAATAATTAATATATATATATATATATATATATATATTTAATGGGAGCTAGGAGCCTACACTCGGGGTGTAGGTAACTAACTCCCTACACTTGACCTTTTTTCAGTATTTTTCTTTGAAGAAAACCTTAGGGGTTTGCTTAATATATTGAGGAGAAAGTGGATTTCAAGCTTCATGTAAAAAAACATTCCTAACATGTTTATCTTGAAGGGGACAATTTTAGCAATTCTAAGACCGTTAGAATTTGATACTCTTGATGGAGATGATAGATGTCCAGAATTAAATTAATTTTTGAATGGCATAATGGTGATATATGGTGATTTAATTCCCACAAGGTTTCATTTTAAAAAAATCAAAAAATAATGAAAAAAGAGCTGGGTGTAGGTAGTTACCTACACCCCCAAGTGTAGACTCCATTTTCCTTATTTAATATATTTATTTGTGTGTGTGTGTGAATATGATTCATATAATATTCAAAGGAATAAATGTGCATTAGATTCACATTGGAAATTAAATGTAAATTAGATTTACATTCTGTTGTGATGTAACTTTCATAAATTTCCCAACTATAACAATTGAATTATCATGATATTAATGCGACAACTAAAAATCAAAATAAGGACAAGATTTAGGATAAGGGGGCATTCAAGCTTGGAGAAGTTGGACGTCCACCTTGAGTCCTATTTCTATACAACTCTCTCCTAATTTGTTGTTTGCTATTTATTTATTTTAGATGTTAATTAAGAGGCAACTTGTCTCTCTGCTAAAATAAAGATTAGAATAAGATTTTAACCTTTGGTTGATCATCTAAGTGACATCATGGTAGACAACCCCTCTTAGAGTGGGACTTTAAAGGGATGTCCACTATGTGTATATAAGAGAGGGCATGCATCTCTCTTTTCCCTACACAAGTGCCTTGCATTATGAGGGCACAAGTTCCTTGAATATTGAGAGAGATAACTTGAGAGTAGAAGACTCTCTTCTACATGTCTAGACTTCTCTTCAGTCAACCCTACACATCACCAAACATGCTTCATCTCGTCATATTCGTGGCCCTGTAAGGGAGAAGATCATCTTCTTTTTGTGATTCACGTACATGCAAGAAGACTCGATTTCATGAGATGAAATCATGAGATTGGGGAGCATCCTTTCATGGACAACTTCAAGAAGAAGATATCAAAGTTTGTGGGAGCAACGTGATGAATACCCATTCATCACTCTTTATTCTTATATTTTAGCTACAAAAACCTTTGCAAATGCATGTAGATATGTGTAAATAGGAATAATTACCAAAAGCATGCATTGTGTAAAATCCTATAATTAGCATGTTTTTGTGCAAAAATAAAAGAATAAAGATTAAAAAGAAAAAGAGGGAAATATTTAGAATAAATATTGAGCAACCTAACCCAAGGGAGGGCTCAGCATGGGCCTGACCGCATAAAAGCCAAAGTAGAGGGAGATAGGGGCTCATGTGTAAATATTTGTGTAAATAAATAAAACTATATTTTCCTCACCCAAAAATATGCTTGTAAATACTTGTATATATTTATAAAAATATAAAAGCAAAATAAAAAGTAAAAATCAAAAAGATCAAAAATACCCCCCTTTCATCATGTACATAAACCACACCTATATATTTATTTAGCTTTGTAAATATATAAAAGTAATTTTTATAATTTTTGTAAATAGTCTATATTATATATTGTAAATAAATAAAATAAAAACAATTAAAATCAAAACAAAATAAAAATAGAAAAAACAAAAATACAAAAATACATTGTACTTATACCATGTATATAGATGTACATATCTATTTACTTTACCCATGAACATAAATAATAAAAATAAAATAAAAACACCCTTTTATTCCTTATTTTATTCTATAAATAAATAAAATATAAAATAAGGATAAAATTGTATAAAAATAATATATAAAAATCAAAAATCAAAACCCTATATATATTGTATATACCTATATCTAATACATACTATGTAAATAGCTTATTTTTATTTCGAAAAAATTATTAAAAATCACCAAAAAATAGAAAAAAATAAAAGAAAAATATTTCATGTTGAGAGTTTTTGCAGATTCGGCCCCTAGCTACCCCAATTTGTCACCTCAAGATCCAGCCACGTGGCCGAACCCCATTGGGTCCTGGGGATGTTGACCGCCCGGTCAACTAGCCCCCCCAAGACCACTTCCCACGGGTCCGAGCTCCGGACCGATTTCTCCATTTTTTATCCGCTCGACCCGATCACCACTCCGCCTAACCCCGGGTTCTAATCCGAGATTTTTCGATCATGATCCACGCCCAGGGAGGTTTTTGGGGATCCGCGCGCTACGCTGCTCGCCCCGACCTCTCTCAGTCGGACCCCTACTCGTATTTAGCTGCAGCTCCGCCACCTTCCCACGCTATCTTTGGTCATTCGCCTCCTTCCCTGTGAGCTCCAGAGAGACCGCGAGAGTGACAGCGAGCGATTCCACCTGTTGCAGCGAGGAGAGGAGGAGGAACCCACTGATCCGGCGACGTTGCCGCCGTAGCTCCGCCACCTGAGCGAGCTTCGAGCCTCGGGCCGATACGACCCTCGAGGCGACGACCAGGAGCACCCCCTGCTCTTCCCCAGTCTCACCGATCATCCAGGTAACCCCGTAGCTCCGCCATTTCATCTAATTTCCGTTTACGCCCAAATTGCAGCTCCGCCGTCGTTCCTTGATTCCGACCACCCTATCACCTTTCTCGATCATCGGAATCGACCACCATCACCATCTCCTTCCGCCGCACCTTCTGCACCCATGCACTCAACCTAGCTCGCACAGGAGCTGGGAACCGGGCTCCTCCGTCACCCACCTTCGCCGGAGCCCGCCACCCCGACGCACCAGCCACCGTCACTCTGCCTAACTGGGTCGAGGCAGTTTGCCCTCGACCCGCGAGTCTTCTGAGCCATTTTGCAGGTCCCCCCGAGCCCATCTGAGGGCTTGGTCATTCAGGCTAGGAGACCCAGCTCCGCCGACCGCCCCTGAGCTCCTCCGAGCTCGGGTCGATCATCGGAGCATCGCAGCAGACGCAGGAGCGCACCAGCTTTCTTCTCCGACCATCAGAGCGCTCCGAGGAGGAGGCCCGCGCCCGCACGAGCCCGGCGAGTCTCGCCGGGGCCTTGTTCTTCCAGCATCCTCCCGCGCCGTTAATCTTCGTCCCTCGCTCCAGTTCTAATCTGAGCTGTTCATATCCGGAGCAGCCATCACCGTCAGATCCGAGGAGACGTCATCTGGAGCGCCCACCATCCGTAGCCGTCAGATCGCCACGTGGAGCGCATCCAACGCCCCGCCTAATAATGGGTAATTTACCCTTATGCCCATGTCTTTCTTTTATTTCATTTTAGTCCTGTAAATATTTTAGTACGTTGTTTAGTTTTAGGTTTAATTACATAGAGGACCATGAGCTTAGTTTATTTGCACTTATACCCCTGCCTGTTGTGGACACGTGCTTCGACACGTGATTTCTTTGGGTATTTGCAGCATATGCCCTTGTAGTTCTGGTTGTTATGAAATGAATGAAAGTTTATTTTAATTGCAGTTATACCCTTGTGAATGCTTTATTTCCGCATGTGCGTTTTATTTTGGGTAAATTGCAGATAAGGCCCCTGGACTTTTGGTACGTGTTACCAATAAGTCCTCGGGACTTATTTTTGTTACATATAGGTCCCTGAGTGCCCCAGGCACGCGCTTGGCACGTGTTTTGCTGGGTTAATTGCACCGGGACCCCCAGAACTTTGGGTATTTGCATTTCAGTCCCTATGCACAGTACCCACTTTGTATTTTTGAATAAGATATCAAATCACCTCCAAATCCAATGAGAATTTGACACATGGCTCCTGCTATGGTGTAGGATTTTCAAGGACTTTTGAGGACATTTTTTATTTTGTTTGCTATTTTTAAAATTCAAAAACCTTTATTTTCGTTACTGTTTAACTTGAAAATTCACAAAAAAATATAAAAACTCCCCTAAAAATTCCATAAAAATTAGCTATTATTTGGTGTAGTTTGTTTGATTTTCTAGCCAATTTTGGCTATTTTTCATTGCTTAAAAAACCTTAAAAACTTAAAAACACCAAAAAGCCCATCAAAATTCTAGTAAATACATTAAAAATCCAAAAACAATAAACTTGGTACCCAAATTTTCCTTGTTTCCTCTATTTTACAGGAAAATTACCTCCAGGCCATTTTGAGGCCCTTAGATATTTTATCTAAGGCTTTTTGGCTCGGCTGGACAGTACCCCTTATTTTTACCACTGTTTGATTTTTAGAAAATAAAATAAACATCAGAAAATTATCAAAAATTCACCAAAAACACTAAAAAATATAAAATACCTAAAAATATTTTTATTTTGATTTTTGGTTGATTTTTGGTGCTTGAAATAATTTGTTGAATTGTGTTCTTCCTTACTTTTCTTATTTTCTTTATATATTAAAAATCCAAAAAAAATATAAAAATACTTAAAAACCACTAAAAACATTTTGTCTTTTATTTTATTTGTTTTTGTTTTTACTACTTCGTAGGCCTTCGGCCAATCCGCGCTCCTTGAGTTCGACCCTGGGTGCTATACCAGGTTAATCACATAGCAGGACCGCTTCTTTGTTTTGACTGATTTTATTCTTCGCGAGTGGTTCATTTTTCTTGATACACACATCCGAGTAATTGAGGTCGCAACGACCGTCTCAGATACCTGATTGCCTTAGCCACTTGGGATTTTTGTGTTATCAGAATGGCGCCGTTGCCGGGGAGCACGGCTTAGTAGTTGATTTTCTTTTCGTTTTTATTTTCGCGGCTCTTCTAGAGCTCGCGGCTTTTCGCGGCTTTTGTCCATATTTTCTGTTTGTTTATTTTGTTTTGTTTTCTTTTTCTTTTATTTTTGATTTTAATTTTATTTTGTGTGTTTATTTTATTTTACATTTTTGCGTATATACCCTTTTATTTTTATTTTCATTTCTTTTTTTTCTTTATTATTATTTGATTATTGGTTCTGACCACTCTGTTTTCTCTTGCGAGGGCCTGAGGACCGAGGCGGCTGATTTCGAGAAGCCGACGCAACCGCGGGATTCGGAGGCGGCTCCCTTCTTCGCGGAGCCGTAGGAGAGAGTGAGAGAGAGTTGAGTGGGTGAGGATTAGGATAGACTTTTATTTTTATTCATTATTATTGTAATAATACATGACATTGGACTTGGACACTTGGACTGCCGTAGCGGGTCTGTTTCGCCGAGCACCGGTGTGCTCGGGGGACCCTTAGGACCGTAGCGGTTTTTCGCGGTTTTTCGCGGTTTTATTTTCATTTCTTTCTGCCTTTTCCGGTGTTTACGCGGTTTTTGCTCGAGCCCCTAGACTTAAGAATTTCTGGTGATTGTGACGTAATTAGTAGGATCCACACACCTAACTGATTATCTGTTCCTATAGATCGTTAATTGGACCTACTAAAAATAATTAATAAAAATAACCGACTCATTTACCTTCGTAGCCTACGTGCCGCAGCCCGTCCTGTAAAGCGCTTTCTCCTACCCCCGATTTGTCGGACAGAGGAGGGACGGGCCAAGACCGGACTCTTTGGCTTGGAGGTCGGTGACCGGTTAGACGGTTCTTCGCTAGACTTGCTCATCTAGAACTCGGCTTTCCCGTTGCATCATATAGGTAGTTTCCTTTCTGTCTTTACATTTATGCGCGGATCATATTGCATGTAGAGTGCTGGAGACAGGTACGCATTTCTTACTCAGCATGCATCATTGATTTATCGCGCATCGGCTTTTTCGTCTTCTCCCCCCTGTTTTGGACTTAATAACCAGGAGAACCGAAAAATTCGCTAGGACGTTTGTTTCTATTTGAAAAAGACTAAAAAGAGAAACCATAAAATTGGGACTGGATAATACTATTGATCTTAAAATACGCTCACCCTAAAAATTTTGTCTTGGGGAGAGCAACCCCCTCATTGTATGGTTTGGATGCGCGAGAGAGTGACCCGCACCCTAGGTAGAGCCCCCCGGTGCTAGTCCCGACTGATTACCGACTTTTCCGTGCGGGCCAGTCGGTTGGGTTAGCATCGGATATCCTAACAGGTCACGTAAGTGCTCTGATATTTTGTGTGTTCATCAAATAAAATTGACAAGATAATTTGACTGAACTTTCACGGTCTTCAGCTCGCGTTGCGTTGGTGAACCGGGGGTTTGTTTTTTGATCATAGTTTCTCCAGATCTCATCCGCACTACTCGCCAGATCGAGATGATCGGTAGCCGGTCTCTTAGGCAGCCTCTGGCTGCAACGCTTTCGGGCACGTCTACCTCATCATCTAGGTTGGCTCGCGAGAGCTCAGACCCGCTCTCCGAGCCCGAGTACGATTCCACCCTGTTCCCCCTTGACCCCCTTTCTGTCCGACCTGAGAGATACGAGCCCGAGGAGAGATTGATTGATTTGACAGCACCTGAGTTGGGCTCGTTTGGTTTTGCAGACGTCATGGCCGGAGCCGGTAGTTCAGATGATCACTCCCGTCAGCCCGAGCATTTTGTACTTGACCAGGGAGCGATCAACTCCACCCTGATCGCATCACTTGAGACAGTCCAGCAGCAGTTACGCGATCAGGGGGCATTCATGATAGAGATGAGGCGAGAGTTGGAGAGGCTCAGAGCAGAGCGAGACCAGCAGAGCGAGCCTGAGGAGATACCTGATGCAGAGGCACGAGCCGCAGCAGCCGCAGCAGCAGCAGCAGCAGCCGCCGCCGCCGCAGCGGGAGGCGCTGCGGCAGGAGGACCACCACGACCGATGCGGTAGTTGCACAACCCCGGATCGACACTCATGCATCATTGGGTAGTAGTGCCAGCGATCGTGGGGGACTTCAAGTTCCCCCTGAACACTTTGCAGTTACTGCCCCGTTTCCACGGACTTGCCACTGAGGAGCCCCACCTCCACCTCCAGGAGTTTCTTATGATCTGCAGCATTGTCCACAATTGCCATGTGGACCAGGACACGATCCGGATGATAGCCTTCCTGTTTTCACTGGCAGATAGAGCAGCCACCTGGCTGAAGCATCTCGGGAGGTTTGTCTAACTTGGGAGCAGCTCCGCACCGAGTACTTGAACAAGTACTATCCACTTGGGCGGACGAATGCAGCGAGGGCCCTGATCAGCAACTTCTCCATGTTCCCCAACGAGCAGTTTCACGAGGCATGGGAGAGGTTTCGAGAGCTCCTAGACCGATGCCCGCACCACGACATTTCCAAGCCGAACCTCGTTCAGAGCTTTTTTAGCGGGTTGACGCCAGAGCTTCAGGGTCTGGTGAACGCTTCTTGCGGTGGGTCCTACTTTGCCAAGGACCACGACCAGGTCTGGGCCATCTACGAGGAGATGGCCGAAAACTACATGGTGATGTCCCAGACCAGGTTGTATACTCAGAGACCCCAGCCACAGCAGCCAGGACTCGTGCAGTACCAGCGGATAGCACGGGTAGATGCAGGTCCATCCAGTTCGTTCGCAGTCGCAGCAGCACAGGCAGATTCGACAGCTGCGGACATGGGCATTATCAGCGAGAAGTTGGACCGCATGGAGCTGATTGAGAAGAAGCAGTGCCAGAGCATCACTCAGATGGAACAGATGGCACAGGTTCTGAGCGACATGAAGACCCAGCTCATGTGTCTTCAGGAGGCACAGACGGCTCCTCAGCCCCGTCTTCAGTCGCGAGGCGACTCCGGCAGCAGCAGCAGCTCGTCCCAGTGCTCCAGCACCCTTGTGCAGCCTAGACAGGTTCACCTTGCACAGGCGGAGCCGTACCAGCAGCCGCAGCCCACCTACCAGTCCCCACCATCTCCAGACATGCAGATGGTGGTATACCAACCGGACCAGCCTCTGGCAGTACTCCCGCCAGCCCCCTACAATGCCGAGCTGTTGATGGATGTCAACGGGATTTGGTATGACCGCCCCCAGCCTGGGATCCGACGAGACCATCACGGATTCAGGTGGGGGAGTGGTGGTGCCCAGCCCCAGCAGCAGCCGTCAGGTCAGGGAGGGCAGTACTCCCAGCAGAGAGATCACCAGCAGTCGCAGCAGCAGCCCCCAACATACCAGCAGCACCAGCCATCATCCTTCGGTCCTCGTCCCTATCAGCAGCAGGGGCAGTCATGGAGACGTGAGCAGCAGGCTCACCCAGTTCAGCAGCAGCACCCTTCCTCATACCCCTCTTACCACCAGCAGCAGTTCCAGCAGCCTCACCCACAGAGAGGCTACCCGTCGGGCTCCCACGAGAGCCCCGCTTTGGATGACATCGCCCGCCTCCTCACGGACCAGCAGGCCACATTCAGACGGGAGATGGATGAGTTCCGCCAGGAGATGCGGGACTTGGTGAGAGGGAAGGCCGCCATTCCAGCCCAGATTGAGCCGAATCCGAATAACCTCAAGAGGAAATCTGAGCAGGTAGTACACACTGAGTTTGCCACTCCTAGTGACCCATTTGTTGATACATCTTCGGATCTATTTGATGCTGATTTTTTCACACTTAGGAGCGGTAGGACCCCAGCAGGCGGCGGCGCCTCATCTGAGCTTCACCACGAGGATACTTCAGAGGCGCCACATGAGGAGGAGGAGAGCGGTACTGAGGCCGCTCCAGATGATGACGGTGGCACTGAGGCCACCAAGGATGCTGATCCCACCGGCGGTACTGAGGCCGCCGCTTCACCAGATCGAGGAGGTGGTACTGACGCCACCAGGACAGCCGAGCCAGCTCGCGGTACTGATGCCGCGAGACGTCTACCAGCAGCAGCAGCAGCAGAGCCAGCCAGAGGTGGTACTGAGGCCACCGGTGTTTATATTGAGAGAGATGTTGTCTTTCCTTGCCTTGATGTATCTCAGAACTTTGGTTTGAATAAAGGAAAAGGTTTAGTTTCTTCTGGTCCCACTCTGGTGCATGGTGTATGTGTGGATCCGGTCGTCGAACCGTCTAGGCCTTTTCCTAGTCCTTCATCTGAGAAGGACCCGGTGATCCCCTTCCCTAGAGCCCTTCAGATGGGGAAGGGGAAGAAAAAAGAAAAAAGTCCCAAAAAGAGAGAGCAGGAGGAGTTCAGCCAGAGCATGATTGATAGATTCCACATACAGTTGACCCTCCAGGAGGCTTTGCAGCACATCCCCCTTCTCCAGCGTTCTTTGAGAGACAGGACCACAGTCAGGAGGAGGAGGAGGAACCACACTTCAGAGATCCATGTGCTGACGAAAGCCACGTGTTTTGCGATCCAGAACCGACTGCTAGCCAAGAGGCCAGATTCAGGGGCCCCGTATGTCAGATGCCAGATCAGTGAGCAGAGGTTCGACCGTACTCTTCTAGATAGCGGATCGTCGATCAACCTTCTTCCGGCAGTCCTTCTCGACCGCTTCGAGTTGGGCACTCTTCGACAGAGCAGGACAGTCCTTCAGTTCGTTGATCGATCTGTCAAGAGGCCGAAGGGGTTATTACGAGACGTTATCGTCACGATTCAGGGTCTGAAATTCCCCGTGGACTTCGTAGTGTTGGACATGGAGATCCCTGAGTCAGTGGCCGATACCCCCATCATCCTTGATCGTCCGTTCTTGGCCACAGCCAAGGCGGTGACTGATCATGATAGCAGGAAGGTGTACTTTCACGTCGAGGGCGAGAGTATACAAATAGAGACGGTCGAGGACTACAGAGCTAGAGAGAGAGCCCGCTCAGATGCGAGTACAGATTCAGAGCAGCTGACAGACGCAAAGCCAGACATCTACCAGGACTGTGATTTTGTGATCACAGACGATGAGGCAACTTGGGCAGATCCTGCAGCACAGACCATCCTCTCATATTCAGATACAGCTGATGCCGAGATGATAGCGGAGGAGAGTCTGGAGAGCACAGCCCTGGTTCAGGATACCATAGAGGCAGCAGAGCCGGTCCTTGATCGCAACACGATTTTCAGTGATGGTGGTGCTGAGGCCACCTTGCTTTACGGTGGTACTGATGCCACCGTGGTTGATACGGATCCCTCGGATTCAGAGTCTGATTGGGCAGATTGTGATGACCAGATGCCAGACCTGAGTCCACCTGAGCCTACAGATGAGAAGGAGGCAGATGCAGAGCAGACCAGAGACAGTGCAGTTGAGCAGCCTTCCCCCGATCCAGTTTGCGAGAGTGCGCTTTCTTTCTCCCAAGCAGATTTGGCAGACTTAGCAGCATTCACTCACTTTCTTCCGCAGCCAGATTTGCCAGCACCGAGCATTCCAGAGCTGAAGCCGCTCCCTACTTCGCTGAAGTATCGTTTCCTTGCGGGCGAGCCAGAGATGTACTCAGTCATCATCTCCGCCGAGTTGACTAGAGAGCAGGAATCCCGTCTGATGGGGGTTCTTGAAAAGAACCGCAAGGCGATCGGATGGAGCGTAGCAGATCTCCATGGGATTAGTCCATCAGTGTGCTCCCACCATATCTATCTTGAGGAGGGGGCGAAGCCGTCGCGTGAGTTCCAGCGGCGACTGAACCCCAACCTGAGAGAGGTCGTGATGAAGGAAATATCAAAATGGTGGAGTGCAGATTTTATTTATCCCATTTCCGACTCCAAGTGGGTCAGCCCCTTGCATGTGGTGCCCAAGAAGACGGGCATCACGACTGTGATCAGTGAGTCGGGAGAGGAGATTGCTACACGAGTACCCACCTCTTGGAGGGTCTGTGTTGACTACAGGAGACTCAACCAGGCCACCAAGAAGGACCATTTCCCCCTGCCTTTTATTGACCAGATCATTGAGAGACTGGCAGGGAAGAGCCATTATTGCTTCCTGGATGGGTACTCGGGCTATAACCAAGTGGCCATCGCTCTTGAGGATCAGGAGAAGACCACCTTTACCTGTCCCTTCGGCACATATGCTTTTCGACGCATGCCATTTGGGCTATGCAATGCCCCTGCGACTTTTCAGAGATGCATGTTGTCGATCTTTTCGGACATGGTAGGGGAGTGTTTAGAGGTCTTCATGGACGATTTCTTGGTCTACGGCGACGGATTCGACTCCTGTCTTGACTGCCTAGACCGGGTACTCCAGCGATGTATTGAGTATCATTTGGTTTTATCTTGGGAGAAGAGTCACTTCATGGTGACTCAAGGGACGGTGCTTGGCCACATCATCTCCAACAGGGGCATGGAGGTTGATCCGGCCAAGGTTGATGTCATTAGGAAGCTCGCACCACCGTCCAATCTGAGGCAGCTACGGTCATTCCTGGGGCACGTTGGATTTTATAGGAGATTTATTCGGGATTTCAGCAGGATTGCCCGACCGTTGACTGACCTCTTGACGAAAGACACCGAGTTCCTTGTCGATGACAAGTGTCTTTCGTCGTTCGCGACTCTCCAGCAGTGTTTCATTGAGGCTCCTGTCCTCCAGCCGCCTGATTGGTCTCTCCCATTCGAGATCATGACGGATGCCTCCGATTTTGCCGTAGGGGCAGTGCTGGGACAGAGGAGGGATGGAGTTCCATTTGCCATACACTATGCTAGCCGCACATTGGATTCCGCCCAGCGGAATTACACGGTCATAGAGAAGGAGATGCTAGCTGTAGTGTTTGCCCTGGATAAGTTCAGATCGTATATCATCGGATCTAGAGTGACTTTGTTTACAGATCACACCGCCATCAGGTACCTTATGGCAAAGAAGGATGCCAAGGCCAGACTGACTAGATGGATCCTTCTACTCCAGGAGTTCGATATTGAGATTAAGGATAAGCCTGGTGTCAAGAATGTGGTGGCGGATCATCTCTCCCGACTAGAGCAGCCTGAGGATTCTGAGCAGATTGACCCTATTAGAGATACCTTCCCAGATGAGGCGATCCTTGCTATCGCCTCACTCCCATGGTACGCCGATATTGTGAACTTTCTCGTTGCTGGGAAAGTCCCACAAGATTGGCCCAGACAGAGACTTGAGACCTTCCTCGCGAAGGCCAAGTCTTACCATTGGGAGGATCCCATCCTTTACCACGAAGGAGGGGATAACGTCTGGCGTTGGTGTATTCCTCAGGAGGAACACCATAGCGTCCTCACTTACTGCCACAAGCTTGAGGCAGGGGGACATCATTCTGGGAGGAGAACGGCACAGAAAGTGCTCCAATCCGGCTTGTGGTGGCCTACCCTCTTCAAGGACTCAGATGAGTTCGTGAAGAGGTGTACTGACTGTCAGAGGATGGGCACTTGTGGACAGCGTGATATGATGCCGATGCAGCCCATTCACTTCTGTGAGGTTTTTGACGCATGGGGCATCGATTTCATGGGTCCATTCCCTAAGAGTCGGGGATTTGAGTACATTCTGTTGGCCGTTGATTATGTGAGTCGTTGGGTGGAGGCTATCCCCACCCGAGCCGCTGATGCGAGGACAGTTTGCAGATTTTTGAGGAAGCATATTGATTTAGCCGAAATTCAAGTGGTCTAAAAGTGGTGTCTCACACAAGGCGGAGACGACCGTCGCTGTGACGACTCACGATAAATCTCGGACTAAAGTCAACAATTAACCCACAATAAAGATCAATAAATTAGAACTAATGTGGAGTTAAAATTTATTTTTAACTCTGCACAAATGGTGTATAGTGACAAGTATGCAGAGAGTTCGAACACAGGGAGCAAGCAGGGTAATTCACAAAATGTGCTAAAGTGTGTGTGTGAAGTGTCTACACTAAGCAAGCAAACAAAGTAATTTTTTGTGGGTTTTTAATTTTTAAAATTTTTTTAAAAAAAAAAATTATTTTCTTTTTTTATTTAATTTGTAATTTTCTGATTTTTATAATTTTATATTTTATATATATTTTTTTTGTTTCTTTTTCAATATTGGAAAGTAAAGACAATATAATAAAAGACAAGCTAAAGTATTTATAAAAATGTGCAAAAATAACCAAAAATTCAGGAATAAAATATTTTTGGTATTTTTAAGATTTTCTACGGTTTTTGTGATTTTTAGGGATTTTTCAAGGTGTTTTTGGTATTTTTAAATACTGAAATAAGGGAAAACAGTGGAAATAGGGCTGGCTGTGAATAAAAGGCAAGTTAAAATTAACAACAGCAACCAAAATTTTTTCACACCATTTTTTAAATAAATTGAACAAAATGAGGAACAAACAGGAACTGAGTTTGTGATTTTTGGAATTTTCTACTATTTTCTATATTTTTTTGAAGTTTTTGAGTGTTTTTAAATTTTTAGTGTTTTTCTTTTGAGATTTTTAATGATTTTTGGACTGACACTAAAAGATGATAAAATAGACACTAGGTAATTTTTTTGGAATTTTTAGAGGTGTTTTAATATTTTTTTGGTATTTTCTAAGCTAGACAGTGCACAAAAAGCAAGTTTTTGATTTTTAGTAAATATAAAAATAAAATAAAATCAAAAACTAAAATATTGACGTCAAAGTACACGTGTCCAGGAGCTTAACCCTATTTTTGTGGAAATTTTGGACTTAAGATGATATTCCAAATAATTACAACAAGCATCCAATCACTAAACAGGCCTGGCAGGGGCAGTTGTGCAAATATTAAAACAACCAGGGGTACACATGCAAAATCTCCATAAAAGTTTATACTAAAACTCGCATTTAATGGGTTAAAGAGAAATAACAAAACCTGCAAGGGTGTCTGAGCAGTTTACCCACCAGGACGCGTGACTTGCACGCGCCTGGGAGGGGTAAGAGTGCGAATACAAAAACCTAGAGGGTCTTGAATGCAAAATATCCAAAACTATTACTCTTAATAGGCAATTTTAAGGACTGAATACATATGTCAAAACCCGGAGGGGGTTCCCTACAAAAATGCCAACCCACGTGCTTTCACACGTGACCTGGCAGGGGTATCCCTGTAATATTACAAAGTTTTGGGAGTTTAAACACAAAATTTCCACAATTTTTACACTGCCAAGGAAAGTTTATAGACTGAACGGAAATAGCAAGACCTTTGAGGGTCCCTTTGCAAAATGCCCCGTCCCCTCACGCGCACGGGCACGTGAGATGACATGGCGAGGGACCTAATTGCAAATGCGTGAAAGTTGGGGGTCTCAAAAGTAAATATTACAAAAAGATTCACTCTGCAGATGAAAGCTTGAGTTTCTATTATAAAATACAAAAACCAGTTGGGTTTAATGCGCAAAATACCCAACATGGCGCGAGCGGACGGCGGATCTGACTTTACTTCGACACGTGTCGCGCCCTGATCTCACGATGACGGTTCGCGCCCACGGCCGCGATTAGATCTGGCGCGATGATCCAACGGCTGGGGGGGTCTCGATCCAAGGGTAGCTGTGCTCCTGGAAGAACGAGGCTGATCGAACGGCCTGGAGGGAGTGACGAAGAACTGGGATGAACTCGCCGCTAGGCGAGTTTCCCAGGCCTCGATCTTCCGCCTCTGCTGCGAGTTGACGCTCCAAAATGCCTCGGGGGCTTCCTGGGAGATCCCTGCTTCGACTGGGGGCCTCAAAAGGACCAGAGGAGCTCCGGTGTTCACCAGCGGAGGAGGAGGAGCCGAGGTCCTCCAGGTACCACCGGTGGACGAGCAAAATGCTCCCAGTCACGCGTGAAGTTCCAGTACCTGCAAAAAATGGTGAAGAGGTCCAGGGCAAACTGCCTGGACCTCGCGGAGGCGTGGGGATGCGTGGTCGATGGAGGGGGGTGGCGCTGAGAACAACTATGGCCGGAGATAGCTCCGGCGATGGTCGATTTGGCGAATCGACGCGCGGATGAAAGGGATAAATAAGGAAAAATGAAGCGGGGATAGTAAGGAGTGTAATGACAGTGAAAAAGACTAAGGGAAGCACAGCCTCGAGCCCAGGTCGGGCAAGGGAGGGGGTACCTCGACGGCGGTCGCCGGAGGTTGGAACACGCGGTGCTCTCGACACTCCCCCGCCGCTTGGATGCGTCGAGCTCGAAGCTGTCACCTTCGGGCTCCGATGGCTGGACCAAGGGAGGTGGCTCACTGAGGATTCGCGGTTCGAATTTTCAAATTAGGTCAAGGGGTGAAGTTTTAAGGGGTTGACGAAGGGGTGGAAAGAACGAGGCGCAACGGGAAGAGCACTGATGCTCTCCCCGAAAAAAGAAGTGGGCGAGTAAGATGGATCAGAGGGGAAGATTTTTGCAGAAGACTTCGATCGGATTTGGTGAAAGACTTGGCCTGGAGAAAATCGAGAAGATGGGACGAAACCGCACTCTGACAGAGCCTATGGGAGTAGGTCAGACAGTTGACCGGGGTCAACTGTCAGACCATCCTGGTTGGTCCACGTGGACCAACCAGGAAAAATCCCTTAAAAAATCAATTAAAAATAGTAAACGTTATTATTTTATTTATTATATTATATAGTATTTAATTCTGATTTTTAATTATTTTTATGATATATATTTTTACAAGTTACCTTTTTAACCTTATATAGGTACAATACCTTTGTATTTTAGTATTTTATTTTTATTTTGTGTATTTTAATTTATTTATTTTTATTTCTTGTTTTATAAAATTATAAAACACTTTTATATACATAAATATATTTTTATTTTATTTTTCTGATATGTTTTGTATATTTAATAAAATACAAATATGTTTTGTATAGGTATGTGGACAGGTTATATATCTGTGTATTTTATTTTTAAGTATTATATTTTTGTTTTTATTTAGGTTTTTATTCTTATTTCAATGTACATAATTATTATAAGTAATATTTACAATATTGTAAAAATATAAAAATATAAAAATAATGAGTAAATAATAAATTGAATATTTTAATATGTACAAGTATACAATGAGGGTCCAAAACTCAACTTTCAAACCGTAGCTCCGCCAAATGCGAAACCACCGCCATTAATTAGCTTATTTTCTTCTATATACAATTAAAGGTGAGTATGCTGCATTTGGAGTTTCCGTTTGTGAGATACGGGTCTGGGAAGTTGGCATTCTGGAATTTTATTCAGACCATAACTTTTTATATGTACCTTATTTTTCTGTGAAATCAATTTTGTATTTTTATTTATAAAATTATCTACAACTTTCATGTACAAAGTTTCTTTATTTGATGTATAAAAAGTGGAACCAAAAATAGGTCCCAAAATGAATGAAGAATGAATAAAAGGTATAGGTATTTTATCTGTATTTCTGACCTTATCTCCCCCTACTTTATTCCTTGTCGACCTATTCATCAAGATGCCTAGGTCTCGGGGGTTTTGGGTCATAAAATATTTACAATATTTTATTCTTTTGCTTTTCTTTATTTATTCTATAATTTTGGCCTTAATTACAGTATTTTATACACTATTGTGATGCACATGCATGAATGCTAAGATGCTCTATTTAAGGGTATTTTCAAGCATTTGCTAGGGTTTTTGGTGCCAAAATGATAGAATAAAGATGATGAAATGTGGATTCATCATCCCCCTATACTTTACCTTTGCTAGTCCCTAGCAAACACTTATGCAATAAGTGCAAAAGAAAAGAAAGAAAAGAAAAAGAAGAACTTGGATTTTATTCAATTATCAAACTTGTCCTCACAAAATCAAAGTGTGGAGCTTAAGTCGGACCTTTGGAACTTTAGTGCGGGCGGAACCTTATTGAGAACCGTGTTTGGAGTCCAACAGTCCCTGAGAATCCCAGAACTCTGCTCAAGTCTCCTCAATAGCCAGGTCAGCAATATCTCAATTCATACGCAAACTCTTACGACTATGAATCTGACTTGTACAGTGTAAGTGATGGTGGCTCTCCTCAGCTAGAATGACAAAGAAACTAACTTCTCCAGTATGACAACCCAATGATTCCCCAATCCAATGACTCCATCCTCGAGGAGCGGGGTATTCCCTTCTAAGTTCAAGTGGCAACCAGCTCAAGAGGAGGGGGTGAAGAGAAGAATGGACGGTAGCCAGTGTAGCTACCTATCCTTGGATGCAAGACCAGTGTAGTCAAGTCATCCTGCTGCAGGCTCACATAATATGACTTTGGAACTCAAGCTTGCTTATTGACTTAGTACATACTTGCAGGCTTTTTATTTTTACACATGCCTGAACTTTTTTTTTTTCGAATACTATTCACAGCAGCATTTACATAAGGAGTTTTTCCTCTTGAGCCAATAGACTATCCCTCTTTTGAAGCTTTATCGCAACCCACAGCCTCCTGTCTTTAGACTTCCTAATCGCTGGACGGGTTGGGGTGCACTTCCCTCCCTAGAGGAGGACAAATGTTTCCACTTGTGTGCGTCTCATACCGGCAAATCCAATCCCCTCACCACTCCAACTGAGTTGAGCCATGTGAAAGGTGCAGGTGTCCAAGTTAGGTCATTATCAACAAGAATCGTGCGTGTGCTCCGAAATACTCTACTTAGGCAGTCAAGAATCCATTGAACCAAGTCCCGTGATCCTCAAAGAATTAAGTCAACTAGACCTGAAGTACCTCAAACATGGTTCCTATAAGGTTCCTATTATTAGGTAAATTATAAGGTCCAATCAAGCTCCAATCTCCGGATTTTACTTAGACTTGTTCAACTATCAAACTCAATCCGAAAAATGCAAATGCTATGCAATGCAATGCAGAAAATATTTTTGTGATGCAATTTTCAAGATTTTGAACTTTTTATGGATTTTTGAAAAGATGATGATGATGCATATGCAATTTTTTTGTATTTTTCAAAAAGATTTTTCAAATGTTTTTGGAATTTTAGTTTTGCAAATGTTTTTGGGAATTTTTGAAAACAAAAAGTTTTGGCTAAAAACTAGGTGAAAATATGTACACGGGAGTGCTTCTTCATATAAACAAGAAATGGATTTTAAGAATTTACAAGGGTAAGTGATCAATTTTATACATATATACATATAGTGGGTTTTGGTGTGATGTGTATATTCCTCAAACTTATTTGAAAACCATTTACACACAATTCTTGAAAACTATAGTCCAAAATAGTTTTTACAAACATTTTACACACATTTGAAAATCATTTTGCAAAGGCTTTCAAAACAGTATATATAGGTTTTTGAAAACATTTTTGCAACCATTTTTCAAACCATTTGCAAATCATTTTTCAAACATTTTATTTCACACAAAGAAAAGAAATTTTACAATCCACACATTTTACACAGGTTGAAAACATGTAACAAAATATTTTCAAAATAGTTTTCAATAAATGTTCACAAAGATTTTCAAACTATTTTTCAAACATTTTGCAAAAAAAACATTTTCACCTGATTTATTAATCAGTAAATACAAACAGAATTTGAGGAATAACCACATCTTTTTATTAAGGATTTTTAATGAATTTTAAAGAATTATTAGCCATATTATTAAGAAAATACGCAAGTACGAGTTATGGCTAAAGTATATACACAGTATATACGACCCCCCTATACTTAGCTTGAGCTATGTCCTCATAGATCGGAGAGAAAAGAGAAGACATGACTCGTACTAAGTATAGACAAGTCTAAAGAATAAAGGAACAAATGAATCAAACGAATGAGAAGTTGACCGTCCCCCCTATACTTAGGATCATATAATCCTAAGTATAGCAGACTGTACACAACGCAGGGAGGGTCAAGGGTGGGGATGAAAGATCGTACTCAGATTGTCTCCCCCTATACTTAGGGTAAGATATCCCTAAGTATAGACAAGAAGAGGAGACAATGGAGAGGATCGAAATGAAAATGAAAGAAACTCGGGGTGCCAACCCCCCTATACTTAGGACAAAGTACGTCCTAAGTATGGAAAACTGTCTACAAGGGCGGCACCTTTTTGATAGATGAAGAAGATAGAAATGGAAAAGAAGAAAAGAAGAAAAGAAGAAAATAGATCAACAAATGAAAGTGATATGAACAGGTGGATCTGTACAGCGGGGAATAGAGTTGATTACCATATATGAGATGCAGATGATCAGAATCAAAGGACACATCTCATACCAGAAGAATGGGGGCAACATCAATGGTCGGCGGATCATGATCAAGATATAGTTTCAGGCGTTGACCATTGACGCGGAAGGTAGAGGAAGATGACGGTTCGGATATATCGATGCTGCCATTGTCATGTACCTTCCTGACCACATACGGTCCTTTCCACTTGCTCTGCAATTTCCCTGGGAATAACTTCAGCCTGGAATCAAACAACCATACTCTCTGATCTGGCTCAAACTGTTTATGGCTGATATGCGAATCGTGCCATGTCTTCACTTTCTCTTTGTACTGTAGGCTGTTCGAAAAGGTTGTATCTCTCAGTTCTTCCAGGGCTGCCAATTCAGCTCTTCTCTGGTCTCCTATACTCTCGGGATCTAGAAGCAACTCAGTAACTGCCCAAAAAGATTTATGCTTGATCTCTACTGGCAAATGGCACGGCTTGCCATAGACGAGACGAAAGGGAGACGTCCCCAATGGATTCTTGAAAGAAGTCTGATAAGCCCATAAGACCGAGTCCAAAAGCTGTGACCAATCCTTTCGGTCTGGGCGGACAACTTTCTGCAAGATAGTCTTTATCTCCCTATTCGATACTTCGGCAAGACCATTAGTCTGAGGGTGATAAGGAGTGGCAACCCGATGGTCAATGCCGAACTCGTCTGCAAGGGCCCTGACTTTGTCATTGATGAAGTGAGACTCCCCATCTGAAATCAAGACTCTAGGTACCCCAAACCGTGAAATGATATTTCTCCTCAAAAATTTGCAAACGGTTTTAGCATCTGCGGCTCGGGCGGGGATGGCCTCAACCCATCGGCTGACATAATCTACAGCGAGCAAAATATGCTCGAATCCCTGACTTTTAGGAAATGGGCCCATGAAATCAATTCCCCATGCATCAAAAACCTCACAGAAGTGAATGGGTTGCATGGGCATCATGTCTCTCTGTCCGCAGGTTCCCATTTTCTGACAGTCAGTACATCTCTTCACGAACTCATCAGAATCTTTGAAGAGAGTAGGCCACCATAGGCCGGATTGAAGCACCTTCTATGATGTCCTTTTTCCAGAATGATGTCCTCCTGCCTCAAGCTTGTGGCAGTATGTGAGGACGCTATGCTGCTCTTCTTGAGGAATGCACCTTCTCCAGATACTGTCCCCTCCTTCATGATAAAGGACGGGATCCTCCCAATGGTAAAACTTGGCCTTAGCTAGGAAGGTCTCAAGTTTCTGCCTGGGCCAACCCTGAGGGACTGTCTTGGCAACAAGATAGTTTACAAAGTCAGCATACCACGGGAGTGAGGTGACAGCCAAGATCGCCTCATCTGGAAATGTCTCAGTGATAGGTGCGCTGGGCTCAGATTCCTCAAGATTCTCCAATCTGGAGAGATGATCCGCCACCACATTCTTGACTCCAGGTTTGTCCTTAATCTCAATATCAAATTCCTGGAGTAGAAGGATCCATCTGGTGAGACGTGCTTTGGCATCCTTCTTAGCCATTAAATACCGGATGGCGGTATGATCAGTGTAAATGGTCACTCTAGATCCGAGAATATATGATCGATACTTATCAAGAGCAAAGACTACGGCCAGCATCTCTTTTTCAGTCACAGTGTAATTCCGCTGCGCGGCATCCAAAGTCCAGCTGGCGTAGTGAATGGCAAAAGGTAATCCATCCCTCCTCTGTCCAAGCACAGCCCCAACGGCAAAATCTGAAGCATCCGTCATGATCTCGAATGGGAGAGACCAATCGGGTGGCTGAAGGACAGGAGCTGAAACAACCATGTTTTTGAGAGTCTCAAAAGATTCAAGACACTTATCATTAACAATAAACTTGGTGTCTTTGGTCAGCAAGTCAGTGAGCGGTCGGGCAATTCAGCTGAAGTCCTGAATGAACCGTCGGTAGAAACCGACATGCCCCAGAAAAGACCGTAACTGACGCAAGTTGGACGGCGGATTGAGTTTTCTGATGATATCCACCTTAACCGGATCGACCTCCATACCCCTGTTGGAGACGATATGACCAAGGACCGTCCCCTGAGTCATCATGAAATGACTCTTCTCCCAGGATAAAACAAGGTTAACCTCAATGCAGCGCTTGAGCACATGGTCTAGGCAGTCAAGACAAGCGTCGAACCCGTCGCCATAGACCGAGAAGTCATCCATGAAGACCTCTAAACAGTCACCAACCATGTCCGAGAAGATGGACAACATGCACCTTTGGAATGTCGCCGGAGCGTTACATAGACCAAAGGGCATCCGTCTGAAAGCATAAGTCCCAAACGGACAGGTGAATGTCGTTTTCTCCTGGTCTTCGGGCGCAACGGCCACTTGATTGTATCCAGAGTACCCATCAAGGAAACAATAGTGACTCTTCCCAGCTAGCCGCTCGATAATCTGATCAATGAATGGTAGCGGGAAGTGATCCTTCTTGGTGGCCTCATTCAATCGTCTGTAGTCCACACAGACCCTCCAAGAAGTTGGTACTCTGGTAGCGATCTCCTCTCCAGACTCATTAACAACTGTAGTGATACCCGTCTTCTTAGGTACCACATGTAGCGGACATACCCATTTGGAGTCGGAGATGGGATAGATAAAATCGGCGCTCCACCACTTGGAAATTTCTTTCATGACTATGTCTCGAAGATTCGGGTTCAGCCGTCGTTGGAACTCACGCGACGGCTTAGCGTTGTCCTCAAGATAGATGTGGTGAGAGCAAAGATTTGGGCTCAGCCCCTGGAGATCAGCTATACTCCAACCGATTGCCTTGCGGTTTCTTTCAAGAACCTCCATCAGACGAGATTCTTGCTCTCCAGTCAAATCTGCTGAGATAATGACTGGGTACATTTCTGGCTCACCTGCAAGGAATCTGTATGTCATCGACTGCGGCAGAGGTTTCCGTTCTGGACAACTGGGAGGTGGCAGATCTGGTTTCTGATATGTCTGTGTAAATTCTACCAAGTCTGCATGGGAGAACTCTCGCTCTGCATGAATTCCTGATGAAGGGCGGCCTGCTGAATCAACTATAAACTGTACTGGCTCGCACTCTGTCATGGTTGTTGGCTCAGTAGGAATCAGACAAGGCAAATAATCATCAAAGTCATCCCAGTCAATGTCTGAATCCGAGGGATCAGAAGAAGATGAGCAAGAATGAAAATCATCTGCACCACTCATCACAATACTGTCAGCTTCAAATGTATCCTCATCCAGGGATGTGCTTTCCCAGCTCTCGACTGCCATGAGCTTGAGATACAATGAATCTGTAGGCAAGGCGAGGGTCGGTGCTACGGGATCTTTCCAACTGGATTCATCATCAGTCATCTCAAAATCACAAACCTGGTGGATGTCTAGCTCCTCCTCTATCATCTGCGCTGCTTCGCTGGATTGCTCGGAGCACTCTACCTCTCTGGCTCTGATTTCTTCGATCGTCTCTATTTGTATAGTTTCGCCCTCTACGCGAAAACATACCTTCCCGCTATCATGGTCGGTCACCGCTTTGGCTGTAGCCAGAAATGGACGTCCGAGAATGATGGGGGCATCAGTTACCGACTCAGGGATCTCCATGTCCAACACAACGAAGTCCACGGGGAATTTCAGGCCCTGAATGGTAACGACCACATCTTTCAATAACCCCTTCGGCCTCTTAATCGACCTATCAGCAAACTGAAGGACGGTTCTGCTTCGAAGAAGAGGACCAAACTCGAATTGCTTGAGTAAGGCTGCCGGAAGGAGGTTAATTGAAGAGCCGCTGTCTAATAGAGTACGATCAAACTGTTGCTCCTGAATCTCGCATCTGACATAGGGAGCTCCTGCGTCTGGTCGCTTGGCTGGCAGCTTGTTCTGGATGATGCAACATGTGTAATGAGTGAGCATATGGATTTGATCTCTGTGCCTCTTCTTCCTTCGAACAGTGGTTGTCTCTTTCAAGTTCTTTTTGAAGAAGGGGATATGCTCAAATGCTTCCCGTAGAGTCAGCTGAATGTGAAATCTGTCAATCATTTCGTTGTCGAACTCTACCTGTTGGCTCTTTTTTGGATTTTCTTTTTTGTTCCCCTTCACACGGCGGAGTGCCTCAGGGAAGGGGATGGTGGGGGCCTCCTCAGATGGAGGACTAGGAATCGGTCCCTGTGCCTGTGAAGACGGAGAATCCATACAATAATCATCATTCACCACATATGGATCCGCAATTTGAACAGAAACCTTTCCTTTATTCATATTTTTGTTTTTGTTTTTGTTCCCACAGTCTCTAGATACAAAATGTGGCAACATCACAGATGATGGCTCAACAAAAGTAGATGTGGTGGCCTCAGTACCACCACTAGCACCGGTCTTTGCGGCATCAGCACCGCGCTCTGGTTCATCATCCAAAATGGTGGCTTCAGCACCACCGTCTGCATCTGGTATTACACCGACATCAGCACCGTCGTCCTGGCCTCCATCATTGGTGGCATCAGCGCCACCGTCCTCAACATCATTAGTAGCGTCATCAGCACCGCTCCTCTGCTCCTCTGGCGCTCCTGATCCTGCATCTGGCTGTCGCTCAGAAGAGGCGCCGCCGGCTGGCATCCTACCGCTCCTAGTGGTAACAAAATCAGCATCATTCAAAGAATAAGACATATCATTCAAATCGTCACTAGGAAAGGTATCCTCTGTGAACTCTACCTGCTCAGATTTTCTTTTTAGATTATTTGGATTAGGTTCGATCTGAGCGGGTATGGCGGCCTTGCCTTTGATGATATCCCGCATCTCCTGCCGGAATTCATCCATTTCTTGCCTGAAAGATGCTCGTTGTTCTGATAGCAAGCGGGCAAGATCATCGAGGGCTGGGTTCTCAAAGGCTGGACCCTGAGAATCGGATGTTTGTCCCTGCTGGAAATGGGGCTGCTGCTGCTGGTGTTGCTGCTGATACTGGGGGGAAGGCTGGTGATAAGACTGCTGAGGCGGCTGTCGCTGCCTCCACTGCTGTCCCTGATAGGAGGGACGAGGACCACTCTGGTATTGTTGCGGATGGGCATACTGGGGCTGTTGCTGTTGTGTCAGCTGGCTGTTCCGCTGTCCTTGAGTAGGAGGATGCTGCTGGGATGAGGATCCTCCATTGCCCCAACGGAATCCGGGGTGATCCCTACGAATTGCGGGCTGAGGGTATCGGTCATACCAAATCCATTGACTTCCATCAATGGTTCCTGCTCAAAGGAGGGTGGAGGAAGAACCGCCAGTGGTTGCTCTGGCTGATAAACCACCATCTGCGTGTCCGAAGATGGTGGTTGCTCTGAATGGTATTGCAGCAATGGAACCGGCTCTGCCTGGATATGGTTCACCTGGCGGTATGAGGTAGAGGCCTGGTTGGGATTGCTGCTGCTGGAAGTAACCTGTGACCTGGGAGGTTGTTGGGAATGGGCTTGTGCCTCCTGAATACATAGGATTTGAGTCTTCAGGTCACTCATGGTTTTGGTGAGAAGGTCCATCTGGGCTAGACCTTGGTTCTGCTTCTTTTCCAGGATCTCCATGCGGTCCAACTTTTCACTAATGATGCCCATGTCGGCTGCGGCTGATTCGGCTTGAGCTGCGGCTACCGACGTTGTGTTGGGACCAGCATCGATGCGGGCGATCCTCTGAAATGATCCCGCTCCTTGCGGGGGCTTCTGTTGTGTATAGACACGGGCCTAGGCCATCACTGTGGAGTTTTCTGCCATGCCTTCGTAGATGGCCCAGACGTCGTCTTCTCCTTTGGAGAAATAAGACCCACCACAAGAGACGTTCACTAGCCCCTGCAGCTCCGGTGTCAGCCCACAGAAGAAACTCTGTACGAGATTGGGCTTGGAGATATCATGGTGCGGACACCGGTCAATGAGCTCTCTGAATCGATCCTAGGCTTCATGGAACTGTTCATTTGGGATCATGACGAAATTGCTGATCATGGCTCGAGCTGCGTTGGTCCGGCCGAGCGGGTAGTACTTCTTTAGGTATGCGGTCCGGAGATCTGCCCAGGTGTTGATGAATCGCCCAAGGTGCTTGAGCCAATATGCGGCTCTATCAACCAAGGAGAACGGGAAGGCGATCATCTTAATGGTGTCCTCGGTCATCAACCGATCATGGATAGTGCTGCAAATAATCTCAAATTCCTGGAGGTGGAGGTGCGGCTCTTCGGTCGGCAACCCGTGAAACTTGGGTAGCAGTTGGATCGTGTGGGGCCGAAGCTCGAAATCTCCATGAATGGGCGGGAGTCTGATCCACCGGTGAGTGGGGGATGCAGCTGGGTTGTGCAGTTCCCTCATGATGGTCTGTGGCGGTCGCTCAGCGTCTGGATCGCCTCCTCCTGCATCGGGTCCTCCTCCTCCACCTCCGCCACCGCCCCCAGGTCGGTTCTCTCTCAGTTGTGCTATCTCTCTCATCAGATCACCCATAAATGTTCCCTGGTCACGGATCTGCCTCCGCATGGTCTCCAGGGATGCTAACAAGGAATTGTTGATGGCCACCTGATCGATTATAAACGGAGGGTGATCGTGGTCATCTGGGTGCTCGCCTCTGTCTGCCATTGCTGGATTTTCTGAAAAATCAAAAGAGGCCATCTCAGGTGCTGTCGAATGAGCGGAACTCTGTGATGCACTGAATTCTGACACAATTGGACTGAGAGAAGGAGAATGGGAAGGGTGGTCGAGGTGGAAAAGGGTGGATGTAAACTCGGGCTCGGAGAGCGGACTCTCCGAGGTATTCCTAGATGAATAAGGAGGAGTGCTAAATAGCGGTGCCGACAAAGTCGGCCTAAGAGATCTTCGTCCCATCATCTTGATTATTCGAGAAGAGTGGGGATAATGCAAGAGAAGAAGATGATATGCAACAAAATTATGCACAATTGTGCGGTGTTTTTGATATTGACCTAAATAATTCTAGCAATCAAACGCAAAGCAAGGGTGAATTCACCGACTCAACACGTGAAGCCGTGAAGGTTCGGCTTTTATCTTGTCAATTTTAGCTTGTTTTCAGGTATTTATCTTGTCACGAGTCCTTAGAACGCTACACCTATAGGAGCGAGAGTACTGCCAGGAAAGTGTCCCCGTACATGTCCTCCTCCTGTGTAACCTGTAACTTGCGCTCTTTAAGGTCCTTGTAACCCTTCATGGATCCCTACTCAGCCAAAGAAATAGAGGGAGGAAGCCGATAGGCGAAACCGATACTTTGGACCTCGCTCGCAACGGAATCACCAGTGAGCGTGCAAGATCCTACTCGGACGCAGCCGGTGAGACAGACACACCCGTGAAGGCGTGGCCTAAGCTCGGTACTTCGGACAAGGTCGGTGCTCCCACAATAGCGAGTCACCAATGGCGACCAAGTCCTACTCGACTACGTACGATAGTAGCGCCAATACTTCGGAAATCCAGGCGATACACAAGGCAGCCACAAGTTGGGTTTTGGGCTCTAATCCTTACGAAGCGCTCACCTCACTTGGAAGGAGACCTTCCCATGCAACCTGAAGACAAGTGAGGGTGTTACTCTCCCCAAGCAATGAATCCAATTACCGATTTTATTTTGGTCAAGTTTTCTTTAGCAGTCCCTTTTTTAATTTTTTTGGTGTTATCGCTTCTTTTGAGTAAATTCAAACAAGCGCCTAACGGTTTTTTGTATTTTTCCTTTATCCTACTTTGTTCCAAAAACAGAGGGAGAATAGAGTCGGAAAAGCCGTGCAAGTCGACACCAAGGTGGAAATCTCACCTTTGTGCCTAGATGATGCATGCAAAGTAAGAAGACTTACAGCGAATCCCAGCTCTCTCCATGCGGGATGCAAAGCAGAATTTATAAACCTATGCTATATGGCGATATGCAAGCGGAAATCGTCCTAGAACAGGCAACTGCTAGCGTGAAGAACCACAAGCTAGCTATTAACTCCTAATCCGAGTGTCCGGTCTAGGCTCACCCCTCCTCTGCTCAACACATTTGAGTTAGGAGAAAGCGCTTGTTCGGGTGTGAGCTCGCGGCGCGTGGATCGGAAGCTACTAGCTAACTGTTTGATTAATCTAAGTCCAAATACGAATCTATAGGAGCATGCAAAGATAATTAGGTGTTTGGACCTATTCTAATCGAATCAAGCAGGACCTAGAACTAAGAGCTCAATCCACAAAAGAAAGTGAAAAATGAAAACAAAACCGGAAAATGACAAGCGAGAAAAACTCGTCAAAAACCGCGGTGAGCCCCCGGGTGAACAAACACCCGGAAATTAGGCCCGGTAGTGTCTAAGTGTCCAGAGAGTCCAAGTGTCCCTGTATTATTACAAATTAATAGTCTCTCTTTCACAAAAATAAATGTAAGCTAATCTAATCACTCTCCCTCACTCCTCCTGCTCTCTCCTGCCGGCATGACCTAAGAAGGCCGGCTCCGCTTCCCAAGGATGCTCCGAATCACCTAAGCAATCCGCCTTGCTCCGCGGTCCCTCGCAAGAAGACAAGAAAAGAGACGGTCAGATAGCTCAACAAAATATATCAAAATGTAAGAGATGGAAAATAATGCTATGGTAAACAATCACACAATCAAACAAAATGTGAACTACTCGCTGTTGCTCCCCGGCAACGGCGCCATTTGATTTAGCCGAAATTCACGTGGTCTAAAAGTGGTGTCTCACACAAGGCGGAGACGACCGTCGCTGTGACGACTCACGATAAATCTCGGACTAAAGTCAACAATTAACCCACAATAAAGATCAATAAATTAGAACTAATGTGGAGTTAAAATTTATTTTTAACTCTGCACAAATGGTGTATAGTGACAAGTATGCAGAGAGTTCGAACACAGGGAGCAAGCAGGGTAATTCACAAAATGTGCTAAAGTGTGTGTGTGTGAAGTGTCTACACTAAGCAAGCAAACAAAGTAATTTTTTGTGGGTTTTTAATTTTTAAATTTTTTTTTTAAAAATTTTTTTTTATTTTCTTTTTTTATTTAATTTGTAATTTTCTGATTTTTATAATTTTATATTTTATATATATTTTTTTTGTTTCTTTTTCAATATTGGAAAGTAAAGACAATATAATAAAAGACAAGCTAAAGTATTTATAAAAATGTGCAAAAATAACCAAAAATTCATGAATAAAATATTTTTGGTATTTTTAAGATTTTCTACGGTTTTTGTGATTTTTAGGGATTTTTCAAGGTGTTTTTGGTATTTTTAAATACTGAAATAAGGGAAAACAGTGGAAATAGGGCTGGCTGTGAATAAAATGCAAGTTAAAATTAACAACAGCAACCAAAATTTTTTCACACCATTTTTTAAATAAATTTAACAAAATGAGGAACAAACAGGAACTGAGTTTGTGATTTTTGGAATTTTCTACTATTTTCTATATTTTTTTGAAGTTTTTGAGTGTTTTTAAATTTTTAGTGTTTTTCTTTTGAGATTTTTAATGATTTTTGGACTGACACTAAAAGATGATAAAATAGACACTAGGTAATTTTTGGAATTTTTAGAGGTGTTTTAATATTTTTTTGGTATTTTCTAAGCTAGACAGTGCACAAAAAGCAAGTTTTTGATTTTTAGTAAATATAAAAATAAAGTAAAATCAAAAACTAAAATATTGGCGTCAAAGTACACGTGTCCAGGAGCTTAACCCTATTTTTGTGGAAATTTTGGACTTAAGATGATATTCCAAATAATTACAACAAGCATCCAATCACTAAACAGGCCTGGCAGGGGCAGTTGTGCAAATATTAAAACAACCAGGGGTATACATGCAAAATCTCCACAAAAGTTTATACTAAAACTCGCATTTAATGGGTTAAAGAGAAATAACAAAACCCGCAAGGGTGTCTGAGCAGTTTACCCACCAGGACGCGTGACTTGCACGCGCCTGGGAGGGGTAAGAGTGCGAATACAAAAACCTAGAGGGTCTTGAATGCAAAATATCCAAAACTATTACTCTTAATAGGCAATTTTAAGGACTGAATACAAATGTCAAAACCCGAAGGGGGTTCCCTACAAAAATGCCAACCCACGTGCTTTCACACGTGACCTGGCAGGGGTATCCCTGTAATATTACAAAGTTTTGGGAGTTTAAACACAAAATTTCCACAATTTTTACACTGCCAAGGAAAGTTTATAGACTGAACAGAAATAGCAAGACCTTTGAGGGTCCCTTTGCAAAATGCCCCGTCCCCTCACGCGCACGGGCACGTGAGATGACGTGGCGAGGGACCTAATTGTAAATGCGTGAAAGTTGGGGGTCTCAAAAGTAAATAATACAAAAAGATTCACTCTGTAGATGAAAGTTTGAGTTTCTATTATAAAATACAAAAACCAGTTGGGTTTAATGCGCAAAATACCCAACTTAGGCGCGAGCGGACGGCGGATCTGACTTTACTTCGACACGTGTCGCGCCCTGATCTCACGATGATGGTTCACGCCCACGGCCGCGATTAGATCTGGCGTGATGATCCAACGGCTGGGGGGGTCTCGATCCAAGGGTAGCTGTGTTCCTGGAAGAACGAGGCTGATCGAACTGCCTGGAGGGAGTGACGAAGAACTGGGATGAACTCGCCGCTAGGTGAGTTTCCCAGGCCTCGATCTTCCGCCTCTGCTGCGAGTTGACGCTCCAAAATGCCTCGGGGGCTTCCTGGGAGATCCCTGCTTCGACTGGGGGCCTCAAAAGGACCGGAGGAGCTCCGGTGTTCACCAGCGGAGGAGGAGGAGCCGAGGTCCTCCAGGTACCACCGGTGGACGAGCAAAATGCTCCCAGTCACGCGTGAAGTTCCAGTACCTGCAAAAAATGGTGAAGAGGTCCAAGGCAAACTGCCTGGACCTCGCGGAGGCGTGGGGATGCGTGGTCGATGGAGGGGGGTGGCGCTGAGAACAACTATGGCCGGAGATAGCTCCGGCGATGGTCGATTTGGCAAATTGACACGCGGATGAAAGGGATAAATAAGGAAAAATGAAGCGGGGATAGTAAGGAGTGTAATAACAGTGAGAAAGACTAAGGGAAGCACAGCCTCGAGCCCAGGTCGGGCGAGGGAGGGGGTACCTCGACGACGGTCGCCGGAGGTTGGAACACGCGGCGCTCTCGACACTCCCCCGCCGCTTGGATGCGTCGAGCTCGAAGCTGTCACCTTCGGGCTCCGATGGCTGGACCAAGGGAGGTGGCTCACTGAGGATTCGTGGTTCGAATTTTCAAATTAGGTCAAGGGGTGAAGTTTTAAGGGGTTGACGAAGGGGTGGAAAGAACGAGGCGCAACGGGAAGAGCACTGATGCTCTCCCCGAAAAAAGAAGTGGGCGAGTAAGATGGATCAAAGGGGAAGATTTTTGCAGAAGACTTCGATCAGATTTGGTGAAAGACTTGGCCTGGAGAAAATCGAGAAGATGGGACGAAACCGCACTCTGACAGAGCCTATGGGAGTAGGTCAGACAGTTGACCGGGGTCAATTGTCAGACCATCCTGGTTGGTCCATGTGGACCAACCAGGAAAAATCCCTTAAAAAATCAATTAAAAATAGTAAACGTTATTATTTTATTTATTATATTATATAGTATTTAATTCTGATTTTTAATTATTTTTATGATATATATTTTTACAAGTTACCTTTTTAACCTTATATAGGTACAATACCTTTGTATTTTAGTATTTTATTTTTATTTTGTGTATTTTAATTTATTTATTTTTATTTCTTGTTTTATAAAATTATAAAACACTTTTATATACATAAATATATTTTTATTTTATTTTTCTGATATGTTTTGTATATTTAATAAAATACAAATATGTTTTGTATAGGTATATGGACAGGTTATATATCTGTGTATTTTATTTTTAAGTATTATATTTTTGTTTTTATTTAGGTTTTTATTCTTATTTCAATGTACATAATTATTATAAGTAATATTTACAATATTGTAAAAATATAAAAATATAAAAATAATGAGTAAATAATAAATTGAATATTTTAATATGTACAAGTATACAATGAGGGTCCAAAACTCAACTTTCAAACCGTAGCTCCGCCAAATGCGAAACCACCGCCATTAATTAGCTTATTTTCTTCTATATACAATTAAAGGTGAGTATTCTGCATTTGGAGTTTCCGTTTGTGAGATACAGGTCTGGGAAGTTGGCATTCTGGAATTTTATTCAGACCATAACTTTTTATCTGTACCTTATTTTTCTGTGAAATCAATTTTGTATTTTTCTTTATAAAATTATCTACAACTTTCATGTACAAAGTTTCTTTATTTGATGTATAAAAAGTGGAACCAAAAATAGGTCCCAAAATGAATGAAGAATGAATAAAAGGTATAGGTATTTTATCTGTATTTCTGACCTTATCTCCCCCTACTTTATTACTTGTCGACCTATTCATCAAGATGCCTAGGTCTCGGGGGTTTTGGGTCATAAAATATTTACAATATTTTATTTTTTTTTCTTTTCTTTATTTATTCTATAATTTTGGCCTTAATTACAGTATTTTATACACTATTGTGATGCACATGCATGAATGCTAAGATGCTCTATTTAAGGGTATTTTCAAGCATTTGCTAGGGTTTTCGGTGCCAAAATGATAGAATAAAGATGATGAAATGTGGATTCATCACATATCATCACGCGGTTCGGGGTTCCACGAGTTCTGATTTCTGATGGGGGATCTCACTTCATCAACGACCAGGTGAAGGCACTTGCTAGCGAGTTCGGCATAGACCATCGTGTTGCTACACCTTACCATCCACAGACGAATGGTCTAGCCGAAGTGTCGAATAGGGAGATCAAGACTATTTTACAGAAAGTCGTCTGCCCTGACCGAAAGGATTGGTCACAGCTTTTGGACTCGGTCTTGTGGGCATATAGGACGTCTTTCAAGACACCTTTGGGCACATCTCCCTTTCGCCTCGTATATGGCAAGCCATGCCATTTACCTGTTGAGCTGAGGCACAAGTCACTTTGGGCAGTTGCAGATATTCTTATGGATCCAGATGGTATGGGAGACCAGAGGAGGGCAGAGTTAGCTGCCCTGGAGGAGCTTAGAGATGCAGCTTTCTCAAGCAGCCTACAGTATAAGGAAAAAGTGAAGGAGTGGCATGATTCTCACATCAGCCACAAACATTTTGAGATTGGACAGAGAGTATGGCTGTTTGATGCGAGGCTACGATTATTTCCATGGAAGCTACAGAGCAAATGGAAGGGACCTTATCTAGTTAGAAAGGTACACGACAATGGTAGCATTGACATATCTGAGTTGTCTTCTGAGAGTACCTTTCGAGTGAACGGCCAGCGGCTCAAGCCATTTCTAGATCATGAGCCGCGGGTCGTTGATCTTGCCCCTATTCATTTTGCGTGAGATGTGGTCTTTGACTCACATCTAATGCATCTCACGCCTGAGTTTCATTGATCTTCCGACTTGTATAGATCCAGATGTTCATATCACCACATTCTTTAGTCCCACATCCCTTTCTTCATCTTGTGATTATGTTATACTTAGGGTGCACTTTACCCTAAGTATAGGGGGATGTGAGACCTTTTGGGTATTTCTTTTGTTTCTGTCTACCCCTAATTTGCTGCCTATGCTTAGGGATATTTCACCCTAAGTATAGGGGGGGTAGATCCTGTACATTCTCCACTCGGTTTTCCCTTAGTGTACATCCTGCTATACTTAGGATTATTTGATCCTAAGTATAGGGGGAAGACCCGAGCTCCTCTTGACTTTTTTATTTCATTCTTCTTTTTATATAGCCTTTCTTTTCACTATCCTATACCTAGCACGAGTTATGTCTTCTTCATCGCTCTTGACTCTGAGGACATAGTTCGAGCTAAGTATAGGGGGGTGTGTATATATTTCATATATACTTTAGCCATAACTCGTACTTTGTGTGAGTGTGTTAATAAATAAAATGGCTAAAAACCACAAAAAAAAATTTTTTTCATGTACATAATCTTCTTTTATTTGCACAAACGTAGCTAGTGTACAAATTATTTTTGTAAAAATGATTTCAAAAATCTTTTGTGTAAAGCTTGTGTAAATATTTTTGTATCAAAATTATGTATATAGTACAAAAATTTTCCAAAATGTTTTGAAAATCAAAAGTTTGCAAAAATCTTGTGTAAATGTGTGTAAATATCTTTTTGCAAAACTTGCACTTCATGCATCATTCATACATGATTTCAAAACATTTTTCAAAAATTTTTGCATGATTGAAAAATTTGTGTAAATAAGCATCTTTTTGTACATATGTATATAGTTTTTCTGGATGATAGTTGACATTTAAACTAGCCTGGAATCAAATTGAGAAATGGAGCTTGATTAAGATCTTAATCCACCTAATTTCCAAGAGGAACCTTATAGGACTTAGGTTTAAGGCTTTTCAGGTCCATGGTGACTTAATTCTTTGAGTCCACTAGGCTATGATCACATGTCATCTCAATGAGCCTAAGTAGAGCACTTAACAACAACACATGACTCATATAGATTATGGCTTTACTTGGACACCAGCACTATGCACCGAGCTCTCTACGGATGAGGTGGTGAGGAGGCAGTCTTCCTTGACTTGGGGTAGCATATGAGGGTAGTACTTCTAGGCGGAACCTCTCTTCTTCTTTTAGTGAAGGAAGTGCGTCTCAACTTGGTCTGGTTGCCATGAGGTCTAACGACGGGAGTTGTGGGTTGCAATAAAGCTTCAAAAGAGGGATAGTCTACTGGCTCAAGAGAAAAACTCCTTGTATATATGCTGCACATGTATATGTTGTACATATGCACTTGAAAAAAAAATGCAAAAAGAAAAGAACTCCAAAAAAAGTGGTGGGTCTGAGAGAAAATGATAATCCCACCGGAGTATGTATATAGAGTGCAATAAGCAAAGCTTGGTTTCATGATCCACCTGTTGTAGCTTGCAGCAGGGAGACTTGGCTACACTGGTCAAGCTCCCAAGGGTACTTGGCTACACTGGCCTTGACCCATTCTCTTCTTCCCCCTCTTCTTGAGTCGGTTGAACTTGAACTTAGAAGGGAATACCCCGCTCCTCGAGGAAAGAGTGGCCAGATTGAGATCATAGAGTTACCTTGTTAGGGAGGGTTGTCAAGTTGCCATTTCTGAGGTGGAGAGCTTAGACTTCACATTCACAGGACAAGAAAAGATTCATGGTCTTCAGGGTTTGTGATTGATGACTTGTTCTGATCTGGAGCATTGAGGAGTCTTGATTATAGATTAGTGGAACTTAGAGGCTGTTGAGTTTTAAGCTTAAGTCTAAATAAGGTTCCGACACATTAATAATCCAAAGATCTGATCGAGCTCCATACCCCAATTTAATAAAGGCAAGTTTAATAATCAACCTTGATCCATGTATATCCTCTTTTTCTTTTTCTTTCTTTCTTTTTCACTTCTTTTTCAAATAAGTGTTTGCTAAGGGACTAGCAAAGTTAAGTATAGGGGGTGGTGAATACCCATTCATCACTCTTTATTCTTATATTTTAGCTACAAAAACCTTTGCAAATGCATGTAGATATGTGTAAATAGGAATAATTACCAAAAGCATGCATTGTGTAAAATCCTATAATTAGCATGTTTTTGTGCAAAAATAAAAGAATAAAGATTAAAAAGAAAAAGAGGGAAATATTTAGAATAAATATTTAGCAACCTAACCCAAGGGAGGGCTCAGCATGGGCCTGACCGCATAAAAGCCAAAGTAGAGGGAGATAGGGGCTCATGTGTAAATATTTGTGTAAATAAATAAAACTATATTTTCCTCACCCAAAAATATGCTTGTAAATACTTGTATATATTTATAAAAATATAAAAGCAAAATAAAAAGTAAAAATCAAAAAGATCAAAAATACCCCCCTTTCATCATGTACATAAACCACACCTATATATTTATTTAGCTTTGTAAATATATAAAAGTAATTTTTATATTTTTTGTAAATAGTCTATATTATATATTGTAAATAAATAAAATAAAAACAATTAAAATCAAAACAAAATAAAAATAGAAAAATCAAAAATACAAAAATACATTGTACTTATACCATGTATATAGATGTACATATCTATTTATTTTACCCATGAACATAAATAATAAAAATAAAATAAAAACACCCTTTTATTCCTTATTTTATTCTATAAATAAATAAAATATAAAATAAGGATAAAATTGTATAAAAATAATATATAAAAATCAAAAATCAAAACCCTATATATATTGTATATACCTATATCTAATACATACTATGTAAATAGCTTATTTTTATTTCGAAAAAATTATTAAAAATCACCAAAAATATAGAAAAAAATAAAAGAAAAATATTTCATGTTGAGAGTTTTTGCAGATTCGGCCCCTAGCTACCCCAATTTGTCACCTCAAGATCCAGCCACGTGGCCGAACCCCATTGGGTCCTGGGGATGTTGACCGCCCGGTCAACTAGCCTCCCCAGGACCACTTCCCACGGGTCCGAGCTCCGCACCCGATTTCTCCATTTTTTATCCGCTCGACCCGATCACCACTCCGCCTAACCCCGGGTTCTAATCCGAGATTTTTCGATCATGATCCACGCCCGGGGAGGTTTTTGGGGATCCGCGCGCTATGCTGCTCGCCCCGACCTCTCTTAGTCGGACCCCTACTCGTATTTAGCTACAGCTCCGCCACCTTCCCACGCTATCTTTGGTCATTCGCCTCCTTCCCTGTGAGCTCCAGAGAGACCGCGAGAGTGACAGCGAGCGATTCCACCTGTTGCAGCGAGGAGAGGAGGAGGAACCCACTGATCCGGCGACATTGCCGCCGTAGCTCCGCCACCTGAGCGAGCTTCGAGCCTCGGGCCGAGACGACCCTCGAGGCGACGACCAGGAGCACCCCCTGCTCTTCCCCAGTCTCACCGATCATCCAGGTAACCCCGTAGCTCCGCCATTTCATCTAATTTCCGTTTACGCCCAAATCGCAGCTCCGCCGTCGTTCCTTGATTCCGACCACCCTATCACCTTTCTCGATCATCGGAATCGACCACCATCACCATCTCCTTCCGCCGCACCTTCTGCACCCACGCACTCAACCCAGCTCGCACAGGAGCTGGGAACCGGGCTCCTCCGTCCCCCACCTTCGCCGGAGCCCGCCACCCCGACGCACCAGCCACCGTCACTCCGCCTAACTGGGTCGAGGCAGTTTGCCCTCGACCCGCGAGTCTTCTGAGCCACTTTGCAGGTCCCCCCGAGCCCATCTGAGGGCTTGGTCATTCAGGCTAGGAGACCCAGCTCCGCCGACCGCCCCTGAGCTCTTCCGAGCTCGGGTCGATCATCGGAGCATCGCAGCAGACGCAGGAGCGCACCAGCTTTCTTCTCCGACCATCAGAGCGCTCCGAGGAGGAGGCCCGCGCCCGCACGAGCCCGGCGAGTCTCGCCGGGGCCTTGTTCTTCCAGCATCCTCCCGCGCCGTTGATCTTCGTCCCTCGCTCCAGTTCTAATCTGAGCCGTTCATATCCGGAGCAGCCATCACCGTCAGATCCGAGGAGATGTCATCTGGAGCGCCCACCATCTGTAGCCGTCAGATCGCCACGTGGAGCGCATCCAACGCCCCGCCTAATAATGGGTAATTTACCCTTAGGCCCATGTCTTTCTTTTATTTCATTTTAGTCCTGTAAATATTTTAGTACGTTGTTTAGTTTTAGGTTTAATTGCATAGAGGACCCTGAGCTTAGTTTATTTGCACTTATACCCCTGCCTGTTGTGGACACGTGCTTCGACACGTGATTTCTTTGGGTATTTGCAGCATATGCCCTTGTAGTTCTGGTTGTTATGAAATGAATGAAAGTTTATTTTAATTGCAGTTATACCCCTGTGAATGCTTTATTTCTGCATGTGCGTTTTATTTTGGGTAAATTGCAGATAAGGCCCCCGGACTTTTGGTACGTGTTACCAATAAGTCCTCGGGACTTATTTTTGTTACATATAGGTCCCTGAGTGCCCCAAGCACGCGCTTGGCGCGTGTTTTGCTGGGTTAATTGCACCGGGACCCCCAGAACTTTGGGTATTTGCATTTTAGTCCCTGTGCACAGTACCCTCTTTGTATTTTTGAATAAAATATCAAATCACCTCCAAATCCAATGAGAATTTGACACATGGCTCCTGCTATGGTGTAGGATTTTCAAGGATTTTTTAGGACATTTTTGATTTTGTTTGCTATTTTTAAAAATTCAAAAACCTTTATTTTTGTTACTATTTAACTTGAAAATTCACAAAAAAATATAAAAACTCCCCTAAAAATTCCATAAAATTTAGCTACTGTTTGGTGTAGTTTGTTTGATTTTCTAGCCAATTTTGGCTATTTTTCATTGCTTAAAAACCTTAAAAACTTAAAAACACCAAAAAGCCCATCAAAATTCTAGTAAATACATTAAAAACCCAAAAACAATAAACTTGGTACCCAAATTTTCCTTGTTTCCTCTATTTTACAGGAAAATTACCTCCAGGCCATTTTGAGGCCCTTAGACATTTTATCTAAGGCTTTTTGGCTCGGCTGGACAGTACCCCTTATTTTTACCACTGTTTGATTTTTAGAAAATAAAATACACATCAGAAAATTATCAAAAATTCACCAAAAACACTAAAAAATATAAAATACCTAAAAATATTTTTGTTTTGATTTTTGGTTGATTTTTGGTGCTTGAAATAATTTGTTGAATTGTGTTCTTCCTTACTTTTCTTATTTTCTTTATATATTAAAAATCCAAAAAAATATAAAAATACTTAAAAACCACTAAAAACATTTTGTCTTTTATTTTGTTTGTTTTTATTTTTACTACTTCGTAGGCCTTCGGCCAATCCGTGCTCCTTGAGTTCGACCCTGGGTGTTATACCAGGTTAATCACATAGCAGGACCGCTTCTTTGTTTTGACTGATTTTATTCTTCGTGAGTGGTTCATTTTTCTTGATACACACATCCGAGTGATTGAGGTCGCAACGACCGTCTCAGATACCTGATTGCCTTAGCCACTTGGGATTTTTGTATTATCACAACGCGACTCATCATCGCACCTGCGAGAGGAGAGTCCTCGGATCGGACTTCATTCGGGAGGTCTCTTGTTTTAGAGACTCGCGCTTCAAGAGGTAACCCTGATCTCTTCTTAATATTTATTAGAATATAAGAAACCTTGTTAGAAAAACTATTTCCCTAATTAATGATTTCACAAAGTAGAAAATCATTGTGCTGAAATTTCTAGTTCATGAGATAAATATATAACATTTTATGCAAAAGTTTTGTTATTTTCAGTGTTTCCATGGTGCAAACTTTTATTACTTTCTTAGAGCCTCCCTCCTACTCTGACCTCCTCCTCTGCCTCCTCGTTCTCCAACCCATATTCTGCCTCCATTTTCCTCCCTCCCCTCCCCTCTGGGTCGAGGAACCCAACCCCTCGTCCATTGCTCACCTCTTAAGTCTCCCTCCTCCTTTGACATTCTCCATCGAGCTCTCCCTCTCCAAGCCCATCCTCTACCTCCCTCTTCCTCCATCCCCTCCTTCTAGGTCGAGGAACCCAGCTCCTACTCCGCACGTCCCCTCCATATCGAGGAACCGCTACTTTTCCAAGAATGTTGATCGAGAGGCAATGTTGCCTTTCCAAGATGACAATGAAGCTTGATCGGAATTGAAAGAGGAACCAGGAAGGAGGATTGGCTATCATCGGCTTACCTGATCGGAAATGGCTAATGCTCGGTGAAGTTGGGTCGAGGTAGAGCTACTCCTTTGATTCTTATTTCTTACATTAAGTAGTGGTTTAGACCTTCTATAAGAGGATTCAAAGCATATCTCTCGAACTAGTAGGAGGATGAGCAGTTGTTGACAAATGATTCGAGTTCTTCTTCTTGAAATGGATACTATATGCTCTTTGGTATGCTACAGCTTGCTCGATCAAAAATTCAGGGTTGTGTTTCCAATTAATGTTAACTTCTGAAAGATGAACTAGACTCGTTCTTCATGAATCATTTTGTTGTAAATATGAAATAGATTATTATAAACATAGAATCAATCTATTGTAAATGAGGTGGAGGATGTGGGAGCGACGCTGGAGGCAGGTGGAGGGGTGGAGGAGGTGGGGGTGACATTAGAGGTAAGGGAGGGGTCAGTGGCGATAGGGGAGGGGCACAGGAGATGGGGGTGGTGATGGAGGTCGCGGGAGGGGGCAGAGGAGGTCGGAGGAGGAGGCCAGAGGAGAAGACAATGGTGCCGGAGGAAGTGGAGGTGAGGGCGGTGGAGAAAAAAGAAAGCTTGTAGAGGATGAGGTGGAGGAAGAGTATGAACAAACAGACATACTACCCAAGTTAGTCAATTTAATTACCTTTGTGTCCTAAGATTTAATACAAGTGGAATGCAACTAATCCAGGGGCACAAGTAATAAATGCGAAAGAAGTCATGAGCACAAGTGATATTCCAAAAAAGATAGGGGCATAACTGATATTGCATTATCTCAAAGGGGCACATATGTGTTACTTTGACTATTTAACATATACTATTTATTAAATTCAAATATATCATAAAATAATTTATTAATTTATCTACATTTTTAAGTTTTTAGTTTAAGATATTATGCTATTTATAATGTAATTTCAATGTATTTATACATTGTGTGGTCAACAACTGTTGTCCTATAGTGCTTCATGAAGTTTGACTCCACATGGCATCCTTTCATAGGCCATTCCAGTCACGTTGACCACAGCCAACACCTCATTCCAGCATCTCTTCTTCCTCTTCTTCTCCTCTTCCCATCGACCCAACTACCCAAAACCCATGGTCATTAACATAACTAACTCATCACCGCATTAAATTGTTGATCATACCCACCTTCTTCTCTGATCTCTTGTCCACCTCATCTCTAGAATTACCCAACCACCCTAATTTGAATAAACTATGATTTGATTTTAACTCATTAACGTTCAAACTAATGGAAGAGTACAAGTGACAACGGTGCAAAATGCTGGGGGCAAACTGATATTCCAAAAAAGAGAGATGCATAACTTATATTGTAGAAGTTAAAAGAAGCATAACTATACAACCCCAAAAAGATTAGTTATCACACACTTAACTATGGAATATATAGCAATGGATACAAAACGATTCGTTACTATGGGCTGCTTTTGTTCAAGACATGTTAATTTTGCATTTCGAATATTATTTGTTGAAAATTTGAAAATCGCAACGAATGCCATTTTCATTTTATATTTCTTACAATAAATCATATATATAACAATAACTATTTGCTAATTTCTCAAGATATTTTCTTCTAATAATTGTTGCATTAGCAACGAGAAATACACATTTTAATGATAGTCAACAGATAACCTTATAAGAACCATGAATATGACTATGGGAATTATTTCGAATCAAAGGAGTAAATGATAATTTTGCAATAAATAATATCCATTTATTATAAATATAAAATTAAAAAATATTACAATGAATATTAAATTAATAATTTTTTGTTGTTGTCTGGATTGGATTCCCATGTACCAGATATGTGTATAAATCTGTGAATGTTCCATAGCCTATGCAAGAGAATAACCACAACATTTGTTGATAACTTGAGACAAGAAACGATCAACAAACTAAACGAATGGGGAGAATATTGGTGTAAAAATAGCATGCACATTCAATATATACGTATATTGGTTAGACCTCAAAAACAATACAGAGCCCTATGATTTTCTTCCTTTGTGAGAAATAAAATTTACCTATAAAATATACCAGAAGTAAAAACTAAAATATCTAAAATAAAATGTTGATTTCATAAGTTTTGTGAATTTTAGTTATAAGAATAGAAATTACTTAAAGAAAGAAATTTTAAATAATTTTAAGCAGATAATATATAGGAAATACACAACATTATTCAAGGAAAACTATATACGGATAATGTAGTTACAAGACTAATTTTCTACATTTTTGGGGAAGAAAGGAATTTAAAATTTCTAGAAATGCTAAAAATATATGTATAAAAAATAATTTAGAAAATGATGGGGCGATATTGTGTCCATTAAAATAGAAGAAAATCTTAATCTACACCTTTTTTCTAATTTTGAAAGATTTAACGTAGAAAGTGCTAGAAATTTTTAGCAAACGCTAAACAATTGAAAATCCAGAGGAAATAAAATTTTGCCTAATTATTTATCGAATTTTGGCAAACTAAAAAAACATGTTTCAATGAGAAAATATGAAACCATAAATAAATTAAAATAAAATAAAACAATTAAATTAAAAAAATCCAGGAAAGCAAAAAATTGAGAAACTAAGGGCATGTTCTCTCCTCACAAACCTACATGCCTCCCACAGTCTTTCATCACCTGTGAGACCCACCTGACAACTCGTCTTATTTAATACAACTATTTACTTTAACTCTCTTATTTATCCAAAAAAAATTAACTAACCTCGTCTAATCATCTAAAATTATAAAATAAACACCCTAATAATCAATTTTCTAAACTCCAATAAAAATTGCATCACAACAATAATTCCAAAAAAACCCACCATGCAAACATTAAAAACAAACAAAAAGCTTATCAATTATGTTACCTTTCAAAAAAAAAGGTTACCCTCTACCAGTTTAACGCTCCAATCAATTAACTTTTAAGAAGCTGACTAGAAAATTAAAAAGAAAGCAAAATAAGAAATAAAAAAATTACCCACTTATCACATCGAGATGGTTGCGTTGCTTGTTGAGTCAAGAAAACGATAACTAGGGTTCCAAGATTAGTACGATCATTCAAATGGCCCGATGGTTAAGGGTGTAAACTTTCATCCTTAAGATCAAGAATAAAATTAAAAACAATATTCCATGGATCCTTAGGACCCTTTTGAATCTTTTTACTTCTTGGTTGGAAAAAGTATCTTTCTAATTATCCCATCAAAATAGAAAAAGTACATGTTACTCTGAATTTTCTCCTTTTTCCATTATTCTTCTCACTGTAGGCACTCAAATGATGATTAAATGATGATTGCCTTGGCAAATTTAGTTTGAGGTTGCCATGCACGGTGTTATATTGATTTGAAGTTCTAATCATCCCAGTGGCACAACAATTAATTGACCTCAATATATTAAAAAAACTAAATAACTAAATTTGAGATTTTTTATCACGTGTGCCCTTCTTAACATCTGTGATATCAGTTATGTCCCTTCTTTTTTTGGAATATCATTTGTGCCCCGTCTACCTTCTTACAAAATTCACAGTTCTATATTTTCATTAAGGTAAAGAAGAGGCATAATTGATATTACAAGAAGGTAGAACTAAGAATTTCGTAAGAAGGTAGATCCAAAACTGATATTCCAAAAAAGGGAAAGGTCTAACTGATATTGCAAAAGTTCAGAAGGAAACAAGTGATAAAAATCCTAAATGTAACATGATATAGTTATGCAGTCATTGCAAACAGCTCTTGATACGAATACATGGTAATTTTCAGGTGGTTGACAATATCCGAAAGGCTACCAGGTAGGTCAGCAAAGGAGGTAGAGATGTATTGGGAGGAGGTGGAGAGGAAGAGATATCGAGAGACTAAGCTTTTCAAACCCAAGTGCAGGAAACCTAGCCCATCTTTCAAGTTTCGCGAGGAGGCAACTGTCGACATGAACGATGGTTCATCGCAATCTGAACATACAATTCATGCATCAAAGGAAGATGATGCCAAGAAATCTCCCAGTGGTTCTTGAAGTGTTGGCGAGTGATCTACTTGTTGAAGCAAAGGGCTCACAAGTCTCCCTGTAATGTGGACAACATCCTTTCTTTGTTGCCTTCTCAAGAAGAGATGACTGAATTGGAGTATTTCCCTCTTATTAAATATCTTTATATCACATTAACTTCTAACCATTTGATAATAAAATTCGGAGATCACATTTTAACATTCGGATACAACACCAAATCGGTATGATGAAGAGGATTTTGTGTAATCTACTTCTGAAAGTTTATAAATGATTTTGCAACGAATAAGATTTTTTTAAAATTTTGAAAAATGTGAAGGAGGGATTTCAAAATGTTCCTTTGGAGCAGTGCACAACCAATATTTTTATGAAAAATTCCACTCTATGCGATGCATTTTACAATGGAGAAAAATCTTAATTCTTATTTCCATTATCCAAGATACTTTTTTATGGATGTAATTCATTTGGTGAGACCTTAATTGTTGAATAAATATTGGGTAACTTGCAAAAAAAGTCCAAACTAGCTATCAATTCCCAATTAAGGGACTCATGTTCCAAATGTAATAAAGGCAGACCTGAACTTTTACGTTTAGGGTTTAACATCAACATAAAAGGATCTAATTTTTGCATTTGAAAGATGTGACCTCTGATGGTGAATCAACACATTGTTGTGACCCTTATATGCAATTTACCCTAATGAATATAGTCAATCCTATAATTGGTAAGAATGATATTTGTAATTACACCAGGACCCTTTTAAATTACTCTACGATCATGTAATCTTACTACCTCTCACACACAACATGTCTTAGATTGATTAACATTACAAGTGTTGGGGATATGAAACAAATTCGAATGTGCAACCAACAACTACCTTCAAAGCACGTGAATAATACGGCATCGTGATATTACAATGGGCGGTCACCTCTTACAACTACAAAGAAGAAAAATCACCATTGGAAAATAAGTAAACCTTTTATGTCTCTTTCCTTTCTTTCCTCCATCTCTCTCACAATGTTGTTTTCTCTTATGATGAGATAAGATACTACCCATCCTCTATTTTTATAGATCCAAATACTATCTTAATTGATTGTAACAATCAATCTTAATCAAGATCGACCCTGAGCATAGTTTTGAAGTGCAGTTGCCCAAGGTTCATTAACTTTAGGGGCATGAATTTACATATGATCTAGTTTTTAGTTTAGGAATAAAATAGTATGTTCTAGTGTGCTCTTATAGAATCGAATTTTCGATGAAACATCTCACTAAAAAATGGGTCCTTATAGATTTGAATTTTCGGTGAATAACTCAATGCTAAAATCGAAATTTTAATGAGATTATATAAGGGTTGATTGTTCTTAAAAAAATAATATTTCATTTTATACTTGATAGTAAACACACTTCGAATAATTTGCTCTTATTAAATTTTTTCTGTAAAGGCTACATTTTTTCTTTTGCCTAGGACCTACAAAATGTGAGGAATGGCACTGATCTTAACTATTGGATCTTCATCAATTAAGATCTCAATCAAATTCAATTAATTAAGAATATAATGATATCTGCTCGTATTTAATCAAATTTCTCTTTCGTATTAAAGTATTAATTTCATGATCCTAACGGTCATGGTGTGATTAGGCAAGATTCCAGGTGTCACGGCGTAAAATTTTCTCCCTTTTTATTTAAAAATGGTATAAATTTATTCAAATTAAATAGATTAACCCATATCGGGAGGGGGCAAGCGATGCAACACGTGCGAGCACTGAGGTCACTGTCACGTGCCTCATTTTGACCTCTAATACGCGTTGTCAGAGCCACCACTCATTAGCATCAGGGGCCAATCCATCCTTTCAACCCCTGAAACAGTCAACCCCTCCCATATATATAAACCCAACATCCCAGCAGAACATCCACAGATCCCTCAGCAATCCTCCTGCTCTATAACAATCCACAGAAACCTCTGCCGTGGTATGAGGCGGTCCGGAGACGATGTCGCCGGTGGAGAAGAGAAGCAGTACAGAGGCGTTCGGCGGCGGAGCTGGGGGAAATGGGTGACGGAGATCCGCATCCCTGGATCCAAGGAACGCCTCTGGTTGGGGACGTACGCCACCCCGGAAGTGGCCGCCGTAGCGCACGACACCGCTGTGCTGCTCTTGAGGGGCACTTCGTCATCAAGATCGCTCAATTTTCCTAAGAACTCGCTTGCGGTGGATTGGGATGGCACGAGAATGTCGCCGAGGTTGGTGCAGACTGTGGCATCGGACGCCGGCATGGCGGTCGATGCACGCTTCTTGGACCGGTGCCCGAGGCGGCAGCAGGTGCGGAAGAAGCCGGAGAGTGGAGGGAGTGATGGAAAAGGATTGGGTCTGGAGAAGACAGAGATTGGTGTCTAATACTTGTATCTGAGTAACGACCCAAAAATACTAAACTGTTAAACATGATCGTGCATGATATTTGATGCTTGACCGATCTCAATCTAATTAGATATTCTGGTCCAATACATTATATTATTAAGGGTTAAATGGGGCCGCCCTCGGGGGAATTACTGCGCTATTTCGTCCGATTTTTTTTATTTTTTTTATTTTTTTGAAAATTTCTTCCATGAATATTCATCACTATATCCCTATATTATGCTATTAAAATTTCGTGTGAAACAGAGACTCCTACGGCATCCATCCAGACAGACATTTTTTAACGGTAACAGAATTGCTAAAAACGACCATTCTGGATGGAGGTCGTAGGAGTCTCTATTTCGTATCAAATTTGAATGACATAATATAAGGATATATTGATGAAAATCCACGGAAGAAATTTTGAAAAATAAAATAAAATATGGGTGAAATGATGTGGGGGAGCTAAGTTAGCTCCCCATGGGGGCAGCCCCATTTATACCTTATATTAATGAATGAAACAAGTTAGGGAGGGAATATAAATCAGGTCAAATTAGGTGGCGTGTATCTTTCTGTTTAGATGAAATTTACATTTTTTTTGTTGTTTTGCTCTACTAGCAGACACCCCAAAAAAAGACAACCTGCTAAAAAAGAGGTCTTACAAAATTTATATTTCCGCGTGGTTAGCATTATGTAAATAAAAAGGATTCATTAAATGTTCAGGTTTTTTCAAGTCCTCCTCCTTCAGTCAGAGACATTTCCCGCGAAAGTCGAGGTCGGCGAAGGGAGCAACGCGGTGTGTGCGGGGGCCAGGGAAGATGAGCTAAAGGGTAGCGGTGGACTCCTCAAAGAGGTGGTGAATGAATGCAAAATGGGCCCATCTATAGGGCCTGTTCGTTTGGAGAATAGGCCCCGGAATAAGGGGCCTATTCTCCTTTTGACACGGATTTCTATGGTACGATTATTACTCCTTATTCCATCTAATTTCACTCTTATTCCTATCTTTATCCCACCTTACCTACCTTTATTTCACTTTATTCTCCTTATTTTTATCCTCCAGCCGAACGAAGAATAGACCCTTATTCCCCTTATTCCTCATCCTTATTCCTGCTTATTCTCCTACCGAACGGGCCCATAGAGTGCAGGGGCTATTAGCTTCGCTCCCTCATTCAATTCGTTTGGACGCTCGTTTAGTAGACAGTAAATTGTATGCAGGAGAATTCCTCTATCCTAATCTTAATGAACATATTATCCGGCAATCTAACTCTGTTTTTCTTCCTAATCGTGGCAGCATGACTGCTATGTTACAGCTTCAGAAATTATCCACTTTGGTTAATTAATAAGACTAATGGTAATGGGATTGCTTTATGAGTCCATGGAATTAGAATTCCTGGAAATCCTCGGACACCTGAACTTGTGAGTGATTCCTCTGCTGTTACAGCATGTGTTGTAATGCAGAGGAGTTGCTCGATCACCCTCTAGATGTACATTAGCCATCCAAGGTCCTTTCTGTTGTTGTAAACAAATCATCAAGATATATTTTAAACAGTAATTAACGGCTTCAAATGAATCAACAGAGAAGCAATACATATTAACATCAAAATAATCATGTGTTTCAGATTCATTATCCGATTACATAATGCAAACACGAACCGATTAATTAAACGAAAACAAAAATTAAGGCGAGATCCAGGAAAGGTAAACAATAAACAGTTTGTGGCAAATAAAAGGGAAGAAGAATTAGACTAGAGATCACCGAAGCATCCATGAAATGGACTGTCCTTAAAGAGGATAGCGCCCCCACAATACTGGTGCATAGCGTACAGGCGATCCGCTCCCATGATACGACGGTACATGATCTTCGTCCGCGCATACCGACGACCATCCTCGAAGATACCTCAGAGAACTTACAGCCGAGAAGAACAGATCGCATATGCAGTAGGAGAACAAAGAGCAAATGCGGTGACGAGAAAGTTTTCTTACGTGAGAAGAAAATGGCGTCGGGGGAGGAATATATAAAGAGACCATGTGTCCTAACGCGCGGTATTTTTCATTTTCTGAAAATGACCCTCAACGGGCGTGTCTCTTCGGATTTCGAAACTGCGGCTAAAACGAGCTATTTTGGGTCGAGTCAGATTCTCATTGCGATCGAATCTAAATTAATCCGTCTTATTAAGTTAATCGACTAACCAAATGAAACCCGTAGCAAAAGTATCGAGATCTGAATTGACTCTCCCGATCTGAGATCCAAATTGACTAATCTGAGATCCGAGATCCAAATTGACTCTCCTGAGCTCAAGCCTGAGCCGGTGCCGGATCCGGAGATGGAGCAGAGCGCGTACGCGTGCGTGTGGCCCTCCATTCCTCCTCTCTACTATTGCTACAAGAGCTTGGAGTGTGAACTCATATATAAGTCCACCAAAAGTTTAGAAAACACTAGATGTGGTACTAAACTTTCACTTATAACTCTCCTTATTTCAAATTTGGGAATTCTTAACTTTCCCTCTAATTCATTTGATTTTCCAATTGAGACCAAATTAGCTCTATTGTAATTGGATAGGCTTTCTAATTAAAGCCTAATTACATACTTTAAATATAACAATCTCCACGAAATCACCCATTTGAAAAGAGGTTCAAAGAGAGTTAAGAAAGACATCTTTCGGTTGCCACACTTTGCTTTCAGTAAAGGTACATTCCGATTTGAACCTCTACCTGAGTTTACTACTTTCACTTTAACAAGAACGAAGTGAACTACGTCTTGAACTTCAGACCTTGGTGTTAAAGTACACGGTAGAAACAACAAAGTGTTTTTCTTGGTACAATCTTCAGTGTTGGTGCTCTTAAAAGACCATGCACCCTTATCTTGTTTCATGAGTGTGTTCAGGAAAGATCCTCTTCCTTTAACTGTGTCTTACAACAACACTCACATAGGTGGCGTTCTCCAAGGATGCACTGCTAACATCCTGTCCAAAGGCTTGAACCCATTCAGAGCCTATTCTCTTCCTAAACTTGCAGTTTAAATCAAGGTTTTAAAAATCGGATCGGATATTGAACCGGTCAGTCTTTGGTTTGGTCCAACCGGATCGAACCATTGGTCCAAACCGGTCGGACCAGTGATGACGTCAGCATGACTTCATCATTCTTATCAACTCGGAAAAAACCGGATCGGACTTAATTTACTGGTCAGACCGGTCGAACCGATTTTTTGAAACAATAAAACCAGATACATATATGTAAGTATGTATTTATATATCAATGGAATAATCGTTAAAAGTTTTATATCTTTAAATAGAATAACATGATTGCCTATTTTGAGTAACACTCTACAAAGTTAGTCTCATTTTCTAGAATTATATATGAATATAATATTGTAATCATTTATTTATAGTTGTTTCCAGAAAATTACTCTAAGAAAGTATTAATATAATGTATATTCCAAAAAAGAGAGGGACATACATTATATCGCAGATGTTAAGAAGGTCGTACATGATAAAAACCACCATTATTTCATTATTTAAATCTTTATTTTTTTGAAAATTACCAAACCATCAAAACTGGGTCAATCCGGGTCAACCTGGTTTGACCATCTGGGTCAACCCGGTCCGACCACTGGTCGAACACGGTTTTTTATTTTTGGGATATTTACCCAACAGACCCTAAAATCTTTCAAAATTACCTCTACGACCTTCGAAACATCCTAATTCATCCCTCGACCTCATAATCTAGTTAACCCTTACCTTACAGATCCTGTGGTTAACTCCCATCTATTTGCCCGTTAAAACTAACCAGATTCCATTATATTCGTTTACATTATACCCATTTTATTTGTCAAATTTGCATTTAATGCCATTCCCCCTCTTCTTCCTTCAGATATCCTTCCCACCCCCACACCCTCGGCCCTCGCCCCTCCCTGTCGTCTTCCTCGAAGCCCCGGCCGCCGTTGCAGTGCCCGAAGCACCACCTGGACCGACGTTCGCCCACACCGCGCTCACACGAGCAGGAGTTCCACGACCTCCTGCCTCCATGGAATCCCTGGACCGACGAGCAGGAGTTCCACCACATGGACCGAGCCGATGGAATCCCCCCCCCCCGACCCTCCCAAGCTCCCTGGAGCCCCGGAGCCCCGCGCCCCCTGAAGCCCTAACCCCTCGCCCCCAGAGCCGCGCCCAACCCCACCCCCCCCCCCCCCCGCTCCCCCGGAGCCCCGCCCGCCGTCTCCCCCCTAGAGTCGCGCCCCGGCTCTGCTCCCAGGTGCCCGAAGCCCCGCGCCCCTGGAGTCCCGAAGCCCCGCGCCCCTGGAGCCCCAATCCCCCGCCTGGGAACCTCGCCCCCCCCCCCTCCCCCTCCTGGCGCCGCCTCTCTCCTGCTCCCCCCCCCCAGGAGCGCCACCTCTTCTGCCCCCCCCCCCCCCCGCAGATTCGGCGTCGCCTCCCGTACCTTCCCCCCTCCCGTGTCGAAGCCCCCCCCCCCCCCCCCGGCGACGCCTCTCTCCTGCTCCCCCCCCCCCCCCCCCGCTGATCCCCGGCCGCCGCCTCCCCTGCTTCCCACCCCCCTTCCCGCCTGACAGTCGAAGCCCCACCCGGGGCAGCCACCTCCTCGCACGGATTAGAAGGAATCCCCCAGCGCGCCGCCTCCCGTGCTTTCCCCCCTCCCGCGTCAGTCAAAGAAAGAACCCTCTGTTGGATTCGAAGAACTGCTCCTCCGATGGGGTATTTCCTCCAGCAAGAATGAAGAAGAGAGGGGGGGAAGAGGAAGGAGGGGAAGTGAAAGAAAATCTACCCTTGGATTTGCTATGGTTAGATTAACTCAACTTAAACCCAAACTAGTTAACTCAGAATGTCTCAAATTAACGGTAGGGTATATAAGGTAAGACGGAGCAAGTTTACGGGGTCGAGGGAGGAATTATGATGTTTCAAAGGTTGTAGAGGTAATTGCAAAAGATTCCAGGGTCTGCCGAGTAAAAATCCCTTTATTTTTTTAATTTTTTTGAAATTAATTACAAAGAAGCGGCCGAACCGACCGGATCGTGACCGGTTCCCGGTCCAACCAGCCGGTCCGGTTTTTTAACCCCTGGTTTAAATGGCACTCAGGCTTCCAGTGATAAGACACTCATGCATAAGCATTAAACTAAGAGTACCAACCTGTTCTCCAAACAGCTTGTTATTACCATATTGAACCTACTTTGTGGGATCTCCACTTAGATAGGTTGGATTGCTACTTAGAAATACTCCCAGTGGGTCTCAGTCTCATCCCAAACCTAAACTTTAGGACTAAAGATCTATCAAGTCCCTTAATCAACGGATCTGTCGTGTTGTCTTTGGATCCAATAAAATCCACAACCAACACTCCTCGAGACACCAAATCCCTTAACGTCTTAAGTCTGATTTGTATGTGTCTCCTTGTTTTTTATTGAACTTTGAACTCTTGATCTTAGCAATTGTGGTCATGTTATCACAATGTACCGAGATCGCAGGAACTGACTGACCTACCATGGGAATCTCTGAAAGAAGTTCCCTTAGCCATTCAGCCTCAATTCTAGTGGTGTCCAAAGCACACAGCTTGACATCAAAAGTAGATCGAGCTAGAATGGTCTGCTTTACAGACCTCCAGGAGACTGCACCACCTTCAATGGTAAAGACATACCCAATAACACCATTACTCCCAGACCCCTGTATTTTCCCAATCCAGCTTGCATCACTATATCCTTCTAGTACAGATGGATGACTACCATGATGTAAACTAAGGGAAATAGTTCCCTTCAAGTACTTCAGTACTTGATCCAGAGCCTCCCAGTGAGTACGGTCAGGACAACTAGTGTATCCACTCAGCTTTGCAACCAAGAATGAAATTTCATGTCTCGTGCAATTCGTAAGATACATTAAACTTCATATCACTTGTGAATACCTTAGCTGAGCTACAGTACTCCACTTTTATTCCTAAACAACGTTTTGGATGAATCAAAAGGAGTGCTTACGGCTTTTTAGTCTTGATATCCAAATTTCTCAAGTACCTTCTTAACATAGTGAGATTAAGAAACTACGATCCCATCAACAGACCTTGTCAGTTTAAGACCCAAGATCACATCAGCAATACTCATGTCCTTCACCTCAAACTCGCTACTCAAGTATGCCTCAGACTCATTAATAATCTTTGTATGTGATCCAAACAAAAGTTTGTCATCAACATACAGGTACAAGATAATACACATCACTTTTTACCTTGGAATAGACACACTTATCGGATTCATGAACCTTAAAGCCACATGATAAAATAGTTTTGTTAAAAAATTTTGTCATTGCTTTGGTGCTTGTTTCAATCCGTAAAGGGATTTAACAAGCTTGCAAACCTTTCCCTCATTCCCATGAGTCACAAGTCCATCAGGTTGATCCATATAGATCTCCTCCTCAAGATCACCATGCAAGAAGGTGGTCTTCGCGTTCATCTGGTGGATAAAGAGATCATATACAGATGCCAATGCTATGAACATCCAGATTACGGTCATCCTAGTTACAGGGGATAGATATCAAAATAATCGATACCTTTCTTTTGCCTAAAGCCCTTAGTAACTAATATGGCTTTATACTTTTTAATTGATCCGTCGGGCTTAAGTTTTCTCTTAAACACCCACTTGCACCCAATGATAGAGCACACCTTGGGTAAATCAACCAACTCTCAATTTCCATTAGCCATAATGTAATCCATCTCAGATTTGATAGCTTCGTTCCATTGTTTTGCTTCAGGTGAAGCCATGACTTCCTTGTAATTTGGTGGATCACCCTCTTACCCATATCATTGGCTATCTGAGGTCTTTTAATCCTCCTTGGCTCAACCTCTTCTGAAAAGTCATCGGGTTCAGGTTGAGTCTCATCCCCCATATTCGTTATTCTTTTCACTTGATCTGGAATAGATCCTAATGTGGAGGTGCTCTCAATGGTCACATTCTGAAGAATCGCAATCTTCATAGGGAAGACTTATTCAAAGAAGGTAGCATAACGGAGTTCAACAATGGTGTTGACATCTATGCTGGTATCTCGGATCGAATTACCAAGAACCTATATGCATAGCTATTTTCCAAGTAACCTAAGAAGACTGCATCAACAGTTTTAGGACCTCGCTTCTTTCTCTTGTATTCTGAGACTAAAACCTTCGCAAGACAGCCCACACTTTAAGTTATCTTAAGCTCGGTTTTCTATTTTTCCAAAATTCAAAAGGACACTTTTCCATATGCCTTGGAGGAACCCTATTCAAAATATGGAAAGCTGTATTCAAGTCTTCTCCCCACATATAGGTTGGAAGTTCAGAACTCTATAGGAGAGCATTTATCATGTCAGTTAAGGTTCTATTTTTCCTTTCTGCTATCTCATTTGATTGCGGTGAATATGGGGTCGTAACTTCATGAACTATGCTAAACAATTTGCATTATTTATCAAACAAGTTAGAGGTATATTCACCTCCTCTATCTGACATAAGGCGTTTAAGCGCTTTTCCTGTTTATGTCTCAGTCTCATTCTTAAATATAAGAAATTTTTCTTAGACTTCATCTTTGGTTTTCATTAGATACACATAGCAATATCTATTACCATCGTCTGTAAAGATGATAAAGTATTTCTTATTGTCTCAGGTCAACATACCATTAAACTCACAGATATATGTGTGCACTAGATCCAAGATCTCACTATCTCTAGAGATAGACTGAGAAGACTTCTTAGGTGTCTTTTCCTGCATACAAATCTTATATTTGTGAATTTTATCACTAGTGTGTTTAGGGATCATTTCTAAATTCATCATTCTCTTATTGAATTTAAATTTACGTGTCTCAATATACCATGCCACTAATCACAAGATTCTAGATTATTAACTATATTAGATACAAAATTAGAATATTCAGAATTCAAAACATTCATTCCGTCAATGTTTACTGAATCACATCTAATTCTAAACAAAAAGTCAAAATCTGCTAAATAACATTTTCTATAAAAAAAGTACCATGTCTCAGAATGACAATTTTATTACATTTAAAGTTCAATTCAAAACCATTTATAACTAAGATAGAGCCAGATAAAATATTCTTCTTGATGTCAGGAACATGCAGCACCCCGTGCAACATCCAGATACGTCCAGAGGAGAACCTCAAGTTGATTTGTCCTGACCCTAGCACCCTTGCTGCAGAATCATTCCTCATCTTCATAGTCCCACCACTGCAGGTCTGATAAGAAGAAAACAAAGTTCTATCAGAACAAATATTTACATTGGCTCTCGTATCCACGAGCCACTCATTTGGATCATGAATATGGTATAATTCAGGTTTTATAGAGACATACTCCTCACTATCCCCAAGTCCAGTAGTGATCATATTCACTTGTGGACTCCCATTTGCAGCCTTAGGTTAAGCCTTTAAGGACGGACAATCCTTCTTCCAGTGCCCAACCTGATTACAGTACCACCATGATTTATTTTTTTGCCTTTTTTTGGATCATGTCCTTTGGTTTCATTTTACTGTTATTACTACCCTTTCCTTTTTATCTTTACCCTTCGAGGTCATGAAATTGACCTTAGCCTGAATATCGACAGGAACCACACGCTTTTGTTTCCTATGTTCCTCCTCTGTAGCGATTGCCACCATCAAGTCATCTATATGAATTTTCCCCTTTTCTGTGTTTAAAGATTATTCTGAAGTCTTCCTAAGACTTAGGAATTTTTTCTATGATGTACATGACCTGAAACTTTTCTAGAAGTTTCATTTCGGTATCTTCCAAGCCATGGAGCAGGAGTAAAAATTCGTGTGCTTGTTCAGAAACCGACTTTCCTTCGGCCATGTAAAACTTTAAGAACCTAGCCACGAAGTATTTCCAGTACCAAGATCTTCGGTATTATACTTCTGATCCAAATCTTCCCATAGGCCCTTCGCAGGTTGTATGGACGAAAAAAATACGTCAAACAACATGTTGGACAGAGCCAACAAGGTGCATCCATGGCATACACGATCTCGTTCCTTCCACGTGGATTGTGCCTTCTGACTATTGGGTGTGAGGTTTTCTTTTTCCACCGTAAGACAATCGGTTTCAAGCATAGAGATTAATCTTATGGTGGTTAATCAAATCTTCATGCGTTGTTGCCAACGCTTGAAGTTCTAACCACCAAATTTTTCAGGCATACTTGTCACATCCACCCTCGATTTAAACACTATTTCTGACATGGTTTTAAATCTGATTTCGGATATCCTCTATAAGATTGTTGTAAACATGATCATTAAGATATATTTTAAACAGTAATTAAACGGATCCAAATGAATTAATAGAGAAGCAATACATATTAACATCAATATAATCACATATTTAACATTCATTATCCGATTACATAATGCAAATAGGAACTGATTAATTAAACGGAAACAGAAATTAGGGCGAGATCCAAGAAAGGTAAAACAACAAACAGTTTTCGGCAAACAAAAGGAAAGAAGAATTAGATTAGAGATCATCGAAGCGTCCATGAAATGGACTGTCCTTAGAGAGGATATTGCCCCCACAATACCGGCGCGTAGGGTATAGGCGATCCGCTCCCAGGATACAACGGTACACGATCTTCGTCCGGGTACACTGACAAGACCGTCCTCGAAGGTACCTCAGAGAATTTGCAGTCGAGAAGAACAAATCGTAGATGTAGTGGGAGAACAAAGAGCAAAGGCAGTGGCGAGAGAGTTTTCTTGCATGAGAAGAAAACAGCATCGAGGGAGGAATATATAAAGAGACTGTGTCCCCAACGTAAGGTATTTTTCATTTTCTGAAAATGCCCCTCAACAGGCGTGTCTCTTCAAATTTTGAAACCGCAGCTAAAACGAGTCCTTTTGGGTCAAGTCAGATTCCCATTACGACCGAATCCAAACTAATCCATCTGATTAATTTAGTCGACCAACCAAATGAAATCTGCCGTAAAAGTATCGAGATCTGAGATCCTAACTGACTCTCCCGGACCTGAGCCGGAGCCGGAGCCAGTACCAGTGCTGGAGAAGTAGCGGAGCATGCGCGCGCGTGTGTGGTCCTCCATTCCTCCTCTCTACTATTGCTATAAGAGCTTGGGGTGTGAACTCATATATAAGTCCTCCAAAAGTTTAGAAACACTAGATGTTGTACTAAACTTTCACCCATAACTCTCCTTGTTTCAAATTTAGGAATTCTCAACTTTCCCTCTAATCCATTTGATTTCCCAATTGAGACCAAATTACCTCTATTGTAATTGCATAGGCTTTCTAATTAAAGCATAATTACATACTTTAAATACAACATCGGTGAGTCGTCTGACAGTGATCTAGTGACTCCCTTGTGTTACAGCACATGCTGTAACATCAGAGGATCTGCCTCCCCTAAACTTGCCCCAAGTTTTCATCAATTGGATCTTTCTTATTACCAAAACAAGCAAATTTTCTATTATCCAAGATGGTTATTCACATGGTTGTTTTGCTCTGACTAGATGTGATCGCCAAGGATATCCATTGGCCTTTCTCTCTTTCGTATTATCGTCCTTTCCATGCTTGATGCCATGTTGAATGAGAAAAGTAAAAATCACATGTTCTCGATGTATTGTAAGGAATCTATACATGTGGCAACCTATGTATTCTTATAATTACTCCACAACTCATGTAAACTTGCTTTCTTTAACACATTGATCCATCTCGTATTTTGACTCCTCTTAAGTTAATATCTTGAGTTAACCAAATCAGAGAGGAATATCAATCATGGATTGTGGACCCTGACTCTCTCCTTTCTTCTTATGTATCCCTTCTTCTTCCTCTACTTTCTACATGTTCGAGCGCCCTAACCCTCTCCAGGTTAGTCGGTTGAGAGAGAAAGGGGGGAAGGTGAGGGGAGAGAGAGGGAGAGGTGATAGCTTTGGCTCCATGCTCCCACAATTGTTTGGAAGTCAGGAGAGGGATTAGGGTTGTAATAAATCCATGATTTATCATCTTATTTTTTTTATCCCTCTTGCTTAAATTATTCAATAAAATGAAAAGCTAACTAACATTATTTTACAATTAACCTTATATTTTTAATTAACCTTAATTAATGTATATAAATAATTCTATTAAAGTACTTTATTTTTTGTATTTTATAAAATATCAAAAATCCCATAAAAATTAGATATATATTGTTCATATTTGTTTAAACAGTAAATACAAATTAAAAATACAAAAAATCTCAAAAGAAATTAAAACAAATGTTTTTAATCCTTAAAAATACTTACAAAAATATTAGTATGTATATATGACCTATTTTGACTTTGTGTTCAACATGAAACTTGTAGATCTCAAAAAGATCTACAATTCATGTTTATGCTTTTTCATTTGAAGCTTGCAAGTATTTGCTTTTTAATTTTCTTTATTTTTCAATTTTCTATTTTTCTATTGGGCTACGTAGCATGTCCCTTCTTAACCATGTGCCCTCACTCCTAGTTGTTCGATGCAATCGATATGATTGCATCATAGCCGCATGTCTGTGCCTTCTCCACGACCGCTTGATTGGATCCATCAAGCCCATCTCAGTTGCCCGCACCCGCCTCCATCATGATCATTGGATCTCCAGATCCAATGGTCATGTTTCATCATCTTCCTTCGTGCCCCTCCTCTCTCACACGATCACCTCACCGACCACTTTTCTTCATCGAATTTCTCCAACCACTCCATGCATGTTCGCCACCTCACACCACCTCCTCGTCGTAACCCTACAATCCTCATCCACGCTATCACATCATCTCCAACGTTCCTCCTCTTATCCACCTAGAAATGGAGGTTGAAACCTTGACAATCCACCTTCTAAAAAGGTTGTCCTTCCTCCAAAAAACTACCTCCTACGGCTCCATTGCCAAGGGTCCACCATTTCATGTGTTGCATCCTACCCACCCTCCTCCTCCCGTGAAAGGGGAGAGAGGAGGTGATGAGCGACGACAATCAGACCCGCAGGTGTCGACCCTTGGCCTCCGGCCAAGCTACAGAGCATTCACAGCTGATGTTTGAGTTCTCTGAGTAGGTTGCCCAGGTCGAGCGATGACCAGAGCTACAATCAGAGCTCAACCCAAGCCTCATTGCATCTCTAACGTGAATCACCAATCTCCATGTAAGCTTCTTCATCCTTTTTCTTTATTTTATTTGATTTTCTCCCCCCCCCCTCTCTCACACATGCACCTTAATTTCAATGGCATCCGACATTCACCAAAGGTCCATGACCTTCTCAGTAGGATCTACACACCACTTCCCCTTCTCCACAGCATGTTCATTGCCGCCCACTTCTTCTCCTTCCAACCGGAGAAGAACCATAGGTCCTCCGCTCCTCCATCCTAATAGGACACCATTTCACCTCACTTCTACTTTTATTATTTTGGTTATTCTCCTAACATTTGCAGGTATCCCAATTATTCAATGGTTGTAGGTCGTGGGAGAGCTCCATTCTAGAGCTCATCCTCCGATGGAGCTCCATAGTCTCATTACACCAGACACCTTGATCTCTTCCTTGAACCTCCAATTGCTTCATGTGTCTTCCGGTGAAGTGTGGCGACCTTCGGAGCACCTTCCAAAGTGAGGAGGAGAGTGGTGGATACTCGCTGGAGACCCAAGAGCACCATCAGGAGTGGAAGAGGAGAAAGCCTCGATCAGCAGCTATCTTTTGTTCCTTAATCAGACGGTGTACAACCCTCTAGCGGTTCGCACCCAAAGCACCAGGCTCGATGGGACCAAGCCACTCCTAAGGTGACTCGAGTCTCCGACGTGGCCCAACCCATTTGCAGCCAACCAGCCCTAGCTTCGAACCTGTGTGTGCATGCTTGGCATGTGTAGACAGGTCCACTTGCAGCCAAAGCCCCACATTTCTCTAGATTCACAACGGGTCCTGGGCAAACGTACCTTACGTGGCATGCCTGGGTATTTTACACAAGGACCTTGCCGATTAATGAATATTTAAAAGTGGTCCCTGCATACGTGGGTTATTTCAGGAAAGCCCCTTGTGCCTTTAGTTTATTCTAAAAATACCCTCAAGGGCATGCTTGTGATGTTTCTGTTCTTTATTTTAATGTTTTCCTTTCATTTATGCCAGCGGACTAAAATTCTTATATCTAGAGCATGTGAACTCCTTTTTGTATGATTTCAATTTCCTTTAGATGTTTATTTCATCATCTATCTAATGGCATGGAGTACACTCTGTTTTGACACTTGGGATTGTAGAATTAACTTAGAGATGTTTAGTGTTTATCGCCTTATATTTTAGTGACAGTTGCTTAAGTATGGATTTATTTGAGACATCAAATGATCATGAATTGAATCATTTATTTCTTGCTCAATTAATTGATTAGATAGGTGTATTTTGTGCACAAATATTTGTTTGTATGTCATTTTTATGTTACATTATTTCACACAATTTAACTTGCACGGAACCCATAAAAATGCATTGTGTTCATGCATCATATTTTCATCATATTTTGTGTTTTTATGTGCTGACTTAAGTAGATTAATGATCTCTTAAGCTAGGTATTAATCATTGATTGATTATTAAGGTAGCTCGTGCCCCTGCATTCGACCCTGGACTTCCTAGGTTAAAAGTAAATTTTATTAAACCGATCCCCTCCTCATAGAGATACTTCGGGCTCAGTTTCTGATAGTTCGTTGATCGATCATGCTACAACTCGATCGAATTAACTTAGTTGATTAGAGGTTCGTCAGATGGTGTTGTTACCGAGGACATGGCTTATCTTTTTGATTTATTAGCTTTTGATATCTAATTAAGTTGATGATTTTGACATTTAGGTCAACATTTTTGTCTTGTGATGTTGTTTGTATTATTTTGTTAATTACATTTCTTGATTATATCTAATGCATGGCTTTTGTGGCAGGACCTGCGAGGATCAAGGACAACCGGAAGGCATGGAGATAAGGAGTCGGGATCTCTCACTGTGAGGAGACACAAAAGCAACTTTGAAGGATTCAAGAAATTTAATTAATATCGTGTCTTATTCAGTAGTTGTATATAATATTAATAATTGTATTTCTAGCGGTCCTCGTTCAAGGGCTCGCACTTATACATATGGAGACTTTTATGTGGCGTGTGGAGCATGTTTCGCCCCTAACCTGGGTGGGGCTCCACTTGAGTGCTCAACCTAGGTTAGCCATGTGGTTCTCTGAGCTTCTTTTGTCTATATCATTATGTGCTTGATCTTAGGTAAAAAAACACTGAATAAGCATCAATAAGATTCACAAGATGTACATAAACATCGCTTCACATTAGCCAAATAAAATGATTTCTATCTCATTAATATGAGCATGTTTAGGATGCAGTTTTTATCAACTTGCATGCATTTAGTTATAAATCTAATTTCAGTCTTGCACTTGCATGGAGAATGTTGGAGGCATTATACGTACTTCTATTGAGAATGCACCATGTTTTCTCGTTGCATCATCTTTTCTCGATTCCCTAATCTTGATTGACAACTTAAGATCTTAATGGAATTGGGATTGTCTGTTAGACATGGTTGCTTGATTATTTCAATATTAATTATAGTGATAACTTAAGATAAAATTGGGACTAATTAATGCAAGTTGATTGAAATAAAATGGAGTAAAAATAACACGTGTTTTATGGGAGAGAAATACCCACATTATACGCAGGATGGTTTATGCATGTTGAGAGGTGAGGATACATCCCTAGAATAGTACCCAAAACCCACTTTAATCCTTTTGTAAATAGACTCATATCTTGGATAATCACCCATAAAACCGAAATATTTGTTGGTCTTCATTTGTGAGTTGGTGAACTCAAGGTTTATGCTTGATTGCTTATGCCTTGATTACGTATTCTTCAAACCATCCCATCAACCATATACTCCATTATTCATCTCCACGGATTCATTTCATTTGAGAATATTCATCTAACCATGATTGTGTCTTGGTTCCCCATCCTTAATTCCATATTCAACATACGTAGGCTTCTCTTCAGCCTAAGTATAGGGGGAACCAAGTCTCTCTGATTGTTCACCTTGGGTCCCTCTATCTTCATTTCATATCTCGATACTTAGGCTCTTCTCAACCTAAGTATAGGGGGAGCCTGAGTCCTCGTACATTTCCTATTCATCACTCATTTGAACCCTCTTATTGGTCCTCTTCCTATACTTAGGTTATTTTTAACCTTAGTATAGGGGGAAGACCCGAGTCAGTTCTTGTATATCCATTTGTATTTATCATAAGCAATCACTTTCGTATCACTTAATGAAATTTAAAAAATTTCTATCTATATGGAATTATTTTGAAAAATGTTTTACATTGGTTTGAAAAACATAGATTGTCCTTGTTTTGAAAGCCATTTGAAAAATATTTTGAAAAATTATAGTATGTGATATGATTTGTAAAATATTTTTAAAAATATTTTTAAAAAGGAGGGTGAAAATGAGACTAACTTTCGTTTGTTAATACATCTAACCTTATCAAAAAAATTGAAAAAAAAATAAAATCACAAAAAAAACTAATTAGTGAGTTGGATATGTCCCTAACACTTTTCACTATCACTCAATACATGAAGAATGAAAAAAATTTTGGTTCATGAGGTCTTAGGATTCATATTTAACTAGTCTTAGTTATTAGGATTTGAGACTTATTTATTCACACTTCCCTGGTTTAAAAGATATATGTACTATATTGCATGATTAATCTCTATCTTAAAAAATACGACCTGCATCTCACATGGACAATTGCATTCATGATGAGATGAGTTGAGGTTTCACTTGAGGAATATGGAAGGGGGATTTGAATCTGGACTCGATTTAATGATACTTGAGGATGTAATAAAATCGATGAAGGCCTCATGAAATCTGAGTGTCATCACCTTAATCCAGTATGAGAACAAGGTTCTTATACCAATCTCTTGATATTGACCTAAGTGTCAGGGTGTGATGAAACATAATAAAATGTTGATCAATGTGCGCTAACTTGGTAAAACCAGTGGAGCTAGCCGAAAATTCAAAAAATGTTGATGAAAGAAAAGCTCTTACACTCAAAGACAAATATAAAGAGCTTCCACCAAATGCAAGCGCTTTCAACCTTTAAAAGTATCCACTTGGACCGCCATTTTAGATTTTTACGAGTCGGGCCAACACTCAAAAAGGGCTCTACATCATATAGTGATACAATTCTGGGTATCGAAGATATATTAGATACTCCAAAGAGACACACCCCGGTACATTCTCAGAAAAACAAGTGCAAATGACTCAGCACTCTCTTGATGGACATATTGATCAAGGACAAAAATATACATGCGTTGAGTTAATAAGGCTCTCAAGAGGATCTTTGTTCTAATGAGAGGGAAAGAAGAAAATACACAAATCTATGCCCTCCATTAACCGGCCTTTCACCTTCACTTTAAAGTCTGACAACTAAAAAGATGATGGATTGAATGCAATAAATGGTTTATATCTAGTGTTGGTGGTTGGGTTCTTAGGAGAGTCTCTTGACCTAGGAATTTTAGTGACGTTTCGACTCGACTCTCATAAATGCAGTTCACACTTAATGCCATATCCTTATTCTATATATATATAGAGAGAGTCTGGTAATTAGAGAAGTTGGGTTCCATTTGACTAGAGCTTGGTTCAGCTTAGAATATTAAGATCACTAAAACCAAGGATTCTTAATGAATCAAGTCTTAAACATTCACATGCACAGTCAGGGATTAATCTGACTTAACCGTTCTTTATTTGCTCAAGGATGGGCAAGGTTTAAGTATATGGGGTGATAATCCATGATTTATCATCTTATTTATTAACCATCTTGCTTAAAGTATTCAATAAAATGTAATCCTAATTAACATTATTTAACAATTAACCATATTTTTTAATTAACCCTAATTAATGTATATAAATAATTATATTAAAATGATTTATTTTCTGTATTTTAATAAATATAAAAAAACATAAAAATTAGATAAATTTTGTACATATTTGTTTTGGCATTAAATACAAATAAAAAATACAAAAATTCTCAAAAGAAATTAAAACAAGTGTTTTTAAACCTTAAAAATACTTATAAAAATATTACTATGTACATATGAGTTATTTTGATTTTGTGTTCAACATGAAACGTGTAGATCTCAAAAAGAGCTACAATTTTCATATTTTGCACTTTTCATTTGAAGATTCTAAGTATATGTTTTTGTTTTTTCTTTGTTTTCCGATTTTTCTATTTTTTATTGGGCCACGTAGTACCCCCTCTGCTTCCACATGGCTCGCCCCTTCTTAACCACACACTCTCACTCCCAATTGTTCGATGCGATCGATCTGATCGCATCAGAGCCGCACGTCTATGCCTTCTCTACGACCGCTTGATTGGATCCATCAGGCCCATCTCAGTTTCCTGCACCAACCTCCATCAGGACTGTTGGATCTCCAGATCCAACAGTCCCGCTTCATCGTATTCCTCCACACCCCTCCTCTCTCACACGATCACCTCACCGTCCACTTCTCTTCCTGAATTTCTCTAACTGCTCCGCGCATGTTTACCACCTTACACAACCTCCTTGTCGTTGACCCTACAATCTTCATCCACACTATCACTTCATCTCCCATATTCCTCCTATCCATCTGGAAACGTCGGTTGAAACCGTAATGACTCGTCTTTTGTAACTACCAACCTTCCTCCATAAAGCCACCTCCTCCAGCTCCATTGTCGAGGGTCCACCATTTCACGTATGACAACCCAACCACCCTCCTCCTCCCCTAAAAGGGGAGCAAGGAGGTGATGAGCGACTATGACCAGACCCACGGGTGTTGACCCTTGACCTCTGGCCAAGTTATAGAGCCATCACGATTGTTGTTCTAGTTCTCTAGGTAGGTTGCCCAAGTCAAGCGACAATCGAGCTAAGTCATAGCTCAACCCAAGCCTCATTCCACCTCCGACATGAATCAACAATCTCCAAAGTAAGCTTCCCCATCCCTTTTCTTTGTTTTCTTTGATTTTCTCCCCCTCCAACACACACATGCACCTTGTTTTAAATGGCCTCTGACCTACACCGAAGGTCCCTAACCTTCACGGCAGGATATGCACACCACTTCCTCTTCTCTACAGCATGTTCATTGTTGCCCCCTTCTTCTCCTTCCAACTGAATAAGAACCCATAGGTCCCCGCTCCTCCGCCCTAATAGGACCCCATTTCACCTCACTTCCATTTCTTTTGCTTCGATTGTGCTCATAGTATCCATTGGTATCACAATTCTTCAATGGTCGTAGGTCACAGGAGAGCTCCGTTTAGAGTTCATCCTCTGACGAAGCTCCATCATCTTGTTATGCCGACCATCTCGAGCCCTTCCTTGAAGCTCCTACTACTTTATATGGCTTCCAGCAAGGTGTGGCGACCTTCATAGCATCTTCCAAAGTAAGGATGAGAGATGTGGAGACTCATCAGAGATCCAAGAGCACCTCCAGAAGCAGTGGAAGAGGAGAAAGCCTCGACCAACAACTTTCGTTCGATCCATTGATCATAAGGTGTATAGCCCTCCAGTAGTTCGCACCCAAGACACCAGACTCAGTAGAACTGAGCCACTCTTAAGGCTACTCGAGCTACCCATGTGGCCCGAGCCACTTGCAACCAACCAGCCCTAGCTCTGAACATGTACGTGCATGTGATGAATCCGTGATTCAGCATACTAATTAGCTAAAAATAGAGCTTCATCCTGAGAAATTAGGTGCATTAACATGTTAATATCTCTAGATTAACTCTCATTCACTTGTAAATAATTTGCATAAATTAGCATTCATTTTTGCATTCATATTCATCTGTAAATTTTCACCTAACTTCATGCATTTTTCATAAATTCATCATAATTCCAATTGACATGAAATTGACTCTATTGTGTACATATCACTAACCTTAATCAATGAAAAATCCTAAAAGATACTAACTTGTACATATTTGAAATAAACACAAACCCATATTTTAAGATAAAAAGCTGCAACGTTGATATCTCTCTCATACAATGTCCAAATTCACTAAAACTCACTTTTGAATTATTATGCATTTAATTATCTACAAATAAGGACCAAATTCAAAAGAATCAGAGTTCGTTTGTGAAATGGGTTTTTAGGACCTAACTATGTACTGTACGTATTCACTAATTCTGACATATTATTTCATATGTTCATTTGTGAAAGCTGGATTTTAGGACCTAACTATGCATTGTACATATTCACTAATTCTAACCTATTATTTCATGTATATTTTTTACTCTTCTTGATTTATTTTATTTTCATTTCATGTTTTAACTAATTACGTAAAAAATCAAAATCCAAAAAAACTAGAAAAATAAAGAAAAAACAAGTTTTGACCTGAGCTGGCTAACTCATCTATATATACCTCTCATTTCTTAACTAATTCTAACTTGTAAAAAATCCAAAAAAATTGTGTTTGAGCTCATTACATTATTTCACATCATATAGGATTTTTGCATGCATTATTCATTTACAAAAAAATCAGTTAAAAATAAGAAAATAAAAAAATGGTATTTTAGATTCAAAAAATATCACAAAAAAATCATGGCTTGCACAATTCATTTCGTTTGCATCCAAGTCTTTCATAAAACATTGTATGTCGTGTTTATATGAACATTTTTCATTTTGATCATTTTTACATTAGAGGTCACTTATTATTTTATCTCTATTTAATTCTACATTTTGTAGCATTATCAATAATTGCCGCGTGTTGCAAGGCCACTGGTCCACCTCACGTCTCCTGGTCAACCCACTCAGCCCCAATCAACTATCTCCGTTGTCTCATTCGCCCTTGATCTGTGACGTTGGATCAACTCTGATCCAACGGTCCAGAACATCCCTACCTAAGCCCTTCTCTCAACACGTGCTAAGTACGTGACACCCTCTGCCCCACGTACATGAGTCTCATGTGCCGCCTTTCCATCCGTTGGATAGGGTTTGATCCAACGGTACCTGCTATGCATCTCCTACCTCCATATCCACCCATTAGTCACATTTAAATATCTCGTCGTCAACCTTTCAAAGATCATTCGCCATAATTTAGTCCTAATAGAGAGAGGGAGAGCTGCGAGTTATGTCAGTGACAACAAACCCAACTCCGACGACGGTCATTGGGTGTGATTCGAAAGGCCACGAGTCTTTGTAGCAGTATGCTCTCAAGCGATTGCAAAGCTTCAGCTATCGCCCAACCCAACCCGGATCTCTAGCTTTGTTCGTCCCTTCCTTTTGTGGCAAATTGGGCATGTAAAAACTTTCGATAATATGTCTATATTATCGAAAGCGAATCAGAAGAGGTCTTGGGGTCATTTATAAATCACATATGTTAAGGAGGTTAAGTGGCAAAATACCACCACATAAGAGGTTTCGACATCATTTATAAATCACGGAAGTTAAGAAGGTTGAGTGCAAAGTTGCAAACTACCAACGCAGGAGAGACTTTGTTAAGGTGTGAAGTGCAAAGTATCAATAGAGAAGGTTCTATATTGATAAGAGAGATAAAGTGCAAAAAAAATACAATATAAGAAATGGCCCCGGCGGAGCTCGTTTATAAACTACAGAAGATGAGGGAGATAAAGTACAAAAAACCAATACAATATTAAAAAAATGGTCCTGGTGGGGGTCGTTTATAAATCATAGAAGATGAGGGAGATAAAGTGCAAAAACTAATGCAATAATAAAAATGGTCCCGGCGGGGCTCGAACCCGCGACCTTCGGCTCATAAGACCAACGCTCTAACCAACTGAGCTACGGGACCTGTACTTGTTGACTTAAGTAACTATAATTATTATAATATTTATTTCGTATACACGAAGCACATTCGTATTTTCCTGTTGAATCGAAGGTATATAATGTAAGCACTATGTACATTATAATAAAATTTCGTTCTAAGAGAGGGTTGGATAGTATATTGTAAAATATTAAATGCAATTGAATAAATAAAGAATTTACTACTACAAAAATGGAGACAAGTAAAGAAGATAGATATCTGTATAGTATCAGCCATCTTAATAGGGTGAGTCTTTACCCAAGCCTTCCTAAATCTATCATTAAAAGACCAGTTCCAAAGGCAAATAGCCCCTATTAACACTAAGGCCCTCACCAAGAGGGTCGTTAGGGAGGAATAACGATATATATTTAGAAGGCAAGCTCTTCCCTCCATAATCTCTATTACTAACATTGATTATGCATGCTAACAATGATATGCATTATTCAGTAGTTTTATTTTATTCCTCATGTTTTACTAATTAGATCACTCCCGCAGATATGGGGATTGGTGAAATTCTAAGCAATACTTAATCAAAAAACAAAAAATGCGATGAAAGCTGCGACAGACCTTGGGCGGCATAGATACAAAGTACCAAAGAAAAGAAGACAAGTAGCCAAGTTCACAAACCTACATCATAAAACCATGCTAGGAGGAAGAGACGCATATGATCGAGCTTGAGTCAGTCGTTATCTCCTTCTCATGTATATCACTACAATGCTTTCCATGGGAGCCGAGCGGCGTATTGTGAACTCTACCTACAATACCCAAAAAGAATCACGAATCAAGTAACTCTATACTATGTAACCAGTTTCATGCATGAATTTCAAGCATGGTTAAATATTCACCCATAAAGATTCTTCTACAAGGTTCTTTCCCACAAATCTATATAAAAAAGATTTTGGTTGCAATGTTATTTGTTTAGAATGCATTAAAATCAATTGAGTCTATATGTTAGTTAAAGACACTGTGATGTTAAACTATGCTCACAAGATTCTTTGTCATTCATACAAAGGTGACATTTATTGGCTAGATGTAGCCTCTTTTTTTAGATTTTCCAGTGTTAAGATTTTATTTTATTTTTATAGAATAATTATATTGAGAAAGAAACTTTCTTTGGAATAGATTATTTACTAAGTGGCCCTTTATACCTCCATTACTTATGAAGGTGTAGATGACGAAAAATTTTTAAGCAACCTTTCCTAGTATCCTTATTTATTACTCTTGGGAGCTTTTCTCAAGGTGTTAATAATCTTCTGTAAAATTATCGGTCTTTTGTTAGTCCACTTTTACCACTTTTTTAAAATATCTTAATGGATCCATGAGTGTGTTTCGTGTTGATTTTTTTTGTATTTTGCAAGTTTATAAAGTAGCAAATTTGTGATGTTTATAGGTCGTGAGTAACCACTTAGTACACCAGAAGGAGATATGCCATTGTTGCTCGCTAGGTACGGTGTCGATCACCTTGAAAATACATAAGATCGTAATTGAGGTCGTTATTGGGCCTTCATGAAGCTAGATTTGAATATAATTGGATGAAAGAGAAATCGTTATGCATCGGATAATATCTATCGAAAGAGGGCCCTCATGGAGTGAGCAAATTTCCAAAAAAAATTGAAAGTAGGATGAAGTTTTAGGTTCCTTATATTGGTGATGCCCCATCCTAACAAATATTTGGGTCTTATTAGGATTTCACAAAATACAAGATGAGGTTTTTACAATACTTTAATCCCTCTCATATGGATGCTCATCTTCAATTAAATTTTATAATGATTTTTTTCTATGAGCATATTTGTCATGAGTAAATTGAGAATGTACATATCGAAAAATTTATAATTTGCTTAAAAAAGCAAAGATAATGATATTTTCTTGAAGAAATGTTTTTTATTGTCTTTGTCTACGAGATTGTTCTAAAATCTTTTAGTGACTTTTTTGTTATTTGTTTCACCGCTTAGATATGGATATGGGAAATTGCTTTCTATAAGCCTAGCATTTGTGAGGGTGGAGGTAGCATGTTTGCAACTATTGATGCTAAAGAATTTTGATTTTGTTGGATTTATTTTTAACCCAAAAAAAAGTTGAAAAAATGTGTAGAATCTTGAGAATCTTTATGTGCCTTTTTTTGGATTCTTGTACAAAGAGTAGGACATCATCAACGAATTGTAGAGCACTGATTTTGATTTGGTCATCCTTTGAGGTATAGGAGTGGAGGAGTCCTTGTTGTTGGCTATGCTTAAAAAAGATATCCAACACTAGCATTGGAATTGTTGAAAAGCAAAGGTGGTAGGGGTCTCCTTGCCTAAGTCCTTTGGAAGGAAGGGAAGTTTCCATGCTATTCCCTTCCTTCTATATTGATTGCTAATTTGGCTGTTAAGATAGTGTTTTAATCTAAATTTGTAGCATGGATGGGATGTTGAGCTAGTCTAAGGCTTTCATCATCCTAATTAATCGAGTCGAAAGCTTTGAAAAGTCAATTTTGATCATTAACATGTTTACATTTAGTGCAGAGACTTTCTAAGTTATTTTTAGATTATCGCTAGATCTTTTTTAACATATTTACATTTAGTTATGTTATTAGAATTTTATTTCGATAACGTTTCCCTTTTTTTATATTTTGCATTTTCTCTATATCTTCATAGGTCAAGTTTATGCGGCACTATATTGAGTTACGAAGAGAAAGGATCATATATTCTATGTTGCATATATCTTAAAATGCTAACATAGTTCATTGCGTTTTAAGCATGTAGAAAAAATCAACTGAGGTCCTCAAGAGTTGTGTATTGACTTTCATTTCAGAAGATTAGGGTATTATTGGGTATTGAGAATAATTTGTACCATTGTAATTAGGGTAGAGTTGTGTTAAGTGTTGTAGCGTAAGTGCTCGAAACAGGTGCTGATATCAAAGTGTTCAAACTCTAAATCCTATAAAAGGTGAATGCTAATACCCAACAAAAAATAGAGTGCTACACAAATTAAAAAAGATAAGGGGTGGATAGAAAAAAGGGCTTTCAAATAAAAAAAGCAAGATCAACTCACAATTGAAAACGATCGAATACGGATACGAATATATGTGTTATCATATCATTATCATTTTTAAAAATTCGGATATGAATACGAATACGAACATCACACGAATGTTTAAAGTGGAAAATCACATCCTCAAGATACGAATACGAGTGCAAAACAAATATTGACAATCTAGATACTGATATTCGTCAAACAAATACGAATTAATTCACGAATGTTATACCTCCCCTAATTTACTTAAACCTATAAGATTTTAGATTCATAACAAATTCGACAACAAATAAGATTATTGTAATAATGAAAATTGATTTAAAAAAGAATTTGATAATAAAAGAAAGCTTACCAAACTTATTTGATATTATTGTAAGAGTATATTAGCCAGTGTTTACATCATCTTGCAGCTTGAGAGCCTGAAATACCTAAAAATAACAATATTGCATAATATTATATTATGACACGACATGACCAATTTAACATATATACATATAAGTTGGCTTGGCATGGCTACTCAAAGAATAATTTAGCTCGACATCATCAATAAAATCTAATTTAGCTCGATGTGGCCTTCTATGTTCTAATTCGGATTTGGCTTAACATGACCATGATAAAAACACACATAATATAATGCAAAAAATGTAGTCGCATCGACTCTGCGTACATCATGTCACTTGCAAATAAAAAAATTCATGCAATACATGGTTATATTTTATTTAATAAGTTGTTAGCAATATGATTAAATATCTAATAAACTATAAAGGTAAAGAATTTTGATTCAACATATAAATGTCCACTAGATTTCAAATTCAAAGAACCATTGTTTGAATAATCGGAACATATTTTTCATGAAACTTGATTGCTATTAACTACAACAAAAAAGGAGCCTTCTACGATTTTCCATTAGCAATCTTCATATCATGATCTATTAAAAAAATAAATAATATAATATTAGAAAATGATATATTAAATTATCATTTAACGAAACAAATGTGAAATATATCAATCAAATCAAAAGTCATCATCCATGAAATCTACCTCATATCCATCCATTTTATCTAAGTCATTGGCTGGTACTAAAGTGTCAAAAAAACATTTGTTAGATTAATTTAACCGATAGTCTATACTAATTAATATATGTAAGAAAATCTTACCTAAAGAAGATTCATCCAACTGAGATGGAGTCTCAAGTACTTCATTTATATTGGTGGAATCATCTGAAGTGTCACATAAATATGTATTTCATACCATCATGTGAGTTATATATTGATATGCAAATATATTAAATTGAGAAAATTATAAACTACTTCTTACCCATGAATTCATCTTTCAACTAATCCTGACAACATTCCCATACCATATCTGGATGCAATCTACTATGGTATGCATTAACTATGCGGCTGTCAGTACTGAAAGCATATTCAGATGCAACTATGGACACTGAAACTCATAGGATATCCTTGGCCATTTTCCCAAAAATGGAAAATCTTCCGATATTTTGTTGCCACCATCCTAGAATATCATATTTACTTCCACATGTTTCCTTCCATCTCACATGTTTCTCTTTCAAAAACTCATCTAACTCTGATTTCAATGGTTGAGCATCTCCATCATCCATTAACTGAGCAAATCTACGCTTTTTCTTCTCTTGTGTATGAGTAGAAGTTGATATAGGAAGTGATGTAGGCTATTGATGATTTCGTGGATTTCATATACTTTTCTTATCCCATCAAACTGATATATATCCTTGTAATAAAGAGTGATTGACTACATCTTGTAGCGAGGATCCAAAATAGATGCAATTGCTAAAAGCTGGTCGCACATGTCCCAATATTTGTTGAATTCCTTTCCATTATAGTTGTCATGGAAATAATAATGTTATCATTGCTTTCAACCATTCAACAAAGGTCAATTGGATCTCACAAAATTCAATGAAAAAAAGATTTATCGTGACATGATTTGAACCAAACAACCATCACTTAGTATGTGAATATAATTAACATCTTGAAATCCAAATCTTCTAAAACCATCCTTATAATCCAAAGCAGTTGAGAGCATAAGGTAAGTAGAGTTCCATCTTGTGCAACAATCAAATGACAAGCATTTTTTAGATTTAAATCAACTTACTTTGCGGTCTCACGAAAATTTACCTCCATTCCAGGAGAAGACATTACATATTTGATGCACATTCCCACTTTCTCAGTTGAATTCGTTCAATCCATCTTGAACCACAAGATTAATGATATGTGTTGCAGATCGAACATGAAAAAAACCCGTTCGAAATCAATGAATCTCTTAGGCGAGTTTTGACAAGTCTTAATGCAACATCATTAGCTTTGTTATTGTTAATTGTGATCGTAAACGGTTTTTGATCTATGTTCCGCCCAAATATCCGAGATAAGAAATATCTGAACATGTGGAGCCATTTACATTAAAAAAATAATGATTCTTCTCTGCAACTTCCATGAATCATCAATAAAATGAGTAGTAATACACAGATAGGACTTATTTTGTTTAGAAGCAGTCCACTTGTCCATTGTAAGTGAAATTCGTGAGGATGGGGTCTTAGAATTTTGATACAAAATTTTCTTCTTATCGTCAAATACTATCATGCACATCTTCGCCATAGTTATGCGATAGAGAATCTAATGTTGGGGGAGTTGGGGGTGGGGGTGACAAAGCATATGTTCGAAAAGTAGAATGACAAACCATGTTAAAAGGGTATTCATGAACAACGGTTGCTTTGGGAAGCATCTGACTTTCCTCATCATCAAAAGTATAATTTTAAATTATACTACTTCCATCAGATTTTAACATCCAATGAATTTGTTGTTAGTCTATCTTTTTTTTAATTTCGATTAGGACAGCATTTTGAGTGATTACTCAGATGAGTCGTTCTCATGCCGAAACCAGACGCAACTCTTTAGGACATCTCTTGCACTTAGCATATACCATGTCACACCCATACGTCTTTCCATCTATTGCAACTTCTTCCCTCATATGAATCCTTTTAAAATCGAACCAAACCTCATACGTGAGTTTTTTTGTTTCTTAGGTTTAGGATTTGTAGCTTTCTCTGCAACCTCATTGCTTGAAATCACAACAGATGGATCAGTGATCATTGTATAAAAAATGATTATAGATCTAAAAAAATAATGAATAGAAATCAATAATTCATATATTATTCTTTAAATTAATGACAATGATATTAGAAGCATAACATCACATCTACTCTTTAACAGAAGCACGCATGCAATTATCAAATTCTGATGCATAATCATAATGGTCAGTTTGACTAAGTATTCATAATATAGACCTTTATAATAATTTATTAATGCATATATAAACTTTGTAATCTTTCAATACTTTCGCAGTAGGCTTTAAATCAAGTTATCTTTCAGTTTCTATCTATGATTAAGTGTTGCAGTTTATTAAATTCTATGGTTTAAGATCCTAGGGATGTGATTGGATGATTGCAAATATGTGATTGCAATCTAAACTATTGTAAATAAGAAACAAGTTCAGTGCAATGTATGATCTAAAGTGCAACACAGAACCAACAGTAGCAAATCACAAAGGAATAAATAGAGTATTTTGTTGCTACTCGTGTGGGAAAGAAGGCAACACCATGCTACTGTGTAGAATATGAAGTGAAGGCTTCCTTACATCTTAAACTCAGCACCGTGATGATCAGCAACAACAACGCAGTATGACAACAATCATAGAACGACAAGGAAGAAACTAACCGACGACGGGAGGGGAACAACTGAACGGCGATGGGACGAGCAGTCGAGCAAGATCGAGTATGGACGGGCCAATGGGGAGGAGCGACCGGAGCAGAGCAATCGAGTGGCGTGCGCGTAAGTTGAGCTTCGAGTTGGGGGAAGGAAGGGTCAAAAGGCGGAAGGGGTTTATGGACGTAGGGTATCAATACGTATCGGAGAATGGGGATTGAGAAATTGGTGGAGAAATTTTTACTCCTACCAAATATTTTAGAATTTTATGTAATTGTGAACATGCTCAACCATGTAATTTTTATTTACACTTAGCAAAAGCATTTACATTCGTATCTTTAAAAATAAAATATTTGTATTCATATTTGTATTCGTTAAAATTAAGGTTGTGGAATTCATAATCGTATTCATCAGATGTTGGATTTCAATATTCATATTCGTATTCACCAGATATAAAAAATAGCGCCCATATCATCCATTTAACGAATACAAATACGAATGGATGTCAATATATTCGTATACGTTTTCATCTCTAATTGTATCCCATGCTGTGTAGTTTCCTTTTCTTCGTTGATGAGCACTCCCTCATTCTTTTCCCATAATTCATGAAAATATAACATTCATTGTTGGATCATTGCACGACACCCATCTATCCACTATATGTACCACTAATTTCAAGTTGTTTCTAGTTATTTCCACTAGTTTCTTTTACAACATTGATGTACATGTACATTAGTACGGTCAGGGATGAAGCGGAAAATTTCTCCTTGAGGGGGTGCAAATTATTTAAACACTATTTATCTAACTTATCTTGTCATTTTAATTGTTAGTATTTATTAGAATTTTAATAATTCTGTAATTGATTGTCACTAATATTTAGATGGGACTTTGTAAAAAATACCCATGTAAACTTACAATCTCATATAAATAATTTCGGCAAACATTAAATTTATAAAAGGATCCATATAAAATTCTTCAATTCACTGAATATATTTATATGATATTAAATAACACCATTAAATTTAATATTTACAAATAAAAATATTATACGATGCCTTACATATAGCAATGCACATAAATATAGATATATACACCAACCATTTATCATGTATGTAATACATATTTTGACATGTGTATTTGTATTTGTTTTGAATACACAAATATTTAAAGAAATATAGATATAGGTGTTACCATATTCTTGTTCCTTTTAAAAATTGGACAAAGCTACTGAAAACAAATATCTTAGGAATATTAAAAAAATCATGAACCATACCCTTAAATATGGATATAAAACTAGGGTGGAGCATGGGTCGGGCTCGGGTCGGGCCCAACCTAGCCCAGCTCAGGCCCATTTAGGAAATCGGGCCCACGAGCCGGACCTAGGTCCACTCATTTTTCAACAACTAAGTCCAAGCCCGAGTCCAGCCCGATCCAAGATGGGTCGGGCCGGCCCGCGAATCCAACAAAAGTTAGGCTATAACCTATCTTACATATTTGCAACTTCAATTTTTGGAGGATTGGATTTGGAGGGTTTTTTTAGCATTTGTAATATTTTATTACAAGCACAATCTAATTTTGTAATTCTAATTTTTGGATCTCCTCTCTAATGGGAGGAGTTGTGGGGGATATGGCTGAATAAATTAGGTAGGATTTTTGAAATGATGGGTCGGGCCTGGCTGGGCTCATGGGTTGGGCCTAGATTTGGGCCTTAAACCGGGCCGGCCCGTGGGCTTCGGGTTCAGGTACGCTCAAGCCCGAGGCCGGCCCGATTTGATAAATGGGCCAAAATAACGGCCCAAGCCCGCCCATTTAGAAAGTGGACTCGGGCTTGGGTCGGGCTTGAGCGGGCTGGGTCGGGCCGACCCGGACCCATGCTCCACCCTATACATTATACAAGCTTCATTTAATTCATACAATATGAATAATATGAAGCATCATGAATGACCAGAGTATAGACAGTAGAATGATGACACTCATCGTATCTACTTCCATCTAAACTCTTAAAAAATTAGTTCAGGTAGGTACTCAAACAATTTGAATACATCATCTCTTATATAGCCACCATTCTACATGATGCAGAGAACCACATCATTCATGATTAAATGTCGAGAGCAAATATGTATGCCAGAATTTCTTCTTAGAATTGTATAAGGACTATAGAGATCATCATCGACATGTCACTTCCAAAATACATTTGATGAGAGATCAGGACTATAGAGACATACAAACCCTAGGGTTGAAGTCATATTGTATATTATAATTATCATTCCTCATTATTATGAGGAAACTTGCACATTGCAACCACATACATTATGTGTTCAATTGTAAGTACAATATCTTGATCATGGATCCAATCCATGATATGTTACCGGTTATTATTGAGTATATTATTGAGTGGGTTTAATGAAGGATTATCTGAAATAAGAAATTCGCATAAATGTATATATTTATATATATATACACATATTTTACTTTGATTTAGGAATTTTTATATCAAAGTTGTATTGCCATGTCAATAATGAAAGTTCATTCCCTTAATCACTTTCAATGTAAGAGATATACTTACCATTATATCTCAAGCAAGATCTGGGATCTCCTTCCTTATCTTTGTTACATCCCAATAATATGAGAACCTGCAACTCGGATAAAAAGAAGCGGGAACATATTCCACCTTACAAGTCCAACTTGCATTTCCAATTCGGTCTTTAACACCCGGGCCCACCACCCCTAAGGTGATGTTGACCCATCATTAATTGAACAAACAGTCAACAGGAATAGTACTCGCTATGCGCAAACCATTATCGCCCCAATAATATGAGGATCTGACATTGGGGTCACTACGCATACGGCCTTATGATTCAGCCGGAAATCGGTGGTCTTAAGTTCCTCATAAGGCGGGAACTCAATCGATGCGTCGACCACGCAGAAATCCGAACTAAAGTCAACAATGAACCCACAATATATAAATCAAGCAATGAAAGACAAATGTGGAGTCAAATTTATTTTAACTCTACAAGAAATTTGTATAGTGCAAGTATGTAGAGTGTCGAACATAGGGAACAAGCAGGATAGATCAAGCAAGGTGTGTGGGTGTGATATGTGATTGAGTGTCTACAAGTATGCAAATTTTTGTGGGTTTTTAATTTTTAATTTTTTTATTTAATTTTAAATTTTATATTTTTGTATTTTGATTTTTGATTTTCTGATTTTATATTTTCTTTTTATATTTTCTATTTTTCTCTTTTCTTTTTCAATAATAGAATATATATAATATAAGAAAAGAGGGGATAAGGTATTTGTAAAAATAAGGAAAAATGCTCAAAAATCAAAAAATAAAATGTTTTTGATCTTTTTATATTTTTATAGTGTTTTTGTGATTTTTGAGAATTTTCCAGAATATTTTTGGTATTTTAAAAGTCAAAATACAAGAAAACAGTGAACTAGATTGCTGGCCAAAATTAAAATGAGGATGAAAAATACTAAACAATACCCAAAATTCCTCAAATTAATTTTAAAATAAAGTTAATAAAATAAGGTAACTATAGAAATTGAATTTGTATTTTTAGGATTTTCTAGAATTTTTTAGATTTTTAAGAAGTTTTTAGGGGTTTTCTAATTTTTAGGAGTTTTACTTTGAATTTTTTAGTGATTTTTGTACTAGAGTTAAAAACACTAAAATATAAATAAGGTATTTTTTTGGAATTTTTCAAAAACTTTTGATAATTTTTATGGATTTTCTAATACAAATAGTGCTGAAAATGCATGTTTTTTATTTTTAATAAATATGAAAATGCATAAAAAATGCAAAACAAAAATATAGCGTGAATGAGCAAGCAAACAAGAGCCTATGATAATTTTTTGGTAATTTTTGGGGTTTTAGAAATGCATGCAATATTTAAAAGAAATAAAAAGAAAAATCACACTAGTAGAGGTATAAGTGTAATTAGCAGAACATCCAGGTGCCAAAGTGCAAATTTCACACAAAATATATAACTAAATAAACAACTTAATGGACCAAATATAAATTCCACAACCCGCAAGGGTATGCCTGCAAATAACCCAACCAAGTGCGTGACTAGCGCGTGCTTGGAAAGGACCCAACTGCAATATACAAAACCGCAGGGGCTTACAAGCAAAATATCCAAAAGTTTTACACTTAATGTCAAAAGTCCTGGATTGAAATGAAATAACAAAACCCGTAGGGGGTCCTGTGCAAAATACCCCCACCTCACGTGTAATGGTCACGTGAGGTGACGTGGCCGAGGACATGTTTGCAATAATGGAAAGTACGGGGGTTTGATTGTAGATATTACAAAAATATTTGAACGACAGATGAATGTTTTAATACTATATATTAAATACAAAAATGCCCAGGGTAGAGGCTGCAAAATACCTAAAGCTAGCGATCCAACGGCGGGGGAGATGCCACTTGACATGTGGCGCACGACGGACAGCCGATGACGCTTCGACGATGGCTGGTTGCGATTAGATCTTCGTGGGTAGATCGGACGGTGGTGGACGCGAATGATCCAATGACGGTTGTTCAACCTGGAGGAGCGGCCCAATCCGATGGTAGGGAGGCGCGGAGGAAGAACGGGGAAGAACGCCGGTGAGGCGAACTTCCCCGAGCTCGATCTCCGTGCTCCGGTGATCTGGAAGGCTCAAAATGGGCCAGGCGACTCTTGCGGTCTTCCTCTATCTCCTGAGGGGTCCAAAACACCTCAGCGACGGCCGAGGCTTGCTATAGACGGCGGCGGAGCTGGAAGGCTTCGTGTGTCTCCATCGAGGGACAAAATGACCCCCAGGCGCTCGTTACAACACGTTGACCTGCAAGAAAAGGTGAGAGGGTCCAGGGTAAATTGCCTGGACCCCGCGGAGGTGGAGATGGTGCGTGGATGGCGGTGTACGGTGGTCGCCGGAGGTGCGATCCGGCGATGTGAGCGTGAGGGTGATTCAATCGAGGGAACGTGAAATTTCGAGAGGGGAAATGATCCTACGATTAAGGCGAAGAAAATGCAAAAGAAATAAAGGGAAAAGAGACTGCCTCAACAGTTGAACACCGGAGGGATATACCTCAACGGCAAAGGACTTCGCCGGAGGTGGTGGAGCCTCCTCGAGCTTCGCTCGACCCGCCTGAGACACGCCGAAGGGAGCTGTCACCTCCCTTGATCGATTAGGCACCAAAAGGGGAGCTTAACTTGGGATTGAGGGGTTCAAAATTCAAAGGGAAGTAGGGGGTGGCATATAAGGGGTTTGACTATGTGGTTCTGGCGCTCCAAAGGCTGAGGAATATTGGGCGAATCGTCGATCCATTCCCCGAAACAACGCAAGGGCGTGAAAGCTCGATTTTAGGGGAGGAAAAGTCGTGAAGGGCTCGACACAATTTGATGAAAGAATCGGTCTCCAAAATTGGGAGAAAAACAAGGAAAACACAGTCTGACAAGCATCAGAGGGGAGGTCAGACAGTTGACCTGAGGTCAACTGTCCACGCTCCCTGGTTGGTCCACGTGGACCAACCAGGAAAAATCTCTGGAAAAAGATTAAGAAATTAATTTAAAAATAGTAAACGATTTATTTATTTATTGGTTATTTAATAAAAAGTGTTTATTATTTTATAAGGTATTTTAATATGATTTTTAATTATTTTTATGAGGTATGATTTTATAAGTTCCTTATTATAGCCTTTATAGGTATATTATCTATATATTTTTATTATTTTATTTTTATTTTGTGAATTTAATTTTATTATTTTTGTTTATTATTTTATAAATTTATAAAATATTTTTATACACTTGAAAGTATTTTTATTTTATTTTTCTGAAGTATTTTATACACTGAATAAAATATAAGTAATAATTGTACAGGTATAAGTATAGGTATTATACCTATGTCTTTTATATACAAGTATTTTATTTTATACTTCTTTTATGTTTTTATTCTGATTTTAATATACAAATATATTATAAGTAATATTTATAAAATTATAAAATATAAAAATATAAAAATAATGAATAAATAATAAAATGAATATTTTAATCTGTACAAGTATACAATAGGGTCCCAAACTCAACTTTCAAACCGTAGCTCCGCCAATTGCGAAACCACCGCCATTAAATAGCTTATTTTAAATTATATACAATTAAAGGTGAGTTTGATGCATTTGGAGTTTTTATTTGAGAGATACAGGTCTGGGAAGTTGGGAGTCTAGAATTTTATTCAGACCATAACTTTTTATCTGTCATTATTTTTTAGTGAAATCAATTTTGTGTTTTTATTTATTAAATTATCTACAACTTTAATGTTCAAAGTTTCTTTATTTGAGGTACAAAAAGTGGAACCAAAAATAGGTTCCAAAAATGAATAAAGAATGAATAAAATGAAAGGTATTCTGGCCCTTATAAATTTTCTTTAGCAGTCCCTTTTTTAATTTTTTTGGTGTTATCACTTGCTTTGAGTCAATTCAAACAAGCTCCTAACATCTTTGTTTTTTTTCGTTGATTCCTATTTGATCCAAAAATAGAGGGAGAAGAGTCGGAAAAGCTATGCAAGGCGGCACCAAGATGTAAATCTCACCTTTGTGCCTAAATGATGAATGCAAAGATAGAAGACTTACAGCACTGACGGGCCCGCGAAAAGCCGCGTTAAGAAGTTGTTTTTAATCTTCGTGCGTGAAAATAAATATGTCGTTCGTTGTAGGCGGCGATTCGGAAACAGTCAAGAAATAACCACAAAATAATGATTCAATTTTAATCTCGTGGTTTATGTTTATTTTACTTGGGCAAGTCCCAAGGTCGATCACAAGGAGGCAAAGGAACAACCTAGATTAATGTCTATCCAATTTTTAGTTCGGTTTTCAAGGCGATATTTTTTTGGAATTTTTTTTTAATGCAAGATGAGATGCAAAATGCAAATTCGGCCTATTTTAGGGACTAAAATGTAAATTTAGTCAAACAATGTCCGAAAAATACGAAAGTTGGCCACAATGTAAAACGTGATGAAATGAGTGCACTGTAATTTTTTTTGTAATTTTTAGATGCAATATGATTTTTTTACGAATTCTTAAATGCAAACAAAATGATTTTCAATATTTAATTTTAATAAATATTAAACCTACTTATTTTCGAGAACTAAAATTATCTAAGATCTATCACAAGGTAATGGATCTTAGAAAAATCCTAGATCACAAAAATGTAGGGTCTAATACCTATTAAAAATTAAACAATGAAATATGAAAAATGATTTATACAAGGCAAATGATGCATGCAAACGCAATGATTTTTGGGCACAATGTTAATCAAATTAATCTCTACGATATGTGATTTTTGGGGAATTTTTAAAACAACGGTTAATTAACTACGAATTTCCAAGCACAGATTGGGCAAAATATTTCAATTTCCACAAAATAATTATTTATTAATTAACCGTTAATCACAAAAATATCCAAGACATGGCAAAATGTAGAGAATTAGTTAATGAACATCATGCTATATTTAAATAAATAAAATGATGTCTAGAAGAAGTTCAAAACATAGGGAGAACACAGGGGGGTAAATGCAATGAATATAAATAAATAAATAAAAACAAAAGTGCAGACGGGGACCTAAATGCAATTACCTAAACTGGGGGGGGAGTCTCTGCAATTTTACCAAGAGTCACGTGCGCAGCACGTGCCCTTGGCCTTGGACTTGGCGCGAATATGGAGGACTTCTGAGGGCGAACTTGAAAAATACCCAGTGAGCACGTGTACAGCACGTGACTCCTGGGTGTGGCGTGACCAACATTCCCCGCCTCACGTGCTCGGCACGTGGCGGGGCCTCGGGCCTCGAGCCCGGCCTGTGGTGGTGGAGACGAGGCGGAGCGACGCCGTGCTCCTGGCGGTGCGGTCGGTGGCGGGGCGAAGGCCGGCCTGAGGCGAGGAGCAGGTGGCAAGGTGGGGGCTGGGCACCGCCGACTGCGGAAGAGGAGCGGCGTCGGAGGCTGGTGGCGTAGGCTGCCCAGGCGGGGAAGGCGGTGATGGCGACTCGGCAGGTGCGTGGCGAAAACGTCGGGTGCGACGTTCGTCGGAGTGGCGCTGGAGTCGATGACGAAGCCCGACGGAGGTTGAAGACCACTATTGGCGATGGAGAAGGCGTCAGGCCGACATACGGCCAAGGGGCGACGGTGGAGGCGCGTTGAAGGCGGAGGTGTCGTCGAGGCTCTACGCCGGAAGCGGAGCAGCAGCAGGTCGTCGGGGATGTTGCTCCGAGTCTGCAACGAGGGTCGCGAGATCCTCGGATCTCGCCGCGATGGAGGAGGGCCGGTCTGTCACCCCGGACCCTTGCTTCTTCGTGTCAGCGGCGGATACCGTGGACTGGGGGCGGCGAGGGTTATAAATAGGGGAAAGGGAGGTGATAAGGGTCGGCGGTTGACGAAGAAGGCGGGGCCGGCGGTTGCGGAGGGCCGTTGGCGAGGATAAAGGAGGGGGTCATTGAGGACGAAGGGGGCAAGGGCGCATGTGCTTGGCGCGTGCCTGGGGGCACGTGCCGCGCACGTGCGATGGCTTTTTGATTTTTTTTTAATAAAAAACGAAGATTTAAAAAGCCCAAAAATCACTGACACGTGGCGGCCTCTGGGGCTGCCACGTGTCAGCTCCAGAAAATTCGAAAGATAATTGCTTTGTAAAATCAAAAAGAAATAGCAAATGACCTCGGATCGAAAAAGTTCCTTCACGAAAAATGCTCGTCTCGACGAGATCTACAACTTTCATGAAGACATCAAAGCCAAAATCGGTCAAATGTAAAAAGTGAATTTTTGGGGTATCCCCTGTACATAGAATACCTTGATTTTTGGGTTTTCTAATTTTTTTTGTTAATTTTAAACAAGATAAAAATCCGGAAAAATAAGGAAAACTCAAAGATAAATAAAAGAGACCTTAATCTAATTTTTTTTTGGATTTTTTTATTAATAAAGAAAATATACACATAAAATACAGGTCAAAAAGCCGCGAAAATACAATGTACAAAAGAGGCCCAAAACCCAACTTTCACATACGAGCTCCGATTCACTTGAACTTGGTCTTGTTTTGAAGGTAATTGAACGTGCATTAGTTCAAAAGTGAGTAGGATCAAATCGGACACTGGATGGGGAAGATATGTGGCTTTTAGTCCGAAAATCCTATAACTAGGGTTTGGATTTTTGGTCCACTTGCCAGGGTTAGTGATTTTTTTGTATTTTTTTTATTTATTCCTGTTAGTGAGGTGTACACAGTGGAAGTGAGTTTGTGGCAATCGAAGTTAGTATGGAGGAGTTAAAAAGGGGGAAGTTGGGCTATTTACAGGTCAATTTTTGGCTTCTTATTTTATGCAGAATTTAATGCTAGAATGCAATTCTTATGCAATCATGCCCGGATGCTAATTATGCAGAATAAATGCAGAAATGCAATTGATTTTGAGGGACTTGAGCTTTAATTAATGAGACTTAGAATGGTGAATCCGAGATTCATCATCCCCCTATACTTAAACCATGCTCGTCCCTGAGCATCAAAAAGAAATGCCATGAAGTGAAATGAGACTGGGTTCCATACCAAGACCATGAACTGAAGGTGAAAGTGAAACTAAACTCGACCTTTGGATTAATAGTGTGGTGGAACTTCTGTGAGACTTAGAATTTCAAAATCAACAGCCCTCAAGTTCTACACATCATTGACACAGTTTCAACTCAGAAGTCATCTTAGATCCATCTTCTTCCCAAAGTATACCCTATGAACATTGAATGACCGACTCATGTGTGTGATGAGTTTTAGCTCTTCCCATTCAGAATGCCGGTCTACCATGCTCCTCTCCTCTCCAGTAACTCGTCCTCGGGGAGTCAGGTATTTCCTTCTAAGGTCTGTCGTGTTGTGTTCACAATCGAATGAGGGAGAAGATAGAAGAAAGAGAAAAGAACTTGAGGGTGGCCAGTGTAGTCACCTCTCCTTGTGGAGATGGCCAGTGTAGCCGAGTCTCCACCAAGATCTGCAGGTTTCTGAAGCTTGGACCTTTTTGGTCGGATTTTTATTTGGTAGAATGCTTCTATGTATTTGGAATTTTTGGTAGTTCTGCTTGGATCTTGTTGTGCCCCTACGGATATAGAATCTTTTGTTCCGTACATTTTTTGGGGTCTTAGAAAAAATTGTGCCCAGCCGTCCATCCCTTTTCCGAAGCTTTATTTCAACCCGTACTCCGGTCTTTAGATTTCCACGCTACCAGAAACGAGACTCACACAGTCTTCCAACATCCCGTTTGGGTTGAGCTAAGTGCATAGTGCGAGAGTGCGAATTAATTCCCTATTCCAGAGTTGTACCCAGAATGAAGAGACCAGGTTAGACACTAAGAGTCAAACGCTGTACATTGTCATGTGGAACTTAAGAAATTAAGTCACAAAGACCTGAAGCTCTTAAAATTCTATTTCTCGGTGAAGTTCCTCTGAAAATTAGGTGGATTAAGGTCAAGCCCAGACCACTCTCGGTTTCGGCTCATAACTCGGTTCAGAACCCAATGACTTTTCACAGATGCAGATGCATGCGGTGATGGATGAAGTGTAGGTGCGTGAAATGCAGACATTTTTTTTTGACATTTTATGCAAGGGATTTTTTTATGCAGAAAATGGAATAAGAAGCCTCTTTTTTTTTCATTTTTTTTTCAGAAAATTAGGGCAAGTCAGTGTTCTTTTTTTTTCAGTTAGTACCCACCCCGTAAATACATGTAGACTTACGCGAAAGTATGAGATATGGGTAAAATATATACATAGTATATACAGACCCCCCTATACTTAGCGAGTGTTGTGTCCTCAGAGCACAAGAAGCGTGAAGAAGACATAGCTCGGGCTAAGCGTAAGAGAGTGAGAAAAAAGAAAGAAAAAAGAAAAGAAGAAAAAGAATGAAAAGAAAAGCGGTCAGGAAATGAGGAGAGTATATACGGGTGGATGTCGGTTCCCCCTATACTTAGGCTTTGAACAGCCTAAGTATGGAAGAAGGGTGGATATGGAGCGATTAGGAGTTAGGAGAAGGATGGTATATACAGATGGCATCGGTCTCCCCCTATACTTAGGCCTTGGCCTAAGTAAAGGAAGAAGCTGTACACGGAGACCAATGTGGTCGGGAGGGAGGGTGGGTAGCCGATGATTAAGGCGGTTTTCGGCTGATCTTTTTGTGAGCCTGTGGTGGGAGATCGTAATGATGAGTCGGAGATGAGGCATATGATTCCCAACTATTGTCCGTGTCATCCTCAGACAAATTATGATGGATAGTGGATGAATTGTTTGAGTCAGATGAAAGATATCCATCATCGGAATTATCCTCAGAGGAGTAGTAATTGAAAGTGGGCATACTCCACGTATTCTGGTCTTTTTGTTTTTTCAATTGTTTTCTCAGAATTCGTTCCTTCTTGGGGTCAATCAGTTTGTCCTCGGATGAATGCTCAGAAGCACCGGTCTCAGTCAGCTCATACGAAAGAATTCCAGTGTACTTGAAGAATGCAGGAGCATCAGCTTTGGATGAGTAGTAGTTAGGAACGGGAGTTGTCCAACGCGGATTGAATTCTGGATCCTTACGAAGATATGGCTTCAGGGCTGCCGAACAGACTTCACTCATGTAAACCATCTTTTCCGGACCTGATGAGGGATCATCAACTGATTCCTCTTCCGAAAGGTCAAAGGTGACTTTCTTTTTCTTTCATCGTGAAGGTGTCGGTTCACTTGAGTATCCAGATGAATAGCCATTGAGATTCTCCTTGGTCGGTGCTTGGTCTGCGTGCTTGCTCTCAGTCTCCCGAATGTTTGAGCATTCTCGATTTGGGATGATTTGGTCAAGATATTCAGAGAATGTTGCTCCAGGGTGTGACCATGCATATGTCTCTTGATCGTAGTAGAAAGATTTATCAATTTTGAGATCCTCGGGGATTTGAATATTGGGGAGATTTTCTAAACCAATAGTCTCATCAACAACTGCTATCTCAGGTGTGGTTGCGGGGTAGGGCTCTTCTACCGCTTCATGGTTACGGTTGTTGGGGACTTCGTGGGTTGCCTCAGAAGATCGTGGTTCCTCAAAGATAGGGTCAGATTTAAGTGCTTCCAATGCTGTGAAATTGATTTCCCGAGTCTCACAATCGATATTCGCCTTGGCCAATGCCAAGAATGGCTTTCCGAGAATGATTGGAGACTGGGTAAATTCTCCTTGATGCTCAATATCAACGATTGTGAATTCTACTTTGAGCGGAGCACCTTGGAATTTCATGATGACAGAAATGGTTCCTCTCGGCCGCTTTATCGATCGGTCCGCTAATTGTACAATCTCTCGTATCTTCCGAATCGGTCCGAGTTTGAGTTCATGGAATACAGAGGTCGGGAGGATATTAATTGGTGAATCATCATCAATCCAAGCATGGGTGAAAATTGTGTCTTTGATTTCACAATCGAATCTGGGCAACCGCTTCACTATGCGGCTCTTGGTTTTTCTCCTCAACACCAAGGAAGAGGCCATTGACAAGATATGTCTTTCAGTCTTTGTTCGTATCCTGCCCGACTTTTTGTTCATTAATTTATCTGTTATAAATCTTTTAAGGTCGGGGAAGTGTTCAATGGCCTGTATAAAGGGAAGTTCAAATATCAAGCGTTTTTCCAGTGCTTCCCGTATAGTCGGATCCAAATTTCGCAGATCATCTTCAGTTTCAATTTTTATAAAATTTTCTGAATATTCAATTTTTTGTGATTTTCAAATATTTCTATTTTTTTGGTATTTTCTGGGTGGTGTGGGGGTGTGGGGTGTTCTTCAGACGAAGAGGGGCTCTGGTGTTCAGGGTGGTGGTCAGCAGCATAACCATTTTCAGAACTGTCCATAGGTCCCTGAATATCCTCAGAATTTTTAATCTCAGATCCAATAATTTCCTCATTCATTTTACTGTCCGAACCACCATAGAATGCGATGAATCGATCGGCAAACTTTTGAAATCTCTCCTCTATTGAATTGAATTTCTTATTTATCCTCGAAATATCCTCCTCAAGGTTTGGTTCATGATTAATTATGGGAGCAGTAGGTGTATGTTCGATAATTTCATCTTCCCTTTTTCTCTTTGTGCTGAGAGGAGAGCTTCTTGGAATATCCGAAATATGCTCCGTATTTTCTGAAAATTTCTCCTCAAAAATAATGGAGGGAAGCTACTCATAAGGTTCAGACATGTGTTGTTGATTGGTCAGACCTTGGTATTGTGGAGTCAACATACAGGGTTTATGTGTTCCTAAGCGGTCAGTCCAGTCCTCTGTATGAGCATCATGTCTGACGAGGGGTCTATCATGGTCAATCCAATGTTGATGATTATTCAGTGCATGTCCATCTATCTGAGTTTGGTTTCTCTGCCAGTCATATGGTTTGAAGGAATTTTGATCTTGAAAAGTTTCATTGGCGAGAAACTGAGAATAAGACGATTCGGTCCAAGATGGTAGGTGGCCATTTACGGTTGGATTGTTCGAATAGAAATTTAATGAGGAGGTCGAATTCATCTGCGGGTGAAAGCCTCCCGCAAATGTAGGAGGACTATTGAAATAAGGGGCTTGAGTTGATTTGGGCCTAACCGAAACAAATTCATTTTCATAGTTTAGCTCTGATGGGTGTTCGGTCATTTTTGAGAGGAATGGGGAGTTGGGTCTGTGAGAGTTTTTGGACAAGAATTCCATTATGAGGTTCGAATCAAGATAGGGAAGAGATGGTTGCATGGGATAGTCAAGAGAAATCAAATGTGCGGCTATTGATCTTGAAATCGGTTCACGCACACCAATGCAAACACAATTCAAACCCCGGGTTCACCAACTCACACAATGAAGCCGTAAGAGTTCGGCTATTATCTTTTCAATTTTAGTTGGTGATAAATTCAATCTTGCAAGCCGTTTAGACGAGATGTTTAGGTTTGGAGCTGGGCTCTATCCTAGTGTGCGTCTCTCTCCTCGCTGCAAGATAAATCAGACAATGTCGGGGTTGCTCTCCCGCAGAAATTCTTGATTTTATGGATTTTTAAGATCGGCTATATTTAGCAGTCCCAGTTTTATTAAGGCGATCACTATAGAATTTAGGTGAACACAAATTCACGTCTACCGTCCAGTCCCAATTTCCTTTAGATTTATGTGATAAAACAAGAGAGAGGAATTCGGGAAAAGCCGATGCACGCGGAAAACTTATGATGAATGCTCAGTTAGAAGACTTACAGTGCCTCCTCGCAATCTCCATGTGGGATGCAATACAGAATTGAAAATTTACACTAAATGCGTGCAAGCCGATGAAAACCGCACCTAAGTAGAAAGTTCTATTAGCGGGGAAGAATTGAATTAAATTTGGCTAAGTTGAACGATCTACGTGCGTCTCAGTTAAAGTGTAGTGTGGCTTAAGATCCTACGAGCACAATCAAAAATAAAAAATGCTCTAAGAGCCGTATGTGCAGGTCTATCCTAATCGCCACTCAAGTCGGGCCCCACCCTCTCCGGAGAGTGAAACAGGCCACGACACACCACAAATAGAGTTCAATGTCCTTGTACACACGCGAGAGTCCAAACGGACACCGCTATAAATGAGCAGAAAATAAAAATGCAGAAATTAAAAACCTAGACTCTACTCTCTCTCACGACTCGACTCGATCTTAATTTAATTGCGGTTTCTTCGGGTGTCGGTGAAGATGCGCCGGTTCCTTGAAAAACCGCTCCACGTGCGCCGGGTACCTCGCAAGAAAAATAAGAGAGAGATTGTAAGAGAGTGACTCAAAAAATAATCAAAAATAAAATAAATGAAAGAAATGCTGAAAAATAAATACAAGAAACAAAATGGGATTTACAATGAAAAATTCGGGGGTCAGACTACCCGAATTCGGAAAACCGAACAAAAAATTTTCAAAACAAAAACTAAGCCGTTTGCCTCCCCGGCAACGGCGCCATCTGACGGGCCCGCGAAAAGCCGCGTTAAGAAGTTGTTTTTAATCTTCGTGCGTGAAAATAAATATGTCGTTCGTTGTAGGCGGCGATTCGGAAACAGTCAAGAAATAACCACAAAATAATGATTCAATTTTAATCTCGTGGTTTATGTTTATTTTACTTGGGCAAGTCCCAAGGTCGATCACAAGGAGGCAAAGGAACAGCCTAGATTAATGTCTATCCAATTTTTAGTTCGGTTTTCAAGGCGATATTTTTTTGGAATTTTTTTTTAATGCAAGATGAGATGCAAAATGCAAATTCGGCCTATTTTAGGGACTAAAATGTAAATTTCAGTCAAACAATGTCCGAAAAATACGAAAGTTGGCCACAATGTAAAACGTGATGAAATGAGTGCACTGTAATTTTTTTTGTAATTTTTAGATGCAATATGAATTTTTTACGAATTCTTAAATGCAAACAAAATGATTTTCAATATTTAATTTTAATAAATATTAAACCTACTTATTTTCGAGAACTAAAATTATCTAAGATCTATCACAAGGTAATGGATCTTAGAAAAATCCTAGATCACAAAAATGTAGGGTCTAATACCTATTAAAAATTAAACAATGAAATATGCAAAATGATTTATACAAGGCAAATGATGCATGCAAATGCAATGATTTTTGGGCACAATGTTAATCAAATTAATCTCTACGATATGTGATTTTTGGGGAATTTTTAAAACAACGGTTAATTAACTACGAATTTCCAAGCACAGATTGGGCAAAATATTTCAATTTCCACAAAATAATTATTTATTAATTAACCGTTAATCACAAAAATATCCAAGACATGGCAAAATGTAGAGAATTAGTTAATGAACATCATGTTATATTTAAATAAATAAAATGATGTCTAGAAGAAGTTCAAAACATAGGGAGAACACAGGGGGGTAAATGCAATGAATATAAATAAATAAATAAAAACAAAAGTGCAGACGGGGACCTAAATGCAATTACCTAAACTGGGGGGGGAGTCTCTGCAATTTTACCAAGAGTCACGTGCGCAGCACGTGCCCTTGGCCTTGGACTTGGCGCGAATATGGAGGACTTCTGAGGGCGAACTTGAAAAATGCCCAGTGAGCACGTGTACAGCACGTGACTCCTGGGTGTGGTGTGACCAACGTTCCCCGCCTCACGTGCTCGGCACGTGGCGGGGCCTCGGGCCTCGAGCCCGGCCTGTGGTGGTGGAAACGAGGCGGAGCGACGCCGTGCTCCTGGCGGTGCGGTCGGTGGCGGGGCGAAGGCCGGCCTGAGGCGAGGAGCAGGTGGCGAGGTGGGGGCTGGGCACCGCCGACTGCGGAAGAGGAGCGGCATCGGAGGCTGGTGGCGTAGGCTGCCCAGGCGGGGAAGGCGGTGATGGCGACTCGGCAGGTGCGTGGCGAAAGCGTCGGGTGCGGCGTTCGTCGGAGTGGCGCTGGAGTCGATGACGAAGCCCGGCGGAGGTTGAAGACCACTATTGGCGATGGAGAAGGCGTCAGGCCGACATACGGCCAAGGGGCGACGGTGGAGGTGCGTTGAAGGCGGAGGTGTCGTCGAGGCTCTACGCCGGAAGCGAAGCAGCAGCAGGTCGTCGGGGATGTTGCTCCGAGTCTGCAACGAGGGTCGCGAGATCCTCGGATCTCGCCGCGATGGAGGAGGGCCGGTCTGTCACCCCGGACCCTTGCTTCTTCGTGTCAGCGGCGGATACCGTGGACTGGGGGCGGCGAGGGTTATAAATAGGGGAAAGGGAGGTGATAAGGGTCGGCGGTTGACGAAGAAGGCGGGGCCGGCGGTTGCGGAGGGCCGTTGGCGAGGATAAAGGAGGGGGTCGTTGAGGACGAAGGGGGCAAGGGCGCACGTGCTTGGCGCGTGCCTGGGGGCACGTACCGCGCACGTGCGATGGCTTTTTGATTTTTTTTAATAAAAACGAAGATTTAAAAAGCCCAAAAATCACTGACACGTGGCGGCCTCTGGGGCTGCTACGTGTCAGCTCCAGAAAATTCGAAAGATAATTGCTTTGTAAAATCAAAAAGAAATAGCAAATGACCTCGGATCGAAAAAGTTCCTTCACGAAAAATGCTCGTCTCGACGAGATCTACAACTTTCATGAAGACATCAAAGCCAAAATCGGTCAAATGTAAAAAGTGAATTTTTGGGGTATCCCCTGTACATAGAATACCTTGATTTTTGGGTTTTCTAATTTTTTTTTGTTAATTTTAAACAAGATAAAAATCCGGAAAAATAAGGAAAACTCAAAGATAAATAAAATAGACCTTATCTAATTTTTTTTTGGATTTTTTTTATTAATAATGAAAATATACACATAAAATACAGGTCAAAAAGCCGCGAAAATACAATGTACAAAAGAGGCCCAAAACCCAACTTTCACATACGAGCTCCGATTCACTTGAACTTGGTCTTGTTTTGAAGATAATTGAACGTGCATTAGTTCAAAAGTGAGTAGGATCAAATCGGACACTGGATGGGGAAGATATGTGGCTTTTAGTCCGAAAATCCTATAACTAGGGTTTGGATTTTTGGTCCACTTGCCAAGGTTAGTGATTTTTTTGTATTTTTTTTATTTATTCCTGTTAGTGAGGTGTACACAGTGAAAGTGAGTTTGTGGCAATCGGAGTTAGTATGGAGGAGTTAAAAAAGTGGAAGTTGGGCTATTTACAGGTCAATTTTTGGCTTCTTATTTTATGCAGAATTTAATGCTAGAATGCAATTCTTATGCAATCATGCCCGGATGCTAATTATGCAGAATAAATGCAGAAATGCAATTGATTTTGAGGGACTTGAGCTTTAATTAATGAGACTTAGAATGGTGAATCCGAGATTCATCATCCCCCTATACTTAAACCATGCTCGTCCCTGAGCATCAAAAAGAAATGCCATGAAGTGAAATGAGACTGGGTTCCATACCAAGACCATGAACTGAAGGTGAAAGTGAAACTAAACTCGACCTTTGGATTAATAGTGTGGTGGAACTTCTGTGAGACTTAGAATTTCAAAATCAACAGCCCTCAAGTTCTACACATCATTGACACAGTTTCAACTCAGAAGTCATCTTAGATCCATTTTCTTCCCAAAGTATACCCTATGAACATTGAATAACCGACTCATGTGTGTGATGGGTTTTAGCTCTTCCCATTCAGAATGCCGGTCTACCATGCTCCTCTCCTCTCCAGTAACTCGTCCTCGGGGAGTCAGGTATTTCCTTCTAAGGTCTGTCGTGCTGTGTTCACAATCGAATGAGGGAGAGGATAGAAGAAAGAGAAAAGAACTGGAGGGTGGCCAGTGTAGTCACCTCTCCTTGTGGAGATGGCCAGTGTAGCCGAGTCTCCACCAAGATCTGCAGGTTTCTGAAGCTTGGACCTTTTTGGTCGGATTTTTATTTGGTAGAATGCTTCTATGTATTTGGAATTTTCGGTAGTTCTGCTTGGATCTTGTTGTGCCCCTACGGATATAGAATCTTTTGTTCCGTACATTTTTTGGGGTCTTAGAAAAAATTGTGCCCAGCCGTCCATCCCTTTTCCGAAGCTTTATTTCAACCCGTACTCTGGTCTTTAGATTTCCACGCTACCAGAAACGAGACTCACACAGTCTTCCAACATCCCGTTTGGGTTGAGCTAAGTGCATAGTGCGAGAGTGCGAATTAATTCCCTATTCCAGAGTTGTACCCAGAATGAAGAGACCAGGTTAGACACTAAGAGTCAAACGCTGTACATTGTCATGTGGAACTTAAGAAATTAAGTCACAAAGACCTGAAGCTCTTAAAATTCTATTTCTCGGTGAAGTTCCTCTGAAAATTAGGTGGATTAAGGTCAAGCCCAGACCACTCTCGGTTTCGGCTCATAACTCGGTTCAGAACCCAATGACTTTTCACAGATGCAGATGCATGCGGTGATGGATGAAGTGTAGGTGCGTGAAATGCAGACATTTTTTTTTTTGACATTTTATGCAAGGGATTTTTTTTTATGCAGAAAATGGAATAAGAAGCCTCTTTTTTTTTCATTTTTTTTTTCAGAAAATTAGGGCAAGTCAGTGTTCTTTTTTTTTTCAGTTAGTACCCACCCCGTAAATACATGTAGACTTACGCGAAAGTACGAGATATGGGTAAAATATATACATAGTATATACAGACCCCCCTATACTTAGCGAGTGTTGTGTCCTTAGAGCACAAGAAGCGTGAAGAAGACATAGCTCGGGCTAAGCGTAAGAGAGTGAGAAAAAAGAAAGAAAAAAGAAAAGAAGAAAAAGAATGAAAAGAAAAGCGGTCAGGAAATGAGGAGAGTATATACGGGTGGATGTCGGTTCCCCCTATACTTAGGCTTTGAACAGCCTAAGTATGGAAGAAGGGTGGATATGGAGCGATTAGGAGTTAGGAGAAGGATGGTATATACAGATGGCATCGGTCTCCCCCTATACTTAGGCCTTGGCCTAAGTAAAGGAAGAAGCTGTACACGGAGACCAATGTGGTCGGGAGGGAGGGTGGGTAGCCGATGATTAAGGCGGTTTTCGGCTGATCTTTTTGTGAGCCTGTGGTGGGAGATCGTAATGATGAGTCGGAGATGAGGCATATGATTCCCAACTATTGTCCGTGTCATCCTCAGACAAATTATGATGGATAGTGGATGAATTGTTTGAGTCAGATGAAAGATATCCATCATCGGAATTATCCTCAGAGGAGTAGTAATTGAAAGTGGGCATACTCCACGTATTCTGGTCTTTTTGTTTTTTCAATTGTTTTCTCAGAATTCGTTCCTTCTTGGGGTCAATCAGTTTGTCCTCGGATGAATGCTCAGAAGCACCGGTCTCAGTCAGCTCATACGAAAGAATTCCAGTGTACTTGAAGAATACAGGAGCATCAGCTTTGGATGAGTAGTAGTTAGGAACGGGAGTTGTCCAACGCGGATTGAATTTTGGATCCTTACGAAGATATGGCTTTAGGGCTGCCGAACAGACTTCACTCATGTAAACCATCTTTTCCGGACCTGATGAGGGATCATCAACTGATTCCTCTTCCGAAAGGTCAAAGGTGACTTTCTTTTTATTTCGTCGTGAAGGTGTCGGTTCACTTGAGTATCCAGATGAATAGCCATTGAGATTCTCCTTGGTCGGTGCTTGGTCTGCGTGCTTGCTCTCAGTCTCCCGAATGTTTGAGCATTCTCGATTTGGGATGATTTGGTCAAGATATTCAGAGAATGTTGCTCCAGGGTGTGACCATGCATATGTCTCTTGATCGTAGTAGAAAGATTTATCAATTTTGAGATCCTCGGGGATTTGAATATTGGGGAGATTTTCTAAACCAATAGTCTCATCAACAACTGTTATCTCAGGTGTGGTTGCGGGGTAGGGCTCTTCTACCGCTTCATGGTTACGGTTGTTGGGGACTTCGTGGGTTGCCTCAGAAGATCGTGGTTCCTCAAAGATAGGGTCAGATTTAAGTGCTTCCAATGCTGTGAAATTGATTTCCCGAGTCTCACAATCGATATTCGCCTTGGCCAATGCCAAGAATGGCTTTCCGAGAATGATTGGAGACTGGGTAAATTCTCCTTGATGCTCAATATCAACGATTGTGAATTCTACTTTGAGCGGAGCACCTTGGAATTTCATGATGACAGAAATGGTTCCTCTCGGCCGCTTTATCGATCGGTCCGCTAATTGTACAATCTCTCGTATCTTCCGAATCGGTCCGAGTTTGAGTTCATGGAATACAGAGGTCGGGAGGATATTAATTGGTGAATCATCATCAATCCGAGCATGGGTGAAAATTGTGTCTTTGATTTCACAATCGAATCTGGGCAACCGCTTCACTATGCGGCTCTTGGTTTTTCTCCTCAACACCAAGGAGGAGGCCATTGACAAGATATGTCTTTCAGTCTTTGTTCGTATCCTGCCCGACTTTTTGTTCATTAATTTATCTGTTATAAATCTTTTAAGGTCGGGGAAGTGTTCAATGGCCTGTATAAAGGGAAGTTCAAATATCAAGCGTTTTTCCAGTGCTTCCCGTATAGTCGGATCCAAATTTCGCAGATCATCTTCAGTTTCAATTTTTATGAAATTTTCTGAATATTCAATTTTTTTGTGATTTTCAAATATTTCTATTTTTTTGGTATTTTCTGGGTGGTGTGGGGGTGTGGGGTGTTCTTCAGACGAAGAGGGGCTCTGGTGTTCAGGGTGGTGGTCAGCAGCATAACCATTTTCAGAACTGTCCATAGGTCCCTGAATATCCTCAGAATTTTTAATCTCAGATCCAATAATTTCCTCATTCATTTTACTGTCCGAACCACCATAGAATGCGATGAATCGATCGGCAAACTTTTGAAATCTCTCCTCTATTGAATTGAATTTCTTATTTATCCTCGAAATATCCTCCTCAAGGTTTGGTTCATGATTAATTATGGGAGCAGTAGGTGTATGTTCGATAATTTCATCTTCCCTTTTTCTCTTTGTGCTGAGAGGAGAGCTTCTTGGAATATCCGAAATATGCTCCGTATTTTCTGAAAATTTCTCCTCAAAAATAATGGAGGGAAGCTGCTCATAAGGTTCAGACATGTGTTGTTGATTGGTCAGACCTTGGTATTGTGGAGTCAACATACAGGGTTTATGTGTTCCTAAGCGGTCAGTCCAGTCCTCTGTATGAGCATCATGTCTGACGAGGGGTCTATCATGGTCAATCCAATGTTGATGATTATTCAGTGCATGTCCATCTATCTGAGTTTGGTTTCTCTGCCAGTCATATGGTTTGAAGGAATTTTGATCTTGAAAAGTTTCATTGGCGAGAAACTGAGAATAAGACGATTCGGTCCAAGATGGTAGGTGGCCATTTACGGTTGGATTGTTCGAATAGAAATTTAATGAGGAGGCCGAATTCATCTGCGGGTGAAAGCCTCCCGCAAATGTAGGAGGACTATTGAAATAAGGGGCTTGAGTTGATTTGGGCCTAACCGAAACAAATTCATTTTCATAGTTTAGCTCTGATGGGTGTTCGGTCATTTTTGAGAGGAATGGGGAGTTGGGTCTGTGAGAGTTTTTGGACAAGAATTCCATTATGAGGTTCGAATCAAGATAGGGAAGAGATGGTTGCATGGGATAGTCAAGAGAAATCAAATGTGCGGCTATTGATCTTGAAATCGGTTCACGCACACCAATGCAAACACAATTCAAACCCCGGGTTCACCAACTCACACAATGAAGCCGTAAGAGTTCGGCTATTATCTTTTCAATTTTAGTTGGTGATAAATTCAATCTTGCAAGCCGTTTAGACGAGATGTTTAGGTTTGGAGCTGGGCTCTATCCTAGTGTGCGTCTCTCTCCTCGCTGCAAGATAAATCAGACAATGTCGGGGTTGCTCTCCCACAGAAATTCTTGATTTTATGGATTTTTAAGATCGGCTATATTTAGCAGTCCCAGTTTTATTAAGGCGATCACTATAGAATTTAGGTGAACACAAATTCACGTCTACCGTCCAGTCCCAATTTCCTTTAGATTTATGTGATAAAACAAGAGAGAGGAATTCGGGAAAAGCCGATGCACGCGGAAAACTTATGATGAATGCTCAGTTAGAAGACTTACAGTGCCTCCTCGCAATCTCCATGTGGGATGCAATACAGAATTGAAAATTTACACTAAATGCGTGCAAGCCGATGAAAACCGCACCTAAGTAGAAAGTTCTATTAGCGGGGAAGAATTGAATTAAATTTGGCTAAGTTGAACGATCTACGTGCGTCTCAGTTAAAGTGTAGTGTGGCTTAAGATCCTACGAGCACAATCAAAAATAAAAAATGCTCTAAGAGCCGTATGTGCAGGTCTATCCTAATCGCCACTCAAGTCGGGCCCCACCCTCTCCGGAGAGTGAAACAGGCCACGACACACCACAAATAGAGTTCAATGTCCTTGTACACACGCGAGAGTCCAAACGGACACCGCTATAAATGAGCAGAAAATAAAAATGCAGAAATTAAAAACCTAGACTCTACTCTCTCTCACGACTCGACTCGATCTTAATTTAATTGCGGTTTCTTCGGGTGTCGGTGAAGATGCGCCGGTTCCTTGAAAAACCGCTCCACGTGCGCCGGGTACCTCGCAAGAAAAATAAGAGAGATTGTAAGAGAGTGACTCAAAAAATAATCAAAAATAAAATAAATGAAAGAAATGCTGAAAAATAAATACAAGAAACAAAATGGGATTTACAATGAAAAATTCGGGGGTCAGACTACCCGAATTCGGAAAACCGAACAAAAAATTTTCAAAACAAAAACTAAGCCGTTTGCCTCCCCGGCAACGGCGCCATCTGACGGGCCCGCGAAAAGCCGCGTTAAGAAGTTGTTTTTAATCTTCGTGCGTGAAAATAAATATGTCGTTCGTTGTAGGCGGCGATTCGGAAACAGTCAAGAAATAACCACAAAATAATGATTCAATTTTAATCTCGTGGTTTATGTTTATTTTACTTGGGCAAGTCCCAAGGTCGATCACAAGGAGGCAAAGGAACAACCTAGATTAATGTCTATCCAATTTTTAGTTCGGTTTTCAAGGCGATATTTTTTTGGAATTTTTTTTTAATGCAAGATGAGATGCAAAATGCAAATTCGGCCTATTTTAGGGACTAAAATGTAAATTTCAGTCAAACAATGTCCGAAAAATACGAAAGTTGGCCACAATGTAAAACGTGATGAAATGAGTGCACTGTAATTTTTTTTGTAATTTTTAGATGCAATATGAATTTTTTACGAATTCTTAAATGCAAACAAAATGATTTTCAATATTTAATTTTAATAAATATTAAACCTACTTATTTTCGAGAACTAAAATTATCTAAGATCTATCACAAGGTAATGGATCTTAGAAAAATCCTAGATCACAAAAATGTAGGGTCTAATACCTATTAAAAATTAAACAATGAAATATGCAAAATGATTTATACAAGGCAAATGATGCATGCAAATGCAATGATTTTTGGGCACAATGTTAATCAAATTAATCTCTACGATATGTGATTTTTGGGGAATTTTTAAAACAACGGTTAATTAACTACGAATTTCCAAGCACAGATTGGGCAAAATATTTCAATTTCCACAAAATAATTATTTATTAATTAACCGTTAATCACAAAAATATCCAAGACATGGCAAAATGTAGAGAATTAGTTAATGAACATCATGTTATATTTAAATAAATAAAATGATGTCTAGAAGAAGTTCAAAACATAGGGAGAACACAGGGGGGTAAATGCAATGAATATAAATAAATAAATAAAAACAAAAGTGCAGACGGGGACCTAAATGCAATTACCTAAACTGGGGGGGAGTCTCTGCAATTTTACCAAGAGTCACGTGCGCAGCACGTGCCCTTGGCCTTGGACTTGGCGCGAATATGGAGGACTTCTGAGGGCGAACTTGAAAAATGCCCAGTGAGCACGTGTACAGCACGTGACTCCTGGGTGTGGTGTGACCAACGTTCCCCGCCTCACGTGCTCGGCACGTGGCGGGGCCTCGGGCCTCGAGCCCGGCCTGTGGTGGTGGAAACGAGGCGGAGCGACGCCGTGCTCCTGGCGGTGCGGTCGGTGGCGGGGCGAAGGCCGGCCTGAGGCGAGGAGCAGGTGGCGAGGTGGGGGCTGGGCACCGCCGACTGCGGAAGAGGAGCGGCATCGGAGGCTGGTGGCGTAGGCTGCCCAGGCGGGGAAGGCGGTGATGGCGACTCGGCAGGTGCGTGGCGAAAGCGTCGGGTGCGGCGTTCGTCGGAGTGGCGCTGGAGTCGATGACGAAGCCCGGCGGAGGTTGAAGACCACTATTGGCGATGGAGAAGGCGTCAGGCCGACATACGGCCAAGGGGCGACGGTGGAGGTGTGTTGAAGGCGGAGGTGTCGTCGAGGCTCTACGCCGGAAGCGGAGCAGCAGCAGGTCGTCGGGGATGTTGCTCCGAGTCTGCAACGAGGGTCGCGAGATCCTCGGATCTCGCCGCGATGGAGGAGGGCCGGTCTGTCACCCCGGACCCTTGCTTCATCGTGTCAGCGGCGGATACCGTGGACTGGGGGCGGCGAGGGTTATAAATAGGGGAAAGGGAGGTGATAAGGGTCGGCGGTTGACGAAGAAGGCGGGGCCGGCGGTTGCGGAGGGCCGTTGGCGAGGATAAAGGAGGGGGTCGTTGAGGACGAAGGGGGCAAGGGCGCACGTGCTTGGCGCGTGCCTGGGGGCACGTACCGCGCACGTGCGATGGCTTTTTGATTTTTTTTAATAAAAAACGAAGATTTAAAAAGCCCAAAAATCACTGACACGTGGCGGCCTCTGGGGCTGCCACGTGTCAGCTCCAGAAAATTCGAAAGATAATTGCTTTGTAAAATCAAAAAGAAATAGCAAATGACCTCGGATCGAAAAAGTTCCTTCACGAAAAATGCTCGTCTCGACGAGATCTACAACTTTCATGAAGACATCAAAGCCAAAATCGGTCAAATGTAAAAAGTGAATTTTTGGGGTATCCCCTGTACATAGAATACCTTGATTTTTGGGTTTTCTAATTTTTTTTTGTTAATTTTAAACAAGATAAAAATCCGGAAAAATAAGGAAAACTCAAAGATAAATAAAAGAGACCTTAATCTAATTTTTTTTTTGGATTTTTTTTATTAATAAAGAAAATATACACATAAAATACAGGTCAAAAAGCCGCGAAAATACAATGTACAAAAGAGGCCCAAAACCCAACTTTCACATACGAGCTCCGATTCACTTGAACTTGGTCTTGTTTTGAAGGTAATTGAACGTGCATTAGTTCAAAAGTGAGTAGGATCAAATCGGACACTGGATGGGGAAGATATGTGGCTTTTAGTCCGAAAATCCTATAACTAGGGTTTGGATTTTTGGTCCACTTGCCAGGGTTAGTGATTTTTTTGTATTTTTTTTATTTATTCCTGTTAGTGAGGTGTACACAGTGAAAGTGAGTTTGTGGCAATCGGAGTTAGTATGGAGGAGTTAAAAAAGGGGAAGTTGGGCTATTTACAGGTCAATTTTTGGCTTCTTATTTTATGCAGAATTTAATGCTAGAATGCAATTCTTATGCAATCATGCCCGGATGCTAATTATGCAGAATAAATGCAGAAATGCAATTGATTTTGAGGGACTTGAGCTTTAATTAATGAGACTTAGAATGGTGAATCCGAGATTCATCATCCCCCTATACTTAAACCATGCTCGTCCCTGAGCATCAAAAAGAAATGCCATGAAGTGAAATGAGACTGGGTTCCATACCAAGACCATGAACTGAAGGTGAAAGTGAAACTAAACTCGACCTTTGGATTAATAGTGTGGTGGAACTTCTGTGAGACTTAGAATTTCAAAATCAACAGCCCTCAAGTTCTACACATCATTGACACAGTTTCAACTCAGAAGTCATCTTAGATCCATCTTCTTCCCAAAGTATACCCTATGAACATTGAATAACCGACTCATGTGTGTGATGGGTTTTAGCTCTTCCCATTCAGAATGCCGGTCTACCATGCTCCTCTCCTCTCCAGTAACTCGTCCTCGGGGAGTCAGGTATTTCCTTCTAAGGTCTGTCGTGCTGTGTTCACAATCGAATGAGGGAGAGGATAGAAGAAAGAGAAAAGAACTGGAGGGTGGCCAGTGTAGTCACCTCTCCTTGTGGAGATGGCCAGTGTAGCCGAGTCTCCACCAAGATTTGCAGGTTTCTGAAGCTTGGACCTTTTTGGTCGGATTTTTATTTGGTAGAATGCTTCTATGTATTTGGAATTTTCGGTAGTTCTGCTTGGATCTTGTTGTGCCCCTACGGATATAGAATCTTTTGTTCCGTACATTTTTTGGGGTCTTAGAAAAAATTGTGCCCAGCCGTCCATCCCTTTTCCGAAGCTTTATTTCAACCCGTACTCTGGTCTTTAGATTTCCACGCTACCAGAAACGAGACTCACACAGTCTTCCAACATCCCGTTTGGGTTGAGCTAAGTGCATAGTGCGAGAGTGCGAATTAATTCCCTATTCCAGAGTTGTACCCAGAATGAAGAGACCAGGTTAGACACTAAGAGTCAAACGCTGTACATTGTCATGTGGAACTTAAGAAATTAAGTCACAAAGACCTGAAGCTCTTAAAATTCTATTTCTCGGTGAAGTTCCTCTGAAAATTAGGTGGATTAAGGTCAAGCCCAGACCACTCTCGGTTTCGGCTCATAACTCGGTTCAGAACCCAATGACTTTTCACAGATGCAGATGCATGCGGTGATGGATGAAGTGTAGGTGCGTGAAATGCAGACATTTTTTTTTTGACATTTTATGCAAGGGATTTTTTTTATGCAGAAAATGGAATAAGAAGCCTCTTTTTTTTCATTTTTTTTTTCAGAAAATTAGGGCAAGTCAGTGTTCTTTTTTTTTTCAGTTAGTACCCACCCCGTAAATACATGTAGACTTACGCGAAAGTACGAGATATGGGTAAAATATATACATAGTATATACAGACCCCCCTATACTTAGCGAGTGTTGTGTCCTCAGAGCACAAGAAGCGTGAAGAAGACATAGCTCGGGCTAAGCGTAAGAGAGTGAGAAAAAAGAAAGAAAAAAGAAAAGAAGAAAAAGAATGAAAAGAAAAGCGGTCAGGAAATGAGGAGAGTATATACGGGTGGATGTCGGTTCCCCCTATACTTAGGCTTTGAACAGCCTAAGTATGGAAGAAGGGTGGATATGGAGCGATTAGGAGTTAGGAGAAGGATGGTATATACAGATGGCATCGGTCTCCCCCTATACTTAGGCCTTGGCCTAAGTAAAGGAAGAAGCTGTACACGGAGACCAATGTGGTCGGGAGGGAGGGTGGGTAGCCGATGATTAAGGCGGTTTTCGGCTGATCTTTTTGTGAGCCTGTGGTGGGAGATCGTAATGATGAGTCGGAGATGAGGCATATGATTCCCAACTATTGTCCGTGTCATCCTCAGACAAATTATGATGGATAGTGGATGAATTGTTTGAGTCAGATGAAAGATATCCATCATCGGAATTATCCTCAGAGGAGTAGTAATTGAAAGTGGGCATACTCCACGTATTCTGGTCTTTTTGTTTTTTCAATTGTTTTCTCAGAATTCGTTCCTTCTTGGGGTCAATCAGTTTGTCCTCGGATGAATGCTCAGAAGCACCGGTCTCAGTCAGCTCATACGAAAGAATTCCAGTGTACTTGAAGAATACAGGAGCATCAGCTTTGGATGAGTAGTAGTTAGGAACGGGAGTTGTCCAACGCGGATTGAATTTTGGATCCTTACGAAGATATGGCTTTAGGGCTGCCGAACAGACTTCACTCATGTAAACCATCTTTTCCGGACCTGATGAGGGATCATCAACTGATTCCTCTTCCGAAAGGTCAAAGGTGACTTTCTTTTTATTTCGTCGTGAAGGTGTCGGTTCACTTGAGTATCCAGATGAATAGCCATTGAGATTCTCCTTGGTCGGTGCTTGGTCTGCGTGCTTGCTCTCAGTCTCCCGAATGTTTGAGCATTCTCGATTTGGGATGATTTGGTCAAGATATTCAGAGAATGTTGCTCCAGGGTGTGACCATGCATATGTCTCTTGATCGTAGTAGAAAGATTTATCAATTTTGAGATCCTCGGGGATTTGAATATTGGGGAGATTTTCTAAACCAATAGTATCATCAACAACTGTTATCTCAGGTGTGGTTGCGGGGTAGGGCTCTTCTACCGCTTCATGGTTACGGTTGTTGGGGACTTCGTGGGTTGCCTCAGAAGATCGTGGTTCCTCAAAGATAGGGTCAGATTTAAGTGCTTCCAATGCTGTGAAATTGATTTCCCGAGTCTCACAATCGATATTCGCCTTGGCCAATGCCAAGAATGGCTTTCCGAGAATGATTGGAGACTGGGTAAATTCTCCTTGATGCTCAATATCAACGATTGTGAATTCTACTTTGAGCGGAGCACCTTGGAATTTCATGATGACAGAAATGGTTCCTCTCGGCCGCTTTATCGATCGGTCCGCTAATTGTACAATCTCTCGTATCTTCCGAATCGGTCCGAGTTTGAGTTCATGGAATACAGAGGTCGGGAGGATATTAATTGGTGAATCATCATCAATCCGAGCATGGGTGAAAATTGTGTCTTTGATTTCACAATCGAATCTGGGCAACCGCTTCACTATGCGGCTCTTGGTTTTTCTCCTCAACACCAAGGAGGAGGCCATTGACAAGATATGTCTTTCAGTCTTTGTTCGTATCCTGCCCGACTTTTTGTTCATTAATTTATCTGTTATAAATCTTTTAAGGTCGGGGAAGTGTTCAATGGCCTGTATAAAGGGAAGTTCAAATATCAAGCGTTTTTCCAGTGCTTCCCGTATAGTCGGATCCAAATTTCGCAGATCATCTTCAGTTTCAATTTTTATGAAATTTTCTGAATATTCAATTTTTTTGTGATTTTCAAATATTTCTATTTTTTTGGTATTTTCTGGGTGGTGTGGGGGTGTGGGGTGTTCTTCAGACGAAGAGGGGCTCTGATGTTCAGGGTGGTGGTCAGCAGCATAACCATTTTCAGAACTGTCCATAGGTCCCTGAATATCCTCAGAATTTTTAATCTCAGATCCAATAATTTCCTCATTCATTTTACTGTCCGAACCACCATAGAATGCGATGAATCGATCGGCAAACTTTTGAAATCTCTCCTCTATTGAATTGAATTTCTTATTTATCCTCGAAATATCCTCCTCAAGGTTTGGTTCATGATTAATTATGGGAGCAGTAGGTGTATGTTCGATAATTTCATCTTCCCTTTTTCTCTTTGTGCTGAGAGGAGAGCTTCTTGGAATATCCGAAATATGCTCCGTATTTTCTGAAAATTTCTCCTCAAAAATAATGGAGGGAAGCTGCTCATAAGGTTCAGACATGTGTTGTTGATTGGTCAGACCTTGGTATTGTGGAGTCAACATACAGGGTTTATGTGTTCCTAAGCGGTCAGTCCAGTCCTCTGTATGAGCATCATGTCTGACGAGGGGTCTATCATGGTCAATCCAATGTTGATGATTATTCAGTGCATGTCCATCTATCTGAGTTTGGTTTCTCTGCCAGTCATATGGTTTGAAGGAATTTTGATCTTGAAAAGTTTCATTGGCGAGAAACTGAGAATAAGACGATTCGGTCCAAGATGGTAGGTGGCCATTTACGGTTGGATTGTTCGAATAGAAATTTAATGAGGAGGCCGAATTCATCTGCGGGTGAAAGCCTCCCGCAAATGTAGGAGGACTATTGAAATAAGGGGCTTGAGTTGATTTGGGCCTAACCGAAACAAATTCATTTTCATAGTTTAGCTCTGATGGGTGTTCGGTCATTTTTGAGAGGAATGGGGAGTTGGGTCTGTGAGAGTTTTTGGACAAGAATTCCATTATGAGGTTCGAATCAAGATAGGGAAGAGATGGTTGCATGGGATAGTCAAGAGAAATCAAATGTGCGGCTATTGATCTTGAAATCGGTTCACGCACACCAATGCAAACACAATTCAAACCCCGGGTTTACCAACTCACACAATGAAGCCGTAAGAGTTCGGCTATTATCTTTTCAATTTTAGTTGGTGATAAATTCAATCTTGCAAGCCGTTTAGACGAGATGTTTAGGTTTGGAGCTGGGCTCTATCCTAGTGTGCGTCTCTCTCCTCGCTGCAAGATAAATCAGACAATGTCGGGGTTGCTCTCCCGCAGAAATTCTTGATTTTATGGATTTTTAAGATCGGCTATATTTAGCAGTCCCAGTTTTATTAAGGCGATCACTGTAGAATTTAGGTGAACACAAATTCACGTCTACCGTCCAGTCCCAATTTCCTTTAGATTTATGTGATAAAACAAGAGAGAGGAATTCGGGAAAAGTCGATGCACGCGGAAAACTTATGATGAATGCTCAGTTAGAAGACTTACAGTGCCTCCTCGCAATCTCCATGTGGGATGCAATACAGAATTGAAAATTTACACTAAATGCGTGCAAGCCGATGAAAACCGCACCTAAGTAGAAAGTTCTATTAGCGGGGAAGAATTGAATTAAATTTGGCTAAGTTGAACGATCTACGTGTGTCTCAGTTAAAGTGTAGTGTGGCTTAAGATCCTACGAGCACAATCAAAAATAAAAAATGCTCTAAGAGCTGTATGTGCAGGTCTATCCTAATCGCCACTCAAGTCGGGCCCCACCCTCTCCGGAGAGTGAAACAGGCCACGACACACCACAAATAGAGTTCAATGTCCTTGTACACACGCGAGAGTCCATACGGACACCGCTATAAATGAGCAGAAAATAAAAATGCAGAAATTAAAAACCTAGACTCTACTCTCTCTCACGACTCGACTCGATCTTAATTTAATTGCGGTTTCTTCGGGTGTCGGTGAAGATGCGCCGGTTCCTTGAAAAACCGCTCCACGTGCGCCGGGTACCTCGCAAGAAAAATAAGAGAGAGATTGTAAGAGAGTGACTCAAAAAATAATCAAAAATAAAATAAATGAAAGAAATGCTGAAAAATAAATACAAGAAACAAAATGGGATTTACAATGAAAAATTCGGGGGTCAGACTACCCGAATTCGGAAAACCGAACAAAAAATTTTCAAAACAAAAACTAAGCCGTTTGCCTCCCCGGCAACGGCGCCATCTGACGGGCCCGTGAAAAGCCGCGTTAAGAAGTTGTTTTTAATCTTCGTGCGTGAAAATAAATATGTCGTTCGTTGTAGGCGGCGATTCGGAAACAGTCAAGAAATAACCACAAAATAATGATTCAATTTTAATCTCGTGGTTTATGTTTATTTTACTTGGGCAAGTCCCAAGGTCGATCACAAGGAGGCAAAGGAACAACCTAGATTAATGTCTATCCAATTTTTAGTTCGGTTTTCAAGGCGATATTTTTTTGGAATTTTTTTTAATGCAAGATGAGATGCAAAATGTAAATTCGGCCTATTTTAGGGACTAAAATGTAAATTTCAGTCAAACAATGTCCGAAAAATACGAAAGTTGGCCACAATGTAAAACGTGATGAAATGAGTGCACTGTAATTTTTTTTGTAATTTTTAGATGCAATATGATTTTTTTACGAATTCTTAAATGCAAACAAAATGATTTTCAATATTTAATTTTAATAAATATTAAACCTACTTATTTTCGAGAACTAAAATTATCTAAGATCTATCACAAGGTAATGGATCTTAGAAAAATCCTAGATCACAAAAATGTAGGGTCTAATACCTATTAAAAATTAAACAATGAAATATGCAAAATGATTTATACAAGGCAAATGATGCATGCAAATGCAATGATTTTTGGGCACAATGTTAATCAAATTAATCTCTACGATATGTGATTTTTGGGGAATTTTTAAAACAACGGTTAATTAACTACGAATTTCCAAGCACAGATTGGGCAAAATATTTCAATTTCCACAAAATAATTATTTATTAATTAACCGTTAATCACAAAAATATCCAAGACATGGCAAAATGTAGAGAATTAGTTAATGAACATCATGCTATATTTAAATAAATAAAATGATGTCTAGAAGAAGTTCAAAACATAGGGAGAACACAGGGGGGTAAATGCAATGAATATAAATAAATAAATAAAAACAAAAGTGCAGACGAGGACCTAAATGCAATTACCTAAACTGGGGGGGGAGTCTCTGCAATTTTACCAAGAGTCACGTGTGCAGCACGTGCCCTTGGCCTTGGACTTGGCGCGAATATGGAGGACTTCTGAGGGCGAACTTGAAAAATGCCCAGTGAGCACGTGTACAGCACGTGACTCCTGGGTGTGGCGTGACCAACGTTCCCCGCCTCACGTGCTCGGCACGTGGCGGGGCCTCGGGCCTCGAGCCCGGCCTGTGGTGGTGGAGACGAGGCGGAGCGACGCCGTGCTCCTGGCGGTGCGGTCGGTGGCGGGGCGAAGGCCGGCCTGAGGCGAGGAGCAGGTGGCGAGGTGGGGGCTGGGCACCGCCGACTGCGGAAGAGGAGCGGCGTCGGAGGCTGGTGGCGTAGGCTGCCCAGGCGGGGAAGGCGGTGATGGCGACTCGGCAGGTGCGTGGCGAAAGCGTCGGGTGCGGCGTTCGTCGGAGTGGCGCTGGAGTCGATGACGAAGCCCGGCGGAGGTTGAAGACCACTATTGGCGATGGAGAAGGCGTCAGGCCGACATACGGCCAAGGGGCGACGGTGGAGGCGCGTTGAAGGCGGAGGTGTCGTCGAGGCTCTACGCCGGAAGCGGAGCAGCAGCAGGTCGTCGGGGATGTTGCTCCGAGTCTGCAACGAGGGTCGCGAGATCCTCAGATCTCGCCGCGATGGAGGAGGGCCGGTCTGTCACCCCGGACCCTTGCTTCTTCGTGTCAGCGGCGGATACCGTGGACTGGGGGCGGCGAGGGTTATAAATAGGGGAAAGTGAGGTGATAAGGGTCGGTGGTTGACGAAGAAGGCAGGGCCGGCGGTTGCGGAGGGCCGTTGGCGAGGATAAAGGAGGGGGTCGTTGAGGACGAAAAGGGCAAGGGCGCACGTGCTTGGCGCGTGCCTGGGGGCACGTGCCGCGCACGTGCGATGGCTTTTTGATTTTTTTTTTTAATAAAAAACGAAGATTTAAAAAGCCCAAAAATCACTGACACGTGGCGGCCTCTGGGGCTGCCACGTGTCAGCTCCAGAAAATTCGAAAGATAATTGCTTTGTAAAATCAAAAAGAAATAGCAAATGACCTCGGATCGAAAAAGTTCCTTCACAAAAAATGCTCGTCTCGACGAGATCTACAACTTTCATGAAGACATCAAAGCCAAAATCGGTCAAATGTAAAAAGTGAATTTTTGGGGTATCCCCTGTACATAGAATACCTTGATTTTTGGGTTTTCTAATTTTTTTTTGTTAATTTTAAACAAGATAAAAATCCGGAAAAATAAGGAAAACTCAAAGATAAATAAAAGAGACCTTAATCTAATTTTTTTTTTGGATTTTTTTATTAATAAAGAAAATATACACATAAAATACAGGTCAAAAAGCCGCGAAAATACAATGTACAAAAGAGGCCCAAAACCCAACTTTCACATACGAGCTCCGATTCACTTGAACTTGGTCTTGTTTTGAAGGTAATTGAACGTGCATTAGTTCAAAAGTGAGTAGGATCAAATCGGACACTGGATGGGGAAGATATGTGGCTTTTAGTCCGAAAATCCTATAACTAGGGTTTGGATTTTTGGTCCACTTGCCAGGGTTAGTGATTTTTTTGTATTTTTTTTTATTTATTCCTGTTAGTGAGGTGTACACAGTGGAAGTGAGTTTGTGGCAATCGGAGTTAGTATGGAGGAGTTAAAAAGGGGGAAGTTGGGCTATTTACAGGTCAATTTTTGGCTTCTTATTTTATGCAGAATTTAATGCTAGAATGCAATTCTTATGCAATCATGCCCGGATGCTAATTATGCAGAATAAATGCAGAAATGCAATTGATTTTGAGGGACTTGAGCTTTAATTAATGAGACTTAGAATGGTGAATCCGAGATTCATCAAGCGCCTCCCAGCTCTCTCCATGCGGGATGCAAAATAGGAATTTATAAACCTAATCTGTATGCCGATATGCACACGGAAATCGTCCTAAGCAGGCAATTGCTAGTGTAAAGAACAACAAGTCGGTCACCAATCCTCAATCCAAGAGTCCGATCTAGGCTCACCCCTCCTCCTCTCGACACATCGAGTTCAGGAGTAGCGGTTGGCAGGATGGGCTCGCGGCACGACGGTTTGAAGATGATGATGCGACTGTTTAATTTAAACTAAGTCTAAAATGCACTATAGGTACATGAAATGGTTATTAGGGTGTTTGGACCTAATCTACTCGATCAAGCAAAGCCTAAAAGCTAAGGGCTCATTCCACAAAAGAAAAGAAAAATAAATCAAAACCGGAAAATGACAGCGGTAAAAACATGATGAAAACCGCGGTGAGCCCCCAAGTGTACAAACACTTGGAAATTAGGCCCGAGTGTCCAAGTGTCCAAGGTACTTGTATTGTTACAAATTAAATATGGTCTCTCTCTCTCTCACACACAAAAGAAATAAAAACCATTAACTGACACTCTCTCTCAAATCCTCCTACTCTCTCCTGCCGGCTAGGCTAGAATAGCCGACTCCGCCTCCCAAGGATGCACCGGATCCCCTAGGCGATCATCCTCGATCCGCGGTCCCTCGCAAGAAGACAAGAAAGATAATGGTCAGGCAATTCAAAAATATATCAAAAACAGAGAGAGAAAGTAAAGCAATGATGTAGACAATCAATCACAATCAATCAAAAACAATATCTATACGTTGTTGCTCCCCGGCAACGGCGCCATTTGATAACTAGGAAAATCCGGGGATCGTACGGTTTCACAAGGCGAAACGGCAGTCGGTGTATTGACCGCTCAAAAATCCCTAATTAATCAACAATGAACCCACAATATATAAATCAAGCAATGAAAGATAAATGTGGAGTCAAATTTATTTTAACTCTACAAGAAATGTGTATAGTGCAAGTATGTAGAGTGTCGAACACAGGGAACAAGCAGGATAGATCAAGCAAGGTGTGTGGGTGTGATATGTGATTGAGTGTCTACAAGTATGCATTTTTTGTGGGTTTTTAATTTTTTTATTTTTTATTTAATTTTTAATTTTATATTTTTGTATTTTGATTTTTTATTTTCTGATTTTATATTTTCTTTTTATATTTTATATTTTTCTCTTTTCTTTTTTAATAATGGAATATATATATAATATAAGAAAAGAGGGGATAAGGTATTTGTAAAAATAAGCAAAAATGCTCAAAAATCAGAAAATAAAATGTTTTTGGTCTTTTTATATTTTTATAGTGTTTTTGTGATTGTTGGGATTTTTTCAAAATAAAAAACAATGAACTAGGTTGCTGGCCAAAATTAAAATGAGGATGAAAAATACTAAACAGTACCCAAAATCCCTCAAATTAATTCTAAAATAAAGGTAATAAAATAAGGTAGCTACAGTTTCTGAATTTGTATTTTTAGGATTTTTCTAGAATTTTTTAGATTTTTAAGAAGTTTTTAAGGGTTTCCTAATTTTTAGGAGTTTTACTTTTAATTTTTTAGTGATTTTTGTACTGGAGTTAAAAGACACTAAAATAGACCTAAGTTAATTTTTTGGAATTTTTCAAAAACTTTTGATAATTTTTATGGATTTTCTAATGCAAACAATATTGAAAATGCATGTTTTTTATTTTTAATAAATATGAAAATGCAATAAAAATACAAAACAAAAATATGGCGTGAATGAGCAAGCAAGATGAGCCTATGATAATTTTTTGGGAATTTATGGGGTTTTAAAAATGCATGCAATAATTAAAAGAAACAAAAAGAAAAATCACACTAGTAGGGGTATAAGTGTAATTAGCAGAACATCCAGGTACCAAAGTGCAAATTTCACACAAAATATATAACTAAATAAACAACTTAATGGACCAAATATAAATTCCACAACCCGCAAGGGTACGCCTGCAAATAACCCAACCAAGCGCGTGACTAGCGCGCGCCTTGAAAGGACCCAACTGCGATATACAAAACCCCAGGGGCTTACAAGCAAAATATCCAAAAGTTTTACACTTAATGTCAAAAGTCCTGGATTAAAATGAAATAGCAAAACCCGCAGGGGGTCCTGTGCAAAATACCCCCACATCACGTGTACTGGTCACATGAGGTGACGTGGCCGAGGACATGTTTGCAATAATGGAAAGTGTGGGGGTTTGACTGTAAATATTACAAAAATATTTGAACGGCAGATGAATGTTTTAATACTAAATATTAAATACAAAAATGCCCAGAGTAGAGGCTGCAAAATACCCAAAGCTAGCGATCCAACGGTGGGGGAGGTGCCACTTGACACGTGGCGCACGACGGACGGTTGATGATGCTTCGATGATGGTTGGTTGCGATTAGATTTTTGCGGGTAGATCGGACGGTGGTGGACACGAATGATCCAACGACAGCTGTTCAACTTGGAGGAGCGGCCCGATCCGACGGTGGGGAGGTGCGGAGGAAGAACGGGGAAGAACGTCGGCGAGGCGAACTTCCCTGAGCTCGATCTTCGTGCTCCGGCGATCTGGAAGGCTCAAAATGGGTCGGGCGACTCTTGCGGTCTTCCTCTATCTCCTGAGGGGTCCAAAATACCTCGGCAACGGCCGAGGCTCGCTGTAGACGACGGCGGAGCTGGAAGGCTTCGTGTGTCTCCGGCGAGGGTCAAAATGACCCCCAGGCGCTCGTTACGACCCGTTGACCTGCAAGAAAGGGTGAGAGGGCCCATGGCAAATTGCTTGGACCCTACGGAGGTGGAGATGGTGTGTGGACGGCGGTGTACGGTGGTCGCCGGAGGTGCGCTCCGGCGATGTGAGCGTGAGGGTGATTCAATCGAGGGAACATGAAATTTCGAGAGGGGAAATGATCCTACGATTAAGGCGAAGAAAATGCAAAAGAAATAAAGGGAAAATAGACTGCCTCAACGGCTGAACATCGGAGGGATATACCTCAATGGCAAAGGACTTCGCCGGAGGTGGTGGAGCCTCCTCGAGCTTCGCTCGACCCGCCTAAGACATGCCGAAGGGAGCTGTCACCTCCCTTGATCGATTAGGCACCAAAAGGGGAGCTTAGCTTGGGATTGAGGGGTTCAAAATTCAAAGGGAAGTCGGGGTGGCATATAAGGGGTTTGACTCTGTGGTTCTGGCGCTCCAAAGGCCGAGGAATATTGGGCGAATCGTCGATCCATTCCCCGAAACAACGCAAGGGCGTGAAAGCTCGATTGTAGGGGAGGAAAAGTCGTGAAGGGCTCGACACGATTTGATGAAAGAATCGGTCTCCAAAATTGGGAGAAAAACGAGGAAAATACAGTCTGACAAGCATCAGAGGGGAGGTCAGACAGTTGACTCGAGGTCAACTATCCGTGCCCCCTGGTTGGTCCATGTGGACCAACCATGAAAAACCTCTGGAAAAAGATTTAGAAATTAATTTAAAAATAGTATACGATTTATTTAATTTTTGGCTAATTAATAAAAAGCGTTTATTATTTTATAAGGTATTTTAATATGATTTTTAATTAATTTTATGTGGTATAATTTTATAAGTTACCTTTTATAGTCTTTATAGGTATATTATCTATATATTTTTATTATTTTATTTTTATTTTGTGAATTTAATTTTATTATTTTTGTTTATTTTTTTATAAATTTATAAAATATTTTTATACACTTGAAATTATTTTTATTTTATTTTTCTGAAGTATTTTATACACTTAATAAAATATAAGTATTAATTGTACAGGTATAAGTATAGGTATTATACCTATGTCTTTCATATATAAGTATTTTATTTTATGCTTCTTTTATGTTTTTATTCTGATTTTAATATATAAATATATTATAAGTAATATTTATAAAATTATAAAATTATAAAAATATAAAAATAATGAATAAATAATAAAATGAATATTTTAATATGTACAAGTATACAATAGGGTCCCAAAACTAAACTTTCAAACCGTAGCTCTGCCAAATGCGAAACCACCGCCATTAAATAGCTTATTTTAAATTATATACAATTAAAGGTGAGTTTGATGCATTTGGAGTTTTTATTTAGGAGATACATGTCTGGGAAGTTGGGATTCGGGAATTTTATTCAGACCATAACTTTTTATCTGTACATTATTTTCAGTGAAATCAATTTTATATTTTTATTTATTAAATTATCTACAACTTTCATGTTCAAAGTTTCTTTATTTGAGGTACAAAAAGTGGAACCAAAAATAGGTTCCAAAAATGAATAAAGAATGAACAAAATGAAAGGTATTCTGGCCCTTATCTCCCCCTACTTTATTCCTTGTCGACCTATTCATCAAGATGCCTAGGTCTCGGGGTTTCGAGTCATAAAATATTTACAATATTTTATTCTTTTTCTTTTCTTTTATTTATTCTATAATTTTGGCTTTAATTACAGTATTTTATACATTATTTACATGCACTTGCATGAATGCTAAGATGCTGGAATTAATGATATTTATACGCACTTGCTAGGGTTTTTGAGGCCAAAATAATAGAATAAAGATGATGAAATGTGGGTTCATCACCTTACTCTTTCGAGAAGCAAAGAGACCGATCCAGATGCACTTGCATACATGAGTTGTCACTTCGGACATGCGTCTCCTACATACAATCCCTGGCGACGGAACCCTCCGTCTTGATGGGAGACCATGGATGTCACTTATGCGATCCTCCATATCATATTCAAATTCTAATTAATCATCATGAATCATATTCATTATGATTAATTCTTCCAAGGGAAATAACATCTCTATTAATAATAGTGTGTTTTAGTTTTCATTGGATTCCAATTAATCTAATCATATTAAATTAATGATCCAATTAATATCCAACAAACATTCTTTATTGTTACTTGAATTATGGTATTATCTCAAATACGTATTATTTCGATTTTTAATAATTAGAAACATCATGATTTCTTAAGCATTATACCAACCGTACCCGCTATTATGGCCAGTACCAGCGAGAGTGGGACAGACCGCACACAGTGCAACCTGCTACCCCAACGCTCCCTGACTAGACACCATATCCGCCTCAAGAAAGGATAACGCAAAATAGATCACTTTGTACTTGAGATGATCAACGGTTTTTAAACGTAATTATACCATATAATAATAATTAAAATATTTTTGATTAACATTATAATGAGATTTGCTAAACAAATACCAAATCCTATTCAAGCAACATGTTTGTTGGAAAGTAGATCGTGTAACCAATTGTGATCTAGATCATATCTAATCAATTATTGGTTAAGGTAATGTCATTTAAGGAAAAAATTATCATCAAATATTTCACAAATATTTTTCCATAATTATTTCACGAAATAAATCATTTAATTTCACTAATTAATCAAATGACAATCAATGTTGCAATAGTCAGCCGACTATCCCGAATAGTCGGTCCGACTATGCGGTGCGGGGGGGTCCCCGACTGAATAGACCCTCAGTCGGCCAATAATCGGCCCCTCCGAATAGTCGGCCGACTATTCGGCCGACTGGCCCGACTATTAGGCCGACTGGAGTTTGATTTTTGAAATTTTATTTTTTTTATTTTCAATTTTTAATTTTTATGGATTACATTTTACCACGATATCGCCACAATTGTCAAATTCTATATATCTATTATATTGATTGGTACTTCTATCTTGGATTCATGTTAAATAAAAACCATATATGTATAAAAATATAAGAATATATGTATTATAAATATTTTTTATATTAGAAAATACAAAACCGAATAATTCCGAATAGTCGCCCGAATACCGATTATTCTCTATTCAGTGACTCCTCCGACTGAATACCGAATACCGTCTTCTGCAACACTGATGACAATCACAAGGTTCTTGATTAAGAAAGTAATTTCCAGCAGTGACCCTCACTTACAAAAATTAGCAGATCTCAATCAATTTAAATCCAAATTAAGCAAAGTAAGTTTCTAAAGTTTGCTAATTTGATTTACAACAGAACCTAAGTGATTTGCACACATTTCAAGACGTTTCAAACCCGCAATTAACTCTTTAATTATGTTAAGATTCACAGTCCCCGAAACTGTGGACACATGTTCACTAAAATGACCATGACTTGAGAAAACGGATTCGAAATCATGCAAACTCAGATCGTATGATTTCCTTATTCAATGGGGAACAAAATCTAAGTTTTATTTTCGTGTTTAAATAACAGGGCCGAAAATAAGCACTAAACAGAAATGCGAAAATGAAGCGACAAAACTTTCGCAACCCTAACGAACCCAAGTCATCCTTGGTTTATGGATCGCATCCAAAACCTTCCTGGCTCTGATACCACTTGAAGGATATGGGGAAATCCTTAAGCGCATCAGGAAGCGTGAGGATCGCATCGTATGTGATCGTGAGCGACTAGTCGCACTAGTTGCTCTATGCAACGGAATTTAAAATTTTCATGCGATGAAACCACATGATCCAAGAACACTTCTCGGATCATTTCATCTAAACCACAAACAAGTATTAGGGTTACCTCTTGAAGCGCGGTTGCGATCGAGTCTCTAAACGAAGAGTCCTCCTATCTCAAATCCGATCCGACGGAGGAGACGCTTGCGAGCGTGTTGATGAAACATGTGCTCCTCGCAATCCATATTGATGATCCAAGCGACGGATCTCCTGATCTCGACACATGAGATCCGACGTCTTCTTCACGAGCGAGGTGCACCGAAGGAGACGGAGATCCACGAGCAAACGATCGGGAAGCATAACGACGATGCTACGGCGATGGAGGATCTCTCTAGGGCATCCATGGTGGACGACCATATGAGAGAGAGAGAGAGAGTGGGCGTGTAGAGAGAAAGAGAGAGAGAGAGAGAGACTTATGTTCTCATTGTGTAAGGAAGAGTAAAGGGGCTGCCTCTCCTTTTATAATATTTTGGGATCCATGGATCTCAATCCATGGACAACACAAATCCAATGGCTCTCATTGATTTGTATTTCTTTTAATGGTTAAGATTTGTATTGGTAAAAACCAACAATAATTAATTTAATTTAGATTAAATATATATTGATAAATCAATATGGTTTAATCCCAAATTAAATCAATCAAGCACGGAGATTATGGAATGAAAATTGCCTCCTTCCATAATATAGGATTTGGTGGTAATCTCATGTAATCTCATGATATCTCATGAGATTACATTATTCCATGAAAATCTTCAAGATTTACAACAACAGTTGTTGTAAATTATTCAACAAAAATAATTCATAATTATTTTGTGAATGTTGCAATCTTGCCATTGGAAAAATATGAATCACATTCACAACCCAAAATAAAATGTGAATTACATTTTCAATTAATTATCAAATGTGAATCCAATTCACATCAACAATTAATTAACATATGTAAATTACAAATTGCTCTCTCGTATATATTATAAATCACATTTATAATATATATATGATTAATATGAATAGTGCTATCCACATTATTCATATTCATGATATTTAAATCACATTTAATCATCTTGGATCTCTATTCTCATATGTCCAAATAATGTGAATCACACTCACATTATTCACATATTTGATAATCAAATTACATTTAATTGTAAGATAACTCTCCTTATAATATGAATCAAATTCATATTATTAATGATAATTAAATCACATTTAATTATCCATTTTCTCAATGCTCGGATACTTATATCAATAATGAAATTATCCTTAACTCTTTCAAGGATAATGCGCTTTCTCCGTAGATACTTGGAGATAAGGACACGGCGATTGTATTACTCCACGTATAGTGACTTGGATATTGAGATCACATCTCAAATCCAGATCTCGGGCCTCCCATAGATGCTTGATTAAATCAAGACCGTAAATCTAATCTTCCCATTACATCTGAACCACATTCAGATCAATGTCCAATATTTGGACCAAGATCAGATCACTTCTCTACTAAGAGGAGTCGCTAAAATCCAGGCCCGTTTCATCACTCCCTAGGATGGAAGCGTCATGGTTATACAATTGTTTATGATCACATCACCCTCAGGTATTCCCAATACCTGTACATCCTGCATACTGGAAGACCCAGAATAAACCCGAAGTATAATATCAATTTTACAACTTCAGGGATTTATCATTAAGTTTCTCATTTGATCATTGGGAGTTGGTATCGATCATATACTTTCCAAAAGTATATCATACACAGGTGTTGATCATATACTTTCCAAAAGCATATATCAAACCTACAAATTCAGTCAAGCTTCCAAAGCGAGACGATCGTGTACGGAATTTGGTTCTTCTCAATATCTTATGAGTGAGCTCATGTCTTCCGGTCCAAGAAATGAACATGTATGATCCCTTTGAGAGATCGTATTACTCATATGTCCTTATATGCACACCAGCACGCCGGTGTGGAGACCTTTATTAGGTCATCAACTTATTGGTCTGCCAAATGTACATACTCAGACATATAGTAACACATCTATCTCCGGTCAGAGGATGAGCGCCTATATCGTGACAGCATATGTCATAGGACTTTGGTTATCTCGATCTCGTTAAGTCAACTCTTTGACCTAACTAATCCGACACCTCCGAATCTCTATTCCTATGCAGAGGATCTGCATCAAGAGGTCGGTCAGATATCAACCAAGTGAGAAAGGATTGCCATCTCCTACTCAGGTTGGAGACCCTCTCTTAATAATCATTTGACGGTGCTTGATGAGTCCTCAATATAACTCTTTAGATATTCATCCAAGCACCAGCCTCTATGATTCAATAACTGAATCAACAGTTGTATGATCATCAAGATGGCCATGGTACATAACCCTAATTACACTAAGAGACCTATTATGTAAATTAATTATTCTTCATTTCACATCAGGGAATGATATTCACAATAACATTTATTGCATAATGGCTCGTCGTGGGCTCGCATGTCCAACAGATCGTCCTATCTTTCCCATTCTTGAACCCTACCAGTCCTCCAACCCCTATCCCACCTCAAAGCTTACCAAAGACTTCCCCAAGGTGTCCGCGTCCATTTCTTCCCCCCAAATAAATTTGATGTTAGACGAGTTGGGACGTAGGTGATTGGTGATTTTGTAGTTCTTGATAGGTTGGTCGTCGACGACAGTATGTGGAGCAATAGAGGAGAAGGATGGTTGAGGGAGGGCAAGCGTCGATGTGACGGATGGATGAGAGGTAATAAAAGAGAGGGAGTGTCCATCTGCCAAGAATCTAGGGACACGACATAGTAGAATCCTTCTTAACCGAACTTTGTTGAAACAAATCATGATTCAATTTATCCAATAGTCGCTGAACTAACGAAAGGGCATAAATGTTAATGATGTAAGAAGGTAAAAACACAAATTTTTACTGTAAAAAAGATTGGGATAAAAGTATAATTTGTGAAAATCTAGAAGGGCACATGTGCGAAAGTCCCTATATTTTTTTTTTGCATTTTTCCAACTACATTTGTATATTATTTTGAAATTATTTTATTTAGGAGTTGATTTTTAGAAAATCAAGAGGTTTGAATAAGAAGGTGTGATTGTGAATTATGAATAAGGAGGTTTATGCTTAATGTTTTTTTATTTTTGTTTCAATGTGATAAAGATGGGGACAAGTGTGAGTTATTCCTATTCCTATTTTCTGTCCTGCGAAAGTTGGAATACATGACAGTTATTATGGAATATTTAATGTGAATGGGGGATACGTAATAATTATCACTTCAAGGATAGGAACAAGGAAACTTCAAATTGTTGTAGAATATGGATGAAGAATAACTATCTCGAAAATAAAGAAAACATGAGAGAAATGCATATATTTTTGGATTTTTCTCTAATTAAAAAGGACATGCCGTATAGATGTTACATTTTTAAGCCACCCAATACACATATATTCTAACATATCAAAAATGTATTTCTTCTATTATGAAATTGCCAACAGATTCTATCAAGATTATAAGGTCAACTGGCAACATTAGTAAAACTATGATCAAGCTGATATGATCTCCTTTGATCTATTGTTTTTTTGAATAAAGTACAAAAAAGATCCCAATTATGCATCAAAAATTCAATTATAGGGATCATTTTTAAATGTAGCCAAGACAATACGATCTCATTCTTAGTCTTGAATGCAAGTTTTCGTCAGCTTCCATAACCATTTTATGTAGATGCTAAATCTTAAAGTTTAAACTTAGAATACTCTTAGGACATGTTTATTTGGAGAATAAGCACGGGAATAAGGTGTCAATTTTCCGTCTGGCGCGGTTTCCAAGAGTACAACTATTCCCGTCCACATCCCATTATTTCACCCTATTCCACCCTTATTCATATTTTTGTTCGACCTCACCTACTTTATTCCATCTTATTCTCCTTATTCCGATCTTTCCGATCGAAGAGAGAATTGATCCTTATTCTCCTTATCCCCCATCCTTATTCCTACTTATTCTCGAACTGAACACCCTTATAATTACATTTTAAAAGTGAGCATTCTAATCGAGAATCAATACTAAATAAGGTTACTTTTTTAATCTGCCCCTTCTTTTTTTTTCAACTCAACTCAATGGGTGTTTGGGATGCTAAGAGATTCAGACTGCATTTTGGACTTGAATGCTAATGAATGCCAAATCAAAGCTCCAAATCAAACCCTAATTAGTAATTACGGACTTTTTTAAAAATAAATACTAATTTAATCATAATTAAATAGATGGGTACGATAATAAAAAAATTAAAAAATGTAGGCATAAATCGGTACTAGAGGTGTCAATTTGGGGAGAATACCCAAAAAAGCACCTCAAGTGTCAATTTGGACGGGGATTTGGCACTTCTCCCCCACTATTTTGCATCCATGTCCTGTCCCAAAAATATTGATGTAAATAGCCATCTCATTTATACTATTAAAAGTAATTATATTTAAAGGTATTCTTTCACTTGATGCATTCAATTTTATAAATCCCAATATAAGTTAATTAGTTCTTAATTTCACAATTACGATAATGAAAATTAAGATTTTAAATCTACATATATATATGTGTGTGTGTGTGTGCGCGTGCGCGCGTGTATGTGGACACATTTAAATTTATATATATAGATATTTGGATACGGATAAATATTTTTTGCAAGTTCGATTATGCTTATTATCTCTATCAAAACAATAAGATCGGATATTTTGTTACGCACACTATCGTATACATTTTTAGGTGGATATTGATATATATTTTTATTTTGCTGAGTAGGAATATCTAATTTTTTATCGAATATGGATACATAAAATATTGACAGATATACTATTTGTTGCAAATTTCAAGTACGAAAACTCATTTCGCAACGAATAATACTATCATTATATATTAATGGATGATTTAATGACATATTTTGAAAAAAAGCTTCACTATATCTCAATTAGTGGGATATCACTTTTATTTTTTGTAATGAGGAAATCGAATAATTTGTTTATGTCCGATACATTTTCATATTTACGGAAACCAATATAAATACATATAGCATTTCCCTTATTTTGATATAGATATGGAAATAAGTATTAGTTATATGTCTGTGTAGAAAAATACTAATATCATTTTTATTTTTTGTCATATTTTTGATATAAACAATACACATATTGTTTTTTATTTTTTTAGATCATATTTACAAATATTCTAGGATTCTTCATATTTGTGGGTCTATAATTTTTCCCTATATTAAGTATTGCTCTTGAAAATATTCAACTATATGTCTCAAAGATATCCATAACTATATCCAAAAAAGTTATATAATTGTGTATATATCTATATAAAAATGAAAATTAATATATTCATGTCTACATTCGCAAACTAATTAACTTCTATTGGGATTATAAAAATGAATGCATCAAGTGAAAGAATATCTTTAAATATAGTTACTTTTGATAGTATAAATGAGAGGGATGTTTTATATCAATAATTTTTGAGATAGAGCATGGATGCAAAATGGTGGGAGAGAAGTGCAAAATCCCCACCTAAATCAGCACTTGAGGTGTCGTTTTGGGCATTCCCCCCAAATCGGCACCTCAGGTCCCGATTTATACCTAAATTTTTAATTTTTTTCTCGTACCCTTCTATTTAATTATGATTAAATTAGTATTTATTTTTAAAAAAGTCTCCTTACAAGCTAACTAACCGAAGGATCAAAACGATATTCGGGTCCATCTCGACATAGCTCTCTACCTATGATTATCACCTGAATTTTAGTGATATTTCATTAATAAAAAATAGAGATAAGAACTAAATTCAGATGTAGGGTGGAGCATTGGGCTGGACTCGATCCAATCCGGGAAAGTTCGGCCCCAGCCCGTCATTTTTTTCACGGGCTTTGGGTCGGGTCGAGAATCGAGGACCCGTGTCCGGCCCAAGGCCCGCAGGATCGGGCTCGGGTTCGGGTCGGGTTCATCCCACACTCATTTTGGTTCCATGAAGTTGCACTTTGATTTCAATTTATTGTTAATTCATCCATAATACATGAATATTGGATGTATTGTTTTGATATAATATTACTATTCACGGATGAAGGAAATATTGTATGCATTGTGACTATACATTTATGTCCTCCAATTTGGTTCTAATAGATTTACGTGTGAATTGTTGTACGCAGATCGTTGAAATGTAGAAATATTTTGCACAATTCTTTTCCATGTGATGGAATCATGATGGAATTTAATTTAGTAATGCAATATTGCAAAAGTTTGTTAGACTATAAACTATTAAAAGATGGAAGCATACGACTTGAGCGTGATATTTGAAATATGAGGGTTCAGGTCCGATCCATTTGTACTTCGGATTCGGGCTCAGCCCGATTCGAACATAATATTTTTAAAACATGAGAGGCCGGAACCAACCCATTTATACTATCGAGAACGGGTCAGATTAGCAAGGGTCGGATTATGGTCAGCCCAGACCCAATGCTTTAACCACTCGGATGGCCGAATAAAAAAGGCTAAAATAATAATCTCGTGTCCCGCGAGGCGCGAGCCTCCCCTTGCCTCTTCTATAGATTCGCCATTCCACCCACACCGAGTCTCATCCAGATCTCTCGTAAACCCTAGCGCTCGATCTGTTCTTGGTTTCCCACGGCAATGGCGGGATTCGTCGAGGGGGTGAAGGAGAGCTGGAACAGCAACATCGCCTACTTCAAGAAACTATACGGCAGGGACCAGCCCCTTCCCCGATGGACCGACGCCGACGTCGAGGAGTTCATCAGATCCGATCCCGTCTACGGCCCTCAGGTACATGATCGGATCCCCGTTTTCTTCGAAGCTCGATCTTATGTATGTGGAATTTCAGGGTTTGGATTGTGGATCCGTCATGATGCGTGTCTGGGAACTGATTGGGGTTATGGGCTCGTGAAATATCTCGCAAAGATGCGATTTTTAAGCTATCTGTCCATTCATCTGCTAATAATTTTCTCTTATATAAATTTGGGGTTCTTGTCTTAGTCGAACACCAAGAACTTTCTTCTCCTTTGCTGCTGAGAAGCTAATATCGTTTATGTTGAATCTTGAGAACATTTTGGATGATTGTCTTCGGTGTAATCGAGTGTTAAATCCAATTAGCTAAAATGGTGAAATGATTCCGTTTTAGATTGAGATTGTTGCATATGCTGTTGTGGTCAGTAGAATCACGATGCTGCTAATGGTGACAGTTGTTTGTAGTTAATATGTGCTGACTCTTACATCTACCAAGTAGTGTGATAGTTGTCAAAACTCTTTTCTAGATGCCAGGGAACATGCTATTTGGAAATATATACTGATTGAAACTAGATTCAACGCCTAACTGGACTCTCGATCCCTCGTTACTATATGAACTCATATGATCTGCACCTTTTTATTATAATTATTGCAGGTAAGACTTGTGATGTATCATGGATGAATTCATCTATCAAATTGTGGGATAGTTCGATCCCAAAAAAACATGATAGTTACCAATTGGTTTTAGAAAAAAATTCTGAATTGCTGAACACATTTTGAATTTATTTTGACATGTTCATTTGAGTTCAGAAGTAGGTCATGTTTTGCCCGGTGCAGGGACTGATGGGAGTATTTTGTTTATAGATGAAGCAAATTAGGGATGGAAAGAAGTACATTGGAATCGGAGGCCTTCTTGGTGCAGCTCATCTAGCAGGAATCTCCTGGAAATACTCCAAGACTCCACATGGTAGTGCATATTCTGGGATGCCAGCTTATCGTTGCATAATCGTTTTTTTATTTGAAAGTTATATATTATGATTATTGCAAGAAGAATATGGCTGGGCCAACATCTCCGCAATCTATTTCCTTGTTCCTACAAGTTCTTTTAGCCTTGTCGCCCACACCAATAACTTTTCTGGGGTAATCCTACAATTTATCTTTGCAATTTAAGATTTGTTTTTTTGATGGATTTGGACCATTTTTCTTTGTCATGGGTTTATTATTGAGCACATCGTGATTTTTCTCTATTTATTTCCACTCACACTATTTTATTTTATTTTGCCAATTATGACCATAAGAGAGAGAAAAAAGAGGAAAGTTAACGGCAAAATGAATATGAGGAATTAATGAAAACCGGTATCAGCGGCACCTTCCAATGCAATGCACCTTATTGTAGCCAAGCTTCTGGCCTACCGATATGATGCGATGGCTATATATCCTTGCAAGCTTCTTGACATCTTCGGAGGTGGTTGTAGAACGTGAGAGACTCTAGACATAAATTGTTATGTGGAATTCTGTTTTCAATAGAACTTATGATAGTTTGGTTTAGAGCTTTCTTTGGATATCATTTAGACATTGGATTTCTGGAGAGGTGGTATCCATGGATGAAGTGGTTTATCATATTTCGCTTTCCCGTCTTGGTGAATGGGAGAAATGAGAGTGGTTGGGTCCAATCACATATAAGGTGATTGATTTTTTTTCTGGTTAATTAACTTAATGGCATGGTGTGTTAATACCGTCCTCTCCCTAATAGAGTATTTGCATGACAAAATAATATACTTAGAGGAGGTTGTTATGGTGCATTTGTGGCCAAGGACTTGTTGGACTTTTTGGGGGGAGACTTCTAGATGAACGGCGAGTCATCAGATTACTTGTTTTATACTTGTCTAATGGATAAGGATTCCACCGTTGGTTGTGTTGAGATCTTTGTTATGTCATGTTGATACCTTTGTTTCTATGGATATGAGGAGACTTAGTGATGACAATGGCAGTTGGGATGTAATGCGTCAGCACTTTAATAAACACTTAACATGAAATTGTTATATGTTATTTCACCAGCCTTGGCACTAAGTAAGATGCATTAAGGATGAATGTCACATGCTTGTTACTGAGAAGCATATAGAGACTAGATGGAAGCAGTATTTCCATAAGTTTTTCATTGGGGAAGGAAATAGAGTGGTCACTTTGAAAGATCTAGCTAGTAGTAAAGTTACTTGAATCGTGCAAGCTATAGATGAATACAAAGGAAGTAGAGGAGGCTTTGAAGGTTATGAGACATGTGATAAATGTAGGACATGATGGCATTTCTATAGAAGTATGAAGAGTTTTAGGTGAACGTGGTTTAAATTGGCTTAAAATTTTATTCAATGTTATTTGACGAAGCAAAAAAATGCCTGAAGAATGGAGGAGAAGCATCGTGTCGCATCTTTATAAGAACAAAGGAGACATTCAAAATTGTTCAAATTACAGATGTATCGCGTTGATGAGTCACACTATAAAAATTTGAGAACGTGGTGATCGAAAGAAGGGAGGTAAATTTACAAATTAAAAGAAAACCAATTCAGATTCATGTCAGGTCGCTTAACTATTGAAGCCATCCACTTGCTGAGAATAATGGAGATTTATAAAGCTAAAAGGAAGGACCTCCATATGATTTTTATTGATTTAAAAAGGGCTTATGATTTTGTCCTACGGGAGATATTGTGGAGAGTTTTGGAGAATAGACAAGTAAATGTCATATACATTAACCACATAAAGGATATGTATCATAGGGCTTCATCGTGTGTAAGGATCCAGTCTGTGAAGATTGATTATTTTGACATCAATATTGACCTGCATCAAGGTTCAGCTTTGAGTCCATTCCTTTTTACTCTTCTTATGAACGAGTTGACAAATCATGTTCATGATGAGATACCTTGGTGTATATTATTTAATGATGATATTATGTTGACAAATGCGACTAGAGGTGGAGTAAATGAGAAGCATGAGGTTTGGAGACAAGCATGGGGATTATCAGATTTCGAATAAGTAGGGCTAAGATTGAATATATGGAGTGTACTTTTGATGGAAGCAATGGTGAAGGAACCGAGGTGAAGATTGGTGACGAGAACATTCAAAAGGGAGATTCTTTTAGATATTTGGAATCTATTTTGCAACATGATGGGGAAATTGACGGAAATGTTACTAATAGAATAAATGCAGGTTGTCTAAAGTGGAGAGGAGCATCTATTCTTCTTTGTGATAACAAAATTCCTTTGAAAATCAAAATGAAGTTTTACAAAGCAACTATAAGACCTGCTAATCTGCTATGCTCTATGGATCTGAATGTTGACCTGTGAACCTTAGACATGTGCAGCGAATGGTAGTAGCATGAAAATGGTAAGGTGGATGTGTGGACACACACACATGTAAAGATCGGATTCGGATTGATGTAATTAGAAGAAAAGTTGGCGTAGCTCCGATCGAGGATAAACTGCGAGAAAATCTCTTAAGGTGTTTTGGCCATTTGCAAAGGAGGTTGACTGATGCACCAGTTAGGAGATGCAAGTTTTGGGATGTTGAGTTGGCTAAGAGAGGGTAAGGAAGGTCCAAGAAATGCTGGAATGAGAATATATGAAGGGATCTTTGTTTCTTGGATGTACGCTCGAGATTGACCCAAGATAGATCTTAACGGAGGCTAAAAATCCTTGTAGCCGACCCTATTTAATGTGGGAAAAGGCTTTGTTGTTGTTGCTCTTTTCCTTATATTTTCGGTCATATGAATTTGTAGTCGTCTTTGCTAATCATACTTTATAGGGATTTTTACCTCGGGAACCCTATAAACTTTGCAAATGACCTCTACGACCTTTGGAACATCGTAATTTCTCCTTCAACCCCGTAAACTTACTAACCCTTACCCAACGAATCCTGCAGTTAACTCTCATCAATTCACCCGTTAAATGCAACCGGATTCCGTTGAAAAGAGATGTGAATTGACCTCTTTGTTTGATAAAATTACAAAAATATCAGTCTCATCCACCTCCTCTTCCTCCTCCCACACACCCCAATCTCGAAGTGACCCATCTCCAGATTCCTCCTCTACCCACCAACCACCATGCCCGCAAGCTCAATCCATGGCGCCTCCCGGCAACAGAGTCATTATTTTCTTTTTTCTTCTTCTCTTTTTTTCCTTATTTATTTATTTTATCCTTCAAAAATACAATCTCCCCCAATTCTCCTGATCCTTTTCGGATTTCAACGCCCCGTGCGACATCTTAGATTCCATCGTCCGCTCCCTCCTTGTCGAGCAGATCGCTCGGCCCTCTGTTTTTTAGGGTTTCCCGAGGTCCCACGCCCGTGATCCTCTAGAGTCGAGAATCTCTAGCAGCGCATGATCTCCCAACGGAAATTTGTCGAAAGATGCTCTTCGCCACATCTTGCAGTAAAGTTCGCATCTTCGTTGGCATGGTGTTGCCCAACCTCTAAGAAGTAGATGTCCAAGGATCAAGCTTGGGGTTCGCTTGCATTTTCTGGGATTGGACATGGAGGCAGCGCGCTCGAGGACCTCGTGCCTTAAAGAGGGAGATGCGAACACCGCATTCTTCTATCGTATTGCTAACGGTCGACGCAGATGTAATGCCCTCCGTTCTATCACTATTGACGGGATTACGACCGAGGGTGACAAAGACATGGGAAATGCGATTGCTGATCACTTCAGGGACAAACTTTCCACTAAGATCCCACAGGTTTGGAGATGGTTGGGCCGCAATTCCAGACTATTGGAACCACCTTCCGCTGGCTCACTCATTCGTGATATTTCCATTGAGGAGATTAAAGATGCTATTTGGGATCTCAACCTTGATGCCGCCCCCGGCCCTGTTGGTTTTCCTATCTCTTTTTATAGGGACTTCTGGGACCTTGTTGGCCCTGAAGTGCTTGAGGTGGCGCTTGAATTTTGTCGCGGGAACCGGGGTTTTGATCGCATATTAAGGGCGCTGCGTGTTCTCATTCCGAAGCGGGCTTCGTCAACCTCGATTGGGGATTATCGATCAATTGCTATTTCAAATGCACTTTATCTTATTGTGGCCAAGGTTCTTGCCACTAGATTGGTTAGCGTCATTGGTGACTTGATTTCGCATGCTCAATCCGCCTTCATCCCGTGTCGCCAGATTTCGGACTGCACTACTCTTGCGTCGGAGCTCATCGCGGATTGGCGTAGGCGGGGCTCGAGCGTTATTTTATGGAAGGTAGACTTTGCTAAGGCTTTCGATAGCCTTGACTGGAGATTTTTATGGTCAGTTCTCAAGAGATTAGGCTTCCCTGTTGTTTGGATTACCTGGATGAGGCGTTGCATTACCATGGCCTCCTTTTCAGTTCTTATCAATGGGAAGCCGGAAGGGGGCTGGATCCAACCGCAGAAGGGTGTGCGCCAAGGTTGCCCCCTCGCTCCTTTACTGTTCATTCTAGCGGCTGATATCCTCGCAGACATGGCCAACGGCGTGATCGATCATGGAATTTCTGGCTGCTACACCAGAGGCGATTTGCGTATCCCTATTATCCAGTACGCGGATGACACCCTTTTCCTCATGGGGGGGGGGGTCTAGGAGGCAAGCGGTATGGCCACGACGCTTGAAATTTTCTCTGAACTATCGGGCCTATGCAAAAATGACAACAAATCTACTTTTGTTCCTTTTGGTGCTGCAAAATTTCTGATTGACGATTTGACTACTGCTTTGGGGTCTTCGAGCGTTGAGCTCCCTATTGACTACCTAGGGATGCCTCTGACTTTGGGGAGGACGCGGCTCCGCGATTGGCTGAAAGTGGTGGAGAAACTAGATTCGAGATTGGCTGGTTGGAAGGCTAACATTCTCTCAAGAGGTGGTAGATTAGTTCTTCTTAAGGTCGTGCTTTCGGCCATTCCCGTTTATTTTCTTGCTTCTCGCAAGATTCCGAAGGGAATACGCACAAGGTTAGAGAAGAAGATGTGCGGCTTTCTTTGGGGTAGCGGTGCCAATGGAAGGGGGGGCATCCACTTAGTATGTTGGGAGGATATTAAATGCTCCAAGATCTGGGGCGGGCTGGATGTGAGATCTCTGGAGGATTTCAATGAGGCGCTCCTACTCAAATGGGCTAGTAGGATTTGGGGCCCGGGTAACGACCTTGTTATTTTGGATATTCGCGAGATTTATGGGGTGAAGGGCATGCCTCATACCGAGCCTATTGGTAGCAACAACATTACGCCTTTCTGGAGGGGCGTCATGAGAACTTTCTTGAAAAATCTTGCGCTATTCAAGCCTGTTATTGGGGGAGGAAATGACTTTCTTTTTTGGATGGACGATTGGTCGGGGGCGGGAACCCTCTCTTCTCGCTTTCCCCGCCTCTTTGCCTTGGCGACTGACAAGCTTTGTTCGGTGGCTACATGTTGGGTTGATGGTAATTGGTGCCCCACCTTCTCCACCAATTTCTCCGACAGAAGATTTGACGAGTTTCTTGACCTCCTCGAGTCCTTGAGGAACGTCTGTCCTCCCAACGTGGGTAGAGATCACTGGGCTGGAAAGCTGGTCCCTTCTCGGTTAAGGGGGGCTTTGGGGCTATCTGCAGACCCTCGCCGGCGAACTCGGAGTGCCTGATAAGGGATTGCACAACAATTTGGTCCCTATGTCTGCCGGAACGTGTGGGAATTTTCTTGTGGCTACTTCGGCGAAAGCGGCTCATGACTCGCGACCGGTGCGTCAAGCTTTTGGGAATAATTGCGGACAGATGTTTGATCTGTGACAATGCGAGCGAGACTATTGATCACCTTTTCTTTGCTTGTCCTGTGGTATCTCAGAGTTGGCTGAACTCGGAGACTCCTTGGTGCCGCCACGAGGACTTCCATTCCTTCTGGAATTCGTTTCACCTGAGCAATGACAGACCGAGATCGGATCGCCTTCTACCGATGGCTTACCTTTGGGCGATTTGGCGTGGCAGAAACGGCCTTCTATTCTCTGGGCAAAGATTTTATGAGGAAAACGTGGCATTCCTTGCGAAAAGGCTGGTCGAGGACTGGATGTTGTAGCTCTTTTTGCTTTGTTAGGGTGTTTTAGCTGGCTTTTTGTAAGGGTGGGTTAATCTGCTTTTTAACTCTGTACTTCCGTCTTTTCGTTTTCTATCAATAAATTTTTGACGGGGAGGGTGCCACCGAGCACTGCCCCCTGACCAGCAGACTTTCAAAAAAAAAATGGAGGCAGCGCGCGATTATGAAGATCCATGAAGTCTGAGGAGGGTTGTGGTTGGTTGTTTGAATTGGGTGGAGATGAGAGGTTGACCGCTGGTTGTAGTGCCAGATCGTAGTTGGATTTTGTTTTTAGCTCTTGAAAGGTGTTTGATCAAAGTTTACAACTGGGTTGAACTTTGTGCAAGATGGCGGCAACGGAAATGGGAGTTCCTTGCTCGTCCAAATGCGGTTCGTGCGGCCTTACGGTGGGAGGGTCTCTCTGATCAGATCTTTCACAAGGTGGACAGAGCATCTGCAGATGTCCCCTGTCGAGGGCTGCCCCACTGTTTTCCATGCCATAATGTAGATTAATGCCTTGTCTTCATCAGTACAAATTTATCGTTGATGGGGAATGGCAACACGATGAGCATCAACCATCTGTTGCAGGAAGCTCCGATCCAACTTGGAGAAGGAAGAAGCATCACCAATCCAACTGCAGCTCCGCCTGAGGCGGGACATCAAGCTCAGAGCCGCCGGGACATCAAGCTCAGAGCCGCTCCAACGAATTCGGCATCGTCATTGAATCCATGCTCATTGACACCCGCTTCGACAGCTCCAGCGATGCCCTCTAGGTGTTCGTTGACACCCTCATGAACCCGAAGAATCAGATAATGAACCACAGGCTCCTCCGCCCGCTGTGTACTCAACTGCCTATTTTGTTTAGGAATCACAAGTATTTCATCAATCGATTCAAGAATTTGTCTCAAAAAATTTGAGAAAATTCACTTTCGTAATCGGAAGGTATAGTTTATCCGTGAAAATAGGAAAAATTCTGTGATTCGGCGGATGGATGGAGATGAGGTTAAGAGAGAGAAAATAAAGAGGAGGAAGCATAAGATGAATGGAAGAAAAGTAAAAAGAGGAAGGAGATGATGAAGATCCACCTTGGAATGCTCCTCTGATTAGTTAACCCAAGGCATTCACTCAAGTAAAGCTAAATTTAACGGCAGAGTTCATGGGGTAGGACGGAGCAAGTTTACGAGGTCAAAGGAGGAATTACGATGTTTCAAATGTCGTAGAGGTCATTTGCATAGTTTATAGGGTTCGTGGGGTAAAAATCCCTGCTTTATAATGATGTTTTCTCTATTTTTTGATGGTCTTGTCAGACTTTTAGTTCTCGAGCATGCAAATTGTTTGGGTTTGTAGATTAAATAATGAAAAATTCAGTAAAGTTTATATTGATTTTTTACTTGTTCTAATGCATCAAACTGCTTCAGGTACCGTTCTGGCTGCACTTTTTGGAGGATTCTGTGGTATGACTTTCGGGAAAGAAATTGCCACTCATCGGCATCAGCTCTACAAGTATAAGCCCGGGGAAGCTCAATTGAGGTTTTTATACTGGTGGGAGGAGAAAACCGCAGGTTAGTAATGCGCTCAATGGTGAAGGCATATCTCTGTATGCCATGCCTTTTCCTGTTTTGAGATATCTTTTGATTTTATTGTTACATTGATTGTTCAACATCCTCGCATATGCACACTGTACATGGATAACAAGTCAGCCTGCTATATGGAAAGATGGAAGCTGAACTAAGCTGAATAGATACTTATTCGGTAAGAAACACTTGTACATGGATAACAAGTCAGCCTGTTATCTATATGAAAAAATCGAAATTGAAATAAGCTGAATAGATACTTATGCGGTGAGAAACACATATATAGGATTAGAAAGGAGAAATAGTCAGATAATTGGTATCATCACAGTTCCTGTCAGGAACGGGCTAGAGAGGCCACCAGACATTTCAAAAAAGAGGATAGAGAGGTCATGTTTTTTTACACACGGATGCTGAAATAAAGGGAAATGAAAATTCATTGTGAATATTGGTTGATGCCAGTACTGCTGTAGGATGGTACATGCTAAACAAATCTTGATGATGAGCTCAGAAGAATGTCAAGGAGCTATCACCAACATGAACTTAAAAAAGGCGGCATCATCCATAATAGCTTTTGTCGCTATTATACAAGGGGAACATTTTTTAGGAAAGGGGAACGGGAATGCCAAAAATTAAAATGTTTCTATTGTTTTTAGCACCAAGGAGAAGGGTATATGACAAATATCTGTTATCGGTTGATTCAACCTTGTGATTATCTTGATCACATTTGAAATGACTAATACTCAATGTGGATCAACATGATATTTAAGAGGCCTATTGAATTTATGGAGTCGAAATAAACGTGAAATTTTGAGTCGTACAGAATGGCCAATGTATAATCTGAATGGAATTAGTGGAGCATCTGAGATGAGCAGAAGTATATCTTCGTGGCTCATATTTCCATCAAATTAATAAACGTGGAAGCATCCGAATTCTAGAGCATGAAAATATGTACTAATTATCATGCTGCTTGCCTTTTTCTTGGAATAGATAGGATGCAAATATGTAGTTATGTTCAATGTTTTATTTATTAAGCACTGTCGATGTTTAAGGATATTGCCAGATGAACGGCATAAGTGGTCGCATATGCCTATGCAGTATATGGATCAAATATCCATCTCACTATGCAGTGGGGACCTCATATTTTATCTGCAGAGCCGTATATTTGTCTGCACAGTTTGTATAGGCAGAAGAATTGACATTAGACTTTAACTTTCATATGTTTTGAGGCCGTGTTATAGTTTTCTAGTAGCTATGTTTGGAAGCTAGATGTTTTTTTATAGAACTGTACCATTGGGCCTATCAAGATGGTCAGCGGGGATGGTTAGTTGGATACTGCACCTAATGAGCACATGTATCCATCAATAACCCTGGTGATAGTAGTATGGAGTTGCAAGTGACGATGGACTAGAATGATTAGCTAGCGAAAGACTTTTTGAAATATAATATGGATTTATGGTCACCATCCTTGGGATTTAATATCAGCATTATATAATTTAATTTTGCTGAAATATAAAATATGCACAGCAAAACAAGAACACAGCCGAACCAATCATTATTACATGGTTGGAGATGGTAGCCACTCTACTCCATGGGAGAAGGATAGATGATCGGCTTTATCAAACTTCTCAAGAGAGATGTGTTACTATTTCTATAGCCCCACCAATATACAAAAGTCCCACCAGCTCATGACGTCAGACCAAGCATTCCAATTGACTGACTTGTTCCTTCACTATTCTCAACACTCATTTTCAAAAAAAAAAAACTATTCTCAACACTCTCCCACAAGCTGGAGCATGCAATGCTTAGCTTGGACAAACTAAAAAAACTCTCTCCTCATTCATACTAAATACATTATGAACAAACAATCTCTACTCAAAGCATACTCCTTTGGTTGGTGATGATAGTGATGCCCTCAATCACGCAGGTGAGAAGAAGGAATTGTAGGACTATCGTAATGATCTGTTTAATAGTCTAGGCAGAAACAATGTACTTGTGCTCTACCCTCACATCGATGATCGAGTAGAGTGTTGTGTTTTCTCACATTAAGACTGATTTATACCTTATATGTTCAATTCCACCAATCCAATTTGGTAATTTCACGTAACCCCATAACACTAACATTACAATATAAAAGCGTTGTTATAGTACTCTGATATATCATTTTAGTGAGAAGAAAAGAGAGGACATGGCTTGAGCAGTGGAGTAGGCACATTGTTAAACTACTATGTATTCTTGTGTTTTGTGATTGTGCGTGTTTGTTATTGTTCATAGTTGTCTTCTTGCATCTTGTTCATCGGATCTGTTCCAACATAGTTGCTTACATCGCAATGAGTGTTCCTTTTGGAATCTCTGCTCTGCAACAAGTCTTCTCAAAAGATTACGCTCACTTTCAAGGGCTGAATAAGTCATACGAATATCGATATATAGATTTAGAAAATAAGCTTCTCCTACATGGAAGCTTGGAAGATGAGTCTCTCATACAGGGACCTTGAAAAATACGATCCCTCCCATATGAACCTCGAAAAGATCTTGCACAAGGGACGCCGATAAAGGAGGATGGAGTCGGAGTATTATCCTTCCACACTACGAACAAGTCTAACTCTGCGAGCTTATCCTTCCACACAACGAACAAGTTTAACTCTATTCTCTCGCTCGCTATTTCTCCCATATTTGTCGGAGTATAAATATTTTGGCAGTATAAATATTTTACGCGACAGTCAACGTAAAAAATAGCCGGATCTTTCAGCATGTATTTGAGCAAGAATCCATGTAGGTAGGAGAAGGTATGGCCATTTTAGAAACAGATGCGGTGGAAAAACAAAATCTTCCTCCTTATTTTGTATTTTTTTGCTTCCCCTCTTCTTTTAGTATCCATCCTTTTTTCCTCTCTTTTGAATAGGTCCATTCTTTTCTGTTGTTTGGTGACTGCTTGTCTTCCTTTGTCCAACCTCTATTTGTTTACATGTTCAATCCCCCCTTTCGGGCATAGTCAGCCTCCCCCCTTCTTAAAAATACCGATGTTACTGTTTGGACTCAGTAACATGACTCATAAAAAAATGGGTTAAGGCCCAATATGACATGCCGCCAGATCACGTCGAACTAAGAAAAAAAGTAAAGCAAAAGTAAAATTGGCTTAAAGCATAGCTTTAAAGAATTCGGAGTTAAGAGGGACCAACTTGCTGTTAGATGTGTATGTTCATTTTTTGGTGAATTTGATCGTATATCACTAGACTGCTTTTCCTTCTAACATTTTACAATGCCTTTTGTCTGAAGTATTATGTGATGATCTTCTACATCATGCATGACAGGAAGCAAGGGACTTTCAATGTGATGTATAAATGGTGGATCCCATGGTGGCTCGATGTTGCAACTTACGAGGATAAAGTTAGCTTTGTGGGTTTTCCGCTGATTTTTATGTTTATCATTTCCTGTAACAATGCCCCATGTTGCTGGTCGTGTAATAAGCTTTGCCATTGTTGATTACTTGCATGCATGCGTTTTTGTCTTCTTGTAGGCTTTTGGACATACCAGTTTCTATGCATGATTTATCCGTGTGCACGGATAAAAGTTACTTGTGTTCAGGATTGCGCTGGAGTCTGGAGTTTTTCCGTCTTAATTGTTGATGATTGTCGTGCCATTTTTCCATCTCAATTTTGGATGATGCCTGGATGAATGGTTATTGATATTTATGTTGTTTTACACAACATGTTGGACTACTCTGGAAGGATTAGTACACAAATGCAGGAAAAGCTATAAGGTTAGAAATGGCTCAAAGGATCTGGAAGCAAGGTTATTGTTCATCAAGCATGTCTGTTCAACTTTACTCTTTTTTATATCGTTGTTTCCAAGTTTGTATTCTAGGGACCATTGGGTTGAGGTTGTGAATGTGATCGTATTACATGATCTAACTCAGATATGCAGTTAGTTTTGAATCTGTTGTCTAATGGGATTCAGCAAACTGCTTCATCAGTTGGTCAAGGGAGAGATCAAACCCGGAACAAGAATGAACAATGGCCATTATCTTCCACCCTCTCGTTCTCGTATCTGCAAATCTGGTCTGATATTTTGGATGAGGAGGCTTTAGCATGACATATTGAGACTTTTACACCCTCTTGTGCCAGCCATTTGGATTACATGTTTCATCTCATGCCCTTTTGGGGTGGAAGGACACTGCATTCACTCAATTGAAACTTTGGGAGTTCTCTCCCTAAGTCTTGATATTCCACCAATTTTGCGAGAACCTTAGGTGTACTTGTATGACCTTTTCGAATTCTTAGATGCATTTTGAGTTGTCAACCAAGACTTTCAGGCAAGCTTAGCATCCTCACTTGTCGTTACTTTGACGAGGATCATGTGGATTCTCAATTCCAACCTCCTGCCAGTATAACGCCTCCAAAGTCGCCTTTTAGATGCTTGCAAGCTAGTTGTTGTAGGTGAACTCAGCTATTGATTAGTGACCAACCATGATTCTTTCCACTCCAGTACATGTGCTCTCAGAAAGTTTCTATTTGTGCGAATGGTGTGTTTTGACTGCCTGGTGGTCTGATGATTGTAAACTATACTAAGAGATGTGTTCCAAGTGATCACATGAATTCACTTCAGTAATGCGAGGTAAACCGCGAGTCTTACTCACAATGCAATAGTCTTTGGATCCAGTGGAGATAAATAACATGCATGATGCATATTTTCGGCTAATTGGTCTATGTTGTGTTATGCATAGAATTTATGCTTTAATGGTGACAAACACCTGTATCCTTGTATGCTTGTTTTTAGATATCTGCTTTGGAAAATGATTGACATGCTCAATAAACCCAGGATATTGATCAAAACGGCTATCATTTTCAAGAAGATGCTGATCGACCTCAATGAAATAATGTCATTGATCAAAGATCAGAGCCAAGAAGATCAAGATGAGGATGACGATCGAGTCGAAGGCCTTCTTTGAGTACTTGTATTTTTATATTACTATAGAACTGGTGTACAATATCAAAGCATTCATATTCTTGCATCATCACTTAGAATTTAGGTTTCTAAACCTCCCTAGTGGACTAATTATCTTCCCACTCAACTACGGTCAAATACCAGTCAATTACTTGAGCCTTAAGGTTAGGGATGCAAAAAACGAATAGAGATACATGTATTATCACATCCTTATACATTTTCAAATAAGAATACAGATGTAGATACATATATTAATAGATATTAAAAGTATGTTATCATGTCGTAAAAATGGATACGAGTGTAAAATGGATATTGATTGTAAAAATAATATTAAAAATATTCTATAGATAAGTTTAAACATAAATGCATTGGATAGAATATAGATTATATAAGTATATTAAATATACTTATATCATAACAAATGTACCAAATGTGATGAACTGCAACATAAATTATGTTATATGTGATTAAAAATAAATCTACAACTATATTTATATATGAAAATGGATAATATGGATACATATGTTTACGGATATCAAAATGACCATATGCGTATTCATTTTAAAATGTATACGGATATGGATGTCAAAAGCTGTGGAAATCGGACATAGTGGCTAGGGGGTTAGGAAAATCTTGAGTTCAATATTCGCTCAGGTTGGATTTGTTAAAGGTTCGATTCACATTCGATTCAAAAAAAATGAGTTGAACCTTGATATAGGTATGGGCTCGTTTATTTAAACGAATTGACCTTTAAATAGTAGGTTCGCTCAGGTTCGGTTCAATAAAAGCTTGATACACAATATATATATATATATATATACACATATATATATACATATATATACATATATATATATAGGGGGCTTATCCAATGGGCCCTGTGCCCATTTGAGATGAGATGAGCCCACTCATATTTTACCAATATTTTCCATCATTTTGAGTTCAATGCTTATTTATTTACAGTTGTTATATCATATTCTTACTATTAGTAACTATTTTCATATAAAGAAAATCTTAGATTCACAAGAAATGGTCATTAGTAAGAATAAAAATGAGACTAGTAATACAAATAATAATACAATCATTTTTGTAATGAATTTAAGGTTTTTTTCCTGAAAATAGTTACTAGTAGTAAGAATATGATATAACACTTGTAAACAAATACCTATTAAGCTCAAAAAGATAGGAAATAATGGTAAAAAAATGAGTGGGCTCATCTCATCTCAAATGGGCACAGGGCTCATTGGATAATTTCCCTATGTGTGTGTGTGTGTGTGTGTGCGTGTGCGTGTGCGCGTGCGCGTGCGCGTGCGCGCGCGCGTGCGTGCGCGTGCGTGCGTGGGTGGGTGGGTGGGTGCGTGGGTGCGTGGGTGTGTGTGTGGGTGGGTGTGTGTGTGTGTGTGTGTGTGTGTGTGTGTGTGTGTGTGTTTTCCCTCAAAAAATTTATACGAGGAATAAGGAATTTGCACCATGACGCAAATAAGATATATGTATAAAGTTCACGCCCCTTGATCACAGCATACCGAAGGGTTGTGATCATTCCACATTCCCAAAATACTTAGATTTCAAGGAGTTTCACTGCTAATCGGACCTTAAACGACCGAACCGAACATGAACGCCATTTTCATCTTATCAAACTGAACCGACTCCGAACCTCTAAAAATGCTAAATGAACCGAACCTGGTAGTTTTGCTCATGCTCGATCCATTTACATCCCTAGCGGTGGCACATTGGATATGGATATATCTTTATCCGTTCGCATCCCTGCTTACAGTGAAAGCTTAATATTCAAGTCATTTAGATGGATCATCTCTCAATTGAGTACTCCAGTTCAGTCGAATTACCTCATACATCAACCACTTACTTTTCACTCAAATATTTGGTTGAATTATACTTGTTTGTTTTAACTGCTTTTCGTAAAGATTAAAAAAAACTTCAATAGACTACCCTCCTTTATTGGCTGACTAATGATATCACCAGTCAGTTAATATAAGGCCTCAGTCGATTAATCCAATGATCAGCAATGTTGAAGTTCGTAGATAATAGTCTCTATCAATAACATTGCAATCTAGTAGACTAAATCACCTGTCAGTTGAATAAATCAACTAATTCTATATGAATTCAGATGCATATATTCTATCCATTGTTAAACTACAAACCACATATATTAACTGATCCTAAATGACAAGTTAGCCGCTTCTAAGCCTGCAAATAGTCTCTTTCCATCAACACAAGTAAGAGTTCAATTTACGCTCAAATACTTCATTTTTCTACCTGAGAGAGATCATTCGAGAACATCATTTTGTGTTGTGATTCACTGTAAAAAACTTGATGAGTTTAGTGGTTGTCTTACAAGCTTGTACCTTGCTCTGTAAGATCATTTTATTTATACATCATGTTTTTATGCACATGTTGCATAAGGGGCCTATTATGTTGTACTATTGTATGTCGTAAGAGTATCCGGTTTGCGGGAGTTTGTCCTCCATCTAGGAAGAGAGTGGTTTCTAGATTGATGATGAATTAAAGTTGAGTTTCCTATATTTAAATATTTTTTTATATGGGAATGGGAGATTTAGTTATTGAAATCTTGAATGGAGATAGCTCTCATGAAAGCATTTACTTGATTGGATTTCCTCGTTAAAATATATGCATCCTTTTGTATTTTTTCATTTCCATTTTTTGTTATTACCATTGCTTTATAACATTATTTTGTCTGTGACACTGTGCGAGCAAAATTTTCATTAATTCACATTTGGTAACTGGTTCATGTTGACGAAGTAACTCTTTGATGCACATGTCCTGTTTTAGTGGATCATCCACATAAGAAAACTTGGTGGCCTCTTTCCTATATTTTAAAAAGATGAACTATGCACATTAAAGATGAAGATGATGATTTTCATACAATCAGTAGACTTTGCCACATGGAACATGGTTAGGAAAAGAGCTCTGATACATTAAGGAGAAGAAGACTGAATGTACATAGATGGGAGCAAGAATAACACTCACATCTAGGAGGTGTCCGTGCGTTATTACATCCTCTCTAAAGATGAGTCTGATCGAGTATCTCATTTGAAGATCTCTCCAAAAATGCAATGTTAAAATGAACAAAGAGGAGAGTAACAAAAACATGAATTTTTGGTTCGCCTCTGACATGAACCAACTCAGAAATTCAGGAAGAGTATTCTAGTACAAAGAACATGTAGAAACAATAGTGTCCTCACTCATGTAAATGTGACCACAAGGTTATGTTGATTTAGGAATTACACAACATGGGCAAAGGTTGCTTGAAGATCTCACAATCAACCTCCTAGCCTATGATTCCGAGCTCACATACATGAAGATAGAAGAAGAGGACTTGAAGAAGAATACCCTAGCCTTCAAAGCAAACAAAGAATCAAAAGAAGATTTAGATCAATACAATGAAGATGATATGACCCTTATCATGTAAAAGTTTTAAACCTTTCTCAAGAAATAAAGAATAAAGGCCAACATTGAAGAAAAAACAAGCTGTTTTAAGTGCACAAAAGTCCATCCACGCCAAGAAGAATTGTCCTCTCTTCAAAAGAGAAAACGAAGGAGAAAAGAAAAAAAAAAGAAATCATATTAAGCGACATGGGATAACTCGCAAGGAATGGGAAAACACATCTAGAACTCATGGACATTGTCCAGTTTTTATGATGATGGTAAGTAAAGCTCCTTGTATTGAATTATTTAGTGCTTCTCAAGAACTTTTTGAGGATGTTACTAAATTTGCAATAATTAAATAAATTTAAAAAGATTAATGAAAACCCATTTGAAGACAAATCTTGTTTGTTGAGCGACCTATGAGTCTTAAAAAACAAAATGAAGGGAAATATTTCTCGATCTCTTGCTGCAAAGGCTGTTCTTGCTATTCGATATGATGCATTGGCAGAAGGTGACCAAACTATTGACGATTCTATGGGATTAGAGAACAGAGCAAAGCTTGAAGCAAGGCTGAGGGTCCTTGAAGGCAAAGAGCCATACAACTCAACACTCTCAAAATGGACTTATCCACAAATCTGATTTCATAGGTCACCTGAAAACTTGGCTTGTTTTGATACAGCAGGCTTAAATGCAGGTATCGGGTCGAACAGGTCAGTTAGAACTTCAGATTGAAGGCAACTTAGCAACCAGAATAAGTTAGGCTTTGAACAACAGGATGACATGGCATATTTTGATGGATGGTTGAACAATGGAAGTTTCTCTTTACAATGATAGATGCAAAAATATTAATGTTTCTCACGTTGGGATTCAATTTTTACTCTCTTTTTTGCATGTCAAGAACATTTTTCTTATATAAGGATTATTCGGGAGGAGATCTTGAATTTTTATTTTAACAGATACCCTATTCTCTGTATATACTATTTTCTGCTGACTCCCAATACACAGTTTAGCTATATGATATGGGGTATTGGTAAAAATGTTCAGAATAGATGTCTTCCTCTATGCTTATGGAAATTAATACGTATTATATGACCCGTATGATCTGTGATATTTTTAAGCATACCGGAATAGATATGTTCCATGTCACCTATGATCTAGCTTAGATCCTTATACATTCACATATTACAGGAAAGGACGAAGAGAAGCGAGAAGGGGGAGTTAGCACAGTTGGACAAGATTGGAATGTGCATAGAAAGATTTATTGATGTACAGATCATCTAAATTGGAATGGGCATAGAAAGTTGGACAAGATTGGAATGGACGAGAAGGGGGAGTTAGCAAAGCGGAATGTCAAGTTTTTTTCTGTTTTTATCCTTACGGCTCAAAAAATACTAAATAAGAATGTGCCTCTTTGTGTAGAAAAGTAAAAGAATTGTGCTTTGTCTCTAAAGTACATGTGGATGATTTCTTATACTCTTGGGGGGATTTGTAATCCTCAGTAACATTCCATAAATATTTTATATGCATTGTATTGGGAACAGATTTCCCGTATAAATTGAATTGCGGAAAAATAACCAAAGTCGATAGGCGGATCCTGCATGATATATCAACTACGAGAAAGTATCCCAACCACGGAAAAAATCAACCACAGATACACGGAGAATTTTTAATGTGGAAAACCCTCAATGTGAGGGGAAAAACCACATGGTTGATCGCAACCCAAATCCAAGCACTATAATCGAAGTAATCTCCCGTGAGGGACTTACAAAAGGCTCGTCCTCATACGGTGCTACAAATCACCAAACAATAGAGAATAATAGAGTGGAGAAATATCACCCAATGGTAAATCCGTGACCAAACTGTAGGGAAGAATGTTGGAGAAGAATTGCTCCAAAGGTTACTCCCTCCAAACTCCGCGGCAACCACGAACTTTCTTTCTTCTTCCTCTCTCTTATTTATTTCTTGTGCTAGGAGAGCTCGTGTTGGGATGATCCTGGTATGCACCCCATACCCCCTATTTATACTCCATGAAGATGAGCAAACAAGGAAACATATGCTTTGACTTCCAATAGGATTAGGAAGAAAAGATGACTCCTAATACTAAAAGGTATCTGATCTTTCCTTTTCCAAATAGGACTACCAATGTCCTATATATATGGACTAGGTTCTCACAAGAAGGGAACCCATCCAACAAATCCCCCCTCACCGACGATGTGGGAATTGCTTCAAACCTGCGAGGGAGCAGCATCTCTCGAACTTTCCAAGCGGCAAAGTCTTTGTCATCATATCGGCACCGTTGTCATCTGTGTGGATCTTGTCAAGTACAAGTTGCTTCGATTCTAACACATCACGTATCCAATAATATTTGACATCGATGTGCTTTGATCTTGCATGGAATGTAGAGTTCTTGCCAAGGTGAATAATACTTTGACTGTCACAGTAAAGCATGTACTTGTCCTAATGAAAATCAAGTTCTTGCATGAACTTCTTCATCCGTAGCAACTCCTTCCACGCCTCTGTAGCTGTAATGAACTCGGACTCTGTAGTAGATAAAGCAACATACTTTTGGAGACGAGATTATCAAGAAACGGCACTACCTGCAAAGGACATCATGTAACATGATATGGATCTTCTCCCACCAATGTCACATGTCATGTCTGTATATGTGTATCTAAGAAGAATAGGCTTCTTTGCTCCAAAATAAAGAGAGTAACTGCTAGTACCTCGAAGATATCTCAAGATCCATTTAACTGCTTCCCAATGCTGCTTTCCTGGATTTGAGATGAACCTACTAACAACTCTAACTGCATGATCAATATATGGCCTTGTACAAACCATCGTATACATGATACTACCTATGGTTGATGCATAGGGAACTCTTTTCACATCTTTTCTTCTCTAAATTGTTCTGTGGGCTATCTTTGGAACTTAACTTGAAATACGCTCCAAGAGGGTTGCTAGCTGGCTTTGCTTTCTCCATATGAAGTCTTTGAGGTACCTTCTCAATGTACTTCTCTTGTGAAAGTTAAAGTTTTCTTGCTCCCATGTCTCGAGTGATCTTCATGCCCAGTATCTTACTTGCATTCTCCAAGTCCTTCATAGCAAATGACTTGCTCAACTCTTTCTTCAAGCCAGAAATTCTCTCTCCATTGTTGCCTACAATCAGCATGTAGTCAACATAAAGCAACAATATGATGAAATCATCACCTGAGAATTTCTTCACGAACACACAATGGTCTGAAGTTGTTTTGGAGTAACCATGCTCCCCCATGAACGAGTCAAACTTCTTGTACCACCGCCTGGGTGCTTGCTTCAAGCCATATAGACTCTTCTCTAGTCTGCAAATATGGTCTTCCTTGACTTTGACTGTAAAGCCCTCTATTTGCAACATGTAAATTTCCAAGGTCACCATGGAGAAAAGTTGTCTTCACATCCATTTGTTCAACCTCCAAATCAAGACTAGCCACTAGGCTGAGAATCACTCTGATAGAAGACATCTTCACCACAGGGGAAAAGATCTCCTCAAAGTCAACTCCCTTCCTTTGGTTAAAACCTTTCACAGCCAACCTAGCTTTATATCTTGGGTTTGTAGAGTATTCATCATGTTTTACTCTATAAACCCACTTGTTTCTCAATGCCCGCTTACCTTTGGGCAACATGACAAGCTCAAAGCTATGATTGTCAAGAAGAGACTCCATTTCCTCTTTCATAGCTTCTACCCATTTCTCCTTGTTTGCATTGCAAGACTTCTTCATAACATTCAGGCTCGCCACTGCCTGTCAACAAAATGTACTCATGATCAGAATATCTGGTGGAGGGTCGCCTCTCCCTCACAGGTCTCTATGATGGGAGAGCCTCGGAAGAAGAAGACCCATCATCATCCTGCCGATCATCATCACCACAGTCATCTACATCAACATCATCAGGAGTGGTGATCTGTGCTACATCCTCCTCATATCCTGCATCTGATACATGCTCATATGCATCATCTGGCACCACATGTGGAGCTCTCTGCAAAGGGACTAGCTCCATATCATCTAGTTGATAGCTGCTCGAAGGAGAGTCCTTAGTAGCCTTCTGGATGTCTTCAATGGTTTGATTTTCAGAGAAGATCACATCCCTGCTCCTCACCAGCTTCTTATCAACTGGATCATACAACCTATAGCCAAGCTCATCTTGTCCATATCCCAAGAAGATGCACTGCTTTGTCTTTGCGTCTAACTTGGACCTTTCATCATTGGGAACATGCACAAATGCTCGACATCCAAAGAACCACAAATGGTTGTATGAGATATTCTTTTTATGCCAAATCCTGTCAGGTAAGTTTGAGCATTGGGTCGGGCCAGCCCGACCCGGCCCGTAACCCGGCCCTATATGCCCGGCCCGAACCCGAACATGTTTATTGTCGGGTCGGGCTTGGGCTCAAAACCACCACCCATTCCTAAAACGTGTCGGGATCGGATTGCGTATAACCCGACCCGAGGCCCGACCCGACAGCCCGACCCGCGTGCCTTTACGGGCCAGCCCGACCCGACTCCCCCGGCCCCTCCCCCCAACCCGCCTGACCTGACTCCCCCGACCCCTCCCCCCAACCCACCTGACCCGACCCCTCGACTGGACACCCCCAGCCCCAAGTCCCAAACCCTACTCACCCCATCCCCAAGTCCCAACCGACCAAAACCCTACTTCGGCCTTTCCCTTCCCCGCCGCTCACCCCAGCCCCAGGTCCCCAACCTCCCAACGCGCCGCCCTAGCTGGCCCCCTCCCCAGCTCGCCTCGCCCCTCCCAGAATCGCAGGCTTCGACCTTTCCCTTCCCCGACGCACACCCCAGCCCCAGGTCTCCAACCTCCCAAGTCCCTACGGGCCACCGCTACACGACCCACATCGCGGCACCGCCCCTCGCCGCCTTCGCACGAAGTCGCGCTGCCCTAGCTCACCCCCTTCCAGAATCGCAAGCTCCTAGTTCCAACTTCCAAGTGCTGAACCGCCCCTTCCCCCCTTCCCAGCCCCGCCCGGTGCCCCCTTCCCAACCCACGTTCTTCTCACCTTCCAACCGACTGCCCACCCCATCGGCCATCGCCCCACCAGCCGGCCAGCGCCCCAGAAGGGCCATAACCGCAGAACAGTAGTACCCCGCTTCGACGCAGGCTGACCCAGCAAAAAATTATTGGGCCGGCCCGACCCAAACCCGGTCCGTTTAACTTCGGGCCGGGTTCGGGTTCGGGCTGACCCAGCAAAAAATTAACGGGTTGCGGCCCGACCCGAAACCCGAATACATTAACGGGCTCGGGTTCGGGCTAAGGTCCGACCCGGCCCGCCCGACCTGATGCTCAACCCTACTGTTAGGAACATCACCATCCAAGGGTACATGTGGAGAGAGATTAATAACATGAATAGTAGTATAAAGTGCTTCACACCAAAAAGAGTTAGCAAAATAGTTTTAAAAAGGAGACATCTGACTCTCTCCATCATGGTCTTGTTCATTCTTTCTCTTATCCCATTGAATTGTGACGTCTTGGGTGGAGTCTTCTGGTGCCTGATACTATGAGATCTGCAATACTCATCAAATGGACAAATATACTCACCACCATTGTTATTGCGGATGCACTTAAGTTTCTTTTCAGATTATCGCTCCACTAGAGCATAGAAGTCTTTGAAAATACCAAGGACTTGGTTTTACTCTTTAAGGAGTAGACCCAAACTTTCCTTGAAAAATCATCAATGAATGTAACAAGATAAAGTGCACCACCGAAAGAACTTACTTTCAATGGACCACAAACATCTGTGTAAACAAGCTCCAATGGTTGCATCTTCCTAGAAGGTGGATGGCTCTTAAAGGAGACTCTCGTCTGCTTCCTAGCCAAGCAATGTGTGCATCTCTCCATCTTCTCTTTCTTGACATTTGTTAGTATATTCTTCCTCATCAAACACTGCAGCCTCTTCTAGCTCATGTGACCCAGTCGTCGCTGCCACAACTCAATAGATTTTGCATCTCCAGTCATATGTGCAACATCATGTGAGATGGATGCATTCATGATGTAAAGATTATTGCTATACTTCTTTCCATGAGCAACAACCAAAGATCCTCGGGTAAGCTTACATTGACCACTACCAAAAGTGTTAAGGTATCATTCATCATCAAGCTTGCCTGCAGAAATGAGATTTAAGTGCATATTTGGTGCATGCCTCACGTCTTTGAGCGTCAACACAACTCCATTGACATTCTTCAATGCAATATTTCCAATGCTAACAACATGGGACAAAGAACCATTCCCTATCTTCAATGTGCCAAAATCACCAGCTGTATATGAAGAGAAAAACTCTCTCTGAGATGTGACATGTAGAGCAGATCCGCTGTCAACAAGCCAAGAGATATCATCCTGTGTGACATTTACCATCTCATCACAGACAATGAGGAGCTCATGTTGTGCAGCTGCAGCAACTTGTTTATTCTTTTTCTCTTTCTTGTCACCACCATTATTGTTATCTCTTTTGAACTGAAAGCAATACTTCTTGATGTGCATTTTCTTCTTGCAATAGTGGCACTCCATATTCTGATATCTGGATCTGGACTTGCTTCTGCCATTATCTCTACATGTATCAGTCTTGGTCCTGCTCCTCCCCATGTTCTTTGTGACAAGAACCTCTGAATGTGAAGAGCTTCCTTGGGTTTTTCACCGTATCTCCTCATTGAGAATGTCAGACTTAACTGTCTCCAAAGAAACGACCCCATTGATTGTAGAATTCATAAGTGAGACTCTGAAAGTCTCCCATGAATCTGGTAGAGTAGCAAGCAGTAACAGTTCCAACATATCATCTTCAAATTTTATCCCCATGCTCGTCAACTGGCTAGTAATTCCTTGAAACTCATTTAGAAAATCTTGTACAGAGCTGCCTTCCTTGAACCTCAAGTTCACTAGTCCTTTGAGAAGAAACAGTTTTTACTTCCCATCTTAGAGGCCTAAAGATTTTCCAACTTCAACAACAAACTTCTAGCGTGACTTTCATCTTGGATATGATTGTAGACATTCTCATCAACAATCTGTCTTATGAAGCCACAAACCTATTCGTGTTCAAACTCTCATTCCTCACTGTTTTGGCTTCTGGCTTCTGCGTGGAGAACACCGGAAGGTGCATAGCATTCACATATAAAAGATGATTCATCTTTTTCTTCCACAAATTGTAATTAGTCCACTAAGACTAATCATCTTCTCGAACCAAACTCCATCTTGTAATTCGTCATTGAACCTTACTATGATACCACTTGTTGAGAACAGATTCCCCCGTATAAATTGAATTGCGGAAAAATAATCAAAGACGATAGGCGGATCGGCACGATATATCAACTACGAGAAAGTATCTCAACCATCGAAAAAATCAACCACAGATGCACGAAGAATTTTTAATGTGGAAAACCCTCAATGTGAGGGAAAAAAGTACGGGGTTGATCGCAACCCAAAACCAAACACTATAATCGAAATAATCTCCCGCGAGGGACTTACAAAAGGTCGAACCTCATACGGTGTTACAAATGACTAAACAATGAAGAATAATAGAGATGAGAAATATCACCCATTGGTAAATCCGTCGCCAAACTGTAGGGAAGAATGCTGGAGAAGAAATGCTGCAAATAATACTCCCTCCAAACTCCGCGACAACCACGAACTTCTTTCTTCTTTCTCTCTCTTACTTCTTTCTTATGATAGGAGAGCTTGTGTTGGGATGATCCGGGTATGCAAATAAGGAAACATAGACTCCTACTTCCAATAAGATTAGGAAAAAAAGACGACTCATAATCCTAAAAGGTAATTGCTCTTTCATTTTCCAAATAAGACTACCAATGTCCTATATATATGGACTAGGTTCTCACAAAGAAGGGAACCCATACAACCATGGGCGGAGGGAGAGGGGGCGGGTAGGGGCCATGGCCCCCTCTCCCAAAATATAAAATAGTATGTAGGTGGTTCTCCAATTATAGCTTTAAATGTTATCAAAATTCGATGAATTTTGATTTCGATAGGTCAACAAATTTGATCGAAATGATCTAATTTCAGGAATATGGGGTCCATAGTACAAATTCTGATCAAAATTTCATTTCGACCAGTCATCGAAATGGTGGCCGAAATTGGTATTTAGGACTATGCTCCCAATCCCGTATCTGAATTCCAATTTATTTGTAACTACGACCTTCAATTATGTTGCCAAAAATTTTTGTATTGCTTCTCATATTAATGGTAGTAAAGTTCACTCGTCCCTTTACATTATACGTTTTTTAATTTCATATTAAATCCTTAATTATGCAACTTTCGCCCTCACTGCAATAAAACTTGACCTAATGGAATGAATACTTTTTATTCATTGGGATATTATCTATGGTTAAATATATAATAACGGATATTATCCATTACATCATTCTTTAAAATTGCAACAAATATCCAATTCGTTACTATATTCCTTGCAACGAATCATAATAAAATATTATCCATTGAATTTTCTTCTAATCATTGTTAAATTTAGCTTCAATTTATAAGAATTTCAGCGTATAAGTTGATGGATAAATCGCTATTATATGAACCTTTAGCAATGAATATGACATTCATTGCTAATTGAAGAAGAAAATTTAATTCTATAACCAATAATACTCATTGATATATATATTTAAGAGCAGAAGATATGATAACAAATATTTAAATTATTTGTTGCCTTAGGTCAATTTTGTTGTAATGTCGCATAAATCTTCGGAAGTTGAAATTGTATACGAATATGGGATCAACATCACGATTTACAACAATAAAAAATCTCTACAATTCGATAAGATGGGGATTCCCTCAACATCTCCAAACTTAAATGAGACCTCTGTCAAAATACTTCCACAAATCAAGTTATCTAGATCCTGTAGTTCCTTCTCCATTTACTCCATTTATGCAAGATGCATACAAGGTTACAGTGTCAATTGATGTATCTTTGAGCTATTCATGATTTTATTACAATTTACACAAAACAAAAGCACGCAATTTTCAAGCTACTATGGATCACAAAAGTTCTTTATCTATAGCATGAAACTGATGTACTATCGTAGGATTCATATAATTTTCAGTTGGCATTCCCAAAAATTCAATATCATTTAAATATCCTTCTTCATTTTACGGTAATTATGAGTAAGGTTAATATTTATCTTAGAATATTATGAGGTATTTTATTATTTTATAAATTACTCTCATTTAAATTTCACGATGAAACCATTAAATATTAGAACTCGAAGTGAATAAGATAAAATCCATAAAAAATATTTATTGCTTTCTTCGTTATCAACCTTTATTCAACCTCTTACAACATATTTTGCTAATGTAATAATTTTAAACAAAACTATTAAATTTGCAAGAAAAGGAATGGTATAATCATAAATTTGCTAATTGAATCCATTCATAATCACAAAAGCAATGTCTTACCCTCTTTCCACATAGAATAGAATGTATTAACTACAAAGAGTAATTATAAAACACTTATTTACTAAACATTACAACATAATTATAACATAAAAAATACATTATAAAGTTTTTATTTGAATGAATTTTATGAACAAGAGGTATCATGTATCTGAAATAAAAAAAGTCATCTCTTAAAAATGCAATTGACCTCAACTTTGATGCCGACATAAAATCATATATTATTATATTACATGATTTTTATGTAAATATTTGTTGTTATATAAGATTTTTTAATCTATAGTCTACACAATTATCTTTAATTGTTAAATATTACACAAATACATATTTATCGTTATAACATAATTAGCCTATGGATAATCATACAACAACAATTCTCTCTTTATGGCCCCTCCAATAGAAAATTCTTAGCTACGTCCCTGCATACAACACATTGGTATATACATCAAAGTCAGTTGATCACACACATTCCAGGACCTCCCTAATATTATTCACTGCGTTAATATTTTTTCGTTTTTATCTGGTTGCCATGGGACGCAGACCTTTTATCATGGCTTTCAAATAATCAGAAATATGTTATCCAGATCTAGGAATGAGGGATGCAAGACGAGATGGAAGCATGTATGCTCCCTCCCGTTTCCTACTTGTTCTGCCGTTCTTGATCATATGTTCTTGTTCGTGCGGTTGTACTGATGTTTTTTCCTCGGTCATTTTAGAGTAAGCGAGGTGGTGGAAGTGCAGTCTGTAGGCATCTGGCTTCCATGTGCCTGTTGGAAGATGAAGTCATACATCAGTTGAATGCCATGGAAGCTTGTCGTCTTTTTATTCCATTAACAGTCTAGGCAGGGTGGGAATGGATTACTTGCCCTTGAGAACATGTTGAACGATAGTCAGGCTGTTAGTTGTGGAGATTTTCTGTGGTCAAGTCCCATGAGGTCAGATATAGCTCATAAAAAGGTTGGTTGAAAACCGGGTGAGTAGCTCTGCATATGTTTAGTTTTTTTTATTTGTATTGCTTTATTCGTTGAAGGTTCAACTGAGCACAATTACTCACATGGGGAGTAGTCATGAAGGAAGCTATATTATCGGGTATGACAAGGCTTCTTACCTTAAATTTCTCTATAGTATCTTATTTCTTTCAAAAAGGACGCCGTTCATTTAGATGGAAACTTGTGTGAAAGATCTGGTTCCCTCTATGCTTTGTTTATGAGGATGAAAAGGGGTAGCAACAGGCATTTGTGGAAGGCCATCTTGAAGTTGACATTTGTTAGACAGGCTGAGATATGTTCTTTCTCTTCTGTTTTTATGGATGTACTGCTGCTGCTTCCTAATGAAGCTTTGGTGCATAGGTGTGATTTCATAAAAAGACTACTAATTGTGTTCAAAGTTAGGTGTTTGGTAAGTGGTCTACAGATGCAAATACTATTTTTCTTTGTTTGATATTGTTCCTTGTCAGCTACTTTCTTCCACCTTCAGTTGCATAGGAAGGTCAAGTTCTTATTGCTTTTGTCTTTGTAGCTCAAAATATATTGAAAAAAAACTTGCTTTTTTATGTAGTAGTAAATAAAATTAGTGTGCTGTCTCTAAGGCAGTATAGAGGTTTTGCATAATTTTTGGCATGGTTAATCATCATAATTGTCATTCCATATATCTTTTTATGTGCATTGGTATCTCCAAAACAGTCAGGTGGTCAACAATGGAAGAAGTTAATTTTAAGGTGAAGATGGCGGAGTTCTAGAACAGTTTTACCGAGATTTAACGTATGAAAAGTACTGCACTAGATTTCTTAACAACCAGAGAAAGAATTATGCTATGGCGGTGTGATGAGGGAGTAAGTATCTCGTCATGTTTTCTTGAGTATCAGCATCAGCATTTGCAATCTCGTGATAATGTCCGCTGCTTGCTTGTGATTGACTGTCTACTTGTGGCACCTTTCAATTATGTCTATGTTTTTATTGTACTCTATTACAGTGAGCAGAGCACAGATGATACTTCCTGTCTATTGAGTGGGCTATTCTCCATTAGAGGTTTACGGCGTGCAGACCATATGGACATCATCCATCCTTATGTTGGAATTCACACTGAATTCTGTATTTATTGCCGTTAACATAGCTCAGTTATCTTTTCATTCAAATTTGTTGCCACTGCTAATTTAACATTGGAATTAAATACATCAGATAATTAAATACATCAGACAGTTTCTGCTTGGTATTGTATCCAATCATGGGTTCATAAGCATCGGTTCTCTTAAATTTCAATTGACTTTAAGCTCCATAAACTCTAGATAAAGCATTGCACAATATGGTTTTTTTGCATGCATACTGTTACAACTAGTTGTTAAAATAAAATAAAGTAGCATTAATATAATAAAGAAGGGAGCATACCTAGATTTTTTTTCAACTTTAAGTAGGCTGAGGAAGGGGATGGGTGCCATTCGGCCCTCATATGCTACAGTCTCTTACACCCCAAACAGTGAGGAATAGAAAAAGAGAAGAGGAGAAAGGAAGAAGAGAAGTAGAGGAGAATAAGACAAGAAGGAGAAGAGAAGGAAAGATCACATTCCAAACCTTCTTTCCATTTCATTTTTTTCTTGTGACTTAAGTTTGATTTGGGGATATTAAATTTTGATGTTTTAGTGTTGTGATAAAAAGTGATTTTTTTGTGGTGATCATGGATCTTTATGCTTATTTCCAATGGAAAGATAATAAAATCAGTGGATAAAATTTGTGGTGAAGATTTGATTTTTGAAATAAAATGTTAATGCTAAAAGATTGGATTTTAGTTTTGCATACAACCAATTGGTGTGAAGGTTTGGGTTATTGGAACAAGATGTGAATGGTAATGAAGGTTTGATTTTGTTGTCGGGGAGGTTTGATTGTTGGAAAAATATAGTGGATGATATAATGGATTTTGATTTTGGGTTACATGTATTGGATACTATAAATGGTGTACTTTTGTGGACGGCATGTTAATGAATCATTACATGTTGATATTCTAGACTTGGTGGATGTTGACAGTAGAATGATTTCCCTCAGATTTGATGTTAGTTGTGTTACTAGAATGTGTTAATTTTTGTTATTAGAATGGAGAAAATAATGGTTATATTGATCCTTTTGTGCAATCAAATGGAGAGGAACGGGGGTTAAAACCATGTGAATATTTATTTCACAAAGTAGAGAATGCGAAGGGAAAGGAAGAGACAAATGTACGTACGTAGTTATATTTGGTAACTAAAAATTAGGGGATGATGATGACAAACTATGTTTTTTGTGGGTTTTAAGAGGATAATTTTGAATTTGGAGATTTTTCCACCGTAGGACATTCATTTTTGTTGTATGGAAGAATACAAATTTTAAGGAAAATAATGGATTAGAGAACGACTCCCAATATTATGGTATTGGATTTTGGAAATTGAAAGGAATGTTGAGGATATTGTGTACATTATATTGGATTATACTTAGTGAGAATGAAAAAGATGAGAGATAAGCGGAGGAGGGGAAGGGATTAAGGTCCCATGTGGAGTCATTGATCCTTAATCACTCATTCTCCAATTGTATGATATATCATAAGATGATCCTATTTATACTTGTAGTGAAGTCGAAACCAATCAACGATTTCGAGGTAAGATTCTTTAACATAAATAATATTTTTACCATTCCTCTTGTTGAGTTGGTTGTTTATTAAGTATTTATACTTTAGGATCATGTGGATACCTATGTGTTGAGTTAATATTAGGACACATGGGTACAAATTTATGGGAATCATTTATTCAGGAAACATATTTATTTTTAGGATAGAGCCTTTGGAAACTAAAATATGAAAAACTCGTGGCGAAAGGAAAAGAGAATAAAAGAAGTGAAATCTAGGACTTTGCTCCCTACTGGACATGGTAGATCATTCGGATCGAAACTCGTGGTATAACACAAGATGAAGTGACCCACCGAATATTAATATGTGATAAGTTACAAATACATTGCATGCTTGGAAAGCAAATGACAAGTAGTGATTCTAGGGATAATCACTTGAGAAGTGATGACTTCTCACTCGATCCAAGTAATGGGCATGTGTTATACACTCGAGGGTTAACAAATCAAAGGATCGCTAGTTGGTTATGGTACCTGCTAGCTACAGATAATCTTAACCACTAGGGAATTCCTGAAAGGAGTTACACAATAAATGCACTAACAATCACAACCAATATTATGAAGATTGGTAATGAAAGAAAAGTGGATGGCGACTGATTATATATCGAAGAAGGAAAACGAGAAAAAGAAAAACTCCCACCACTCCTAGAATATAAGATTGTTACTTTTCATCCTAGTCATGTCTTTTATATGTCTTCGCTGAGCCTTTGCTCACATCCTTGGTTGACAACTCAACTCGTGCGATGCTCAAGACTCACATCACTGCACATAAGTCCACCCGACCATCTCGAAGGCAACTCAATCTACGTTCTGCATCGACACACCCGACTCTTCCACTCTCCATCATAATCGTGACTCGATGATAGCGACCGAGAAGCAACTCCCCGTACTGCATCCATAGGGAAGAAGATAGGGTACTCGTCACACTACAAGGAATTGTAGATAATGCAAGCACGAATGTAATCCTATTCTGCTTGCATTATAGTTGTAATGTAGTCGTATTGGGCATATGCAACTACAAGTAGTCGAAAAGGATGTGGTTGCATCTGTGGGGTTATAAAATCAATTAAATGTGGTTGTATTGTTCCCGTAGCATGCTACCACAATAGTTCTCCATGCTCATAATAGTTGCTGCCACTATAAAAAAACGGACCAAAATGTGACTACATGGGGGATTACATGTAGTCGTATTTTCTAATACCAGAAAAAATATTACCTGGTTTTGTTTCGCGCTTCCCTCGCGATTACCTATACATGTACAAGCATATAAAAAATTATGCTTATACCTACATTTTTCACAAACTTTCACACATGCTATCTCAAATTTTAGGAGGAATGATACTGTGTAGGTTGACATAAGTTTGCAGAAATCGAAGCACTTAAAATTAAACGTTGTGTGCCGAATAAAAATTGATGGGGGTTGGCACGGATGTGGGTCATTTCAGAGTGCGCAGTTATAGGTGAGAGTCATATTCTAGAAATCCAACTACAAGTTGCGAAACTATGATTCTCACTCATAATCACGTACTCTGAGATGACCCCCTCCAAATGAAACACAAGTCATCAACAATCTCTTCCTTGTTCATCATCTTTAACTTTTTCATATCTTAGAAATGAAATTCATGGAGACGAGATCAATGGGTGCAGACCACTTGCAAAAATACCTTAAAGATTACAACTTCGCTACACAATCCTCCAGAGGAGCCAGAGGCATCAAGATGAAGCTTTCTCAGATACCCATCTCGTAGGAGGCCAAATCGGTGCAAGTTGACAGTAAGTCCAAGTCACTGCGGAAGGGAACATAAATGGGTAGACGACGGAGTCACCAAAAAGAGAACCCTATGGCAATCATTGAAGAGATGCAGAAGGCATTCATCCATAGCCGGTGTACACTTCACCCGAAGCTCGGCTACTTCTTCTTCTGCAATGTGGACATCGTTGTCCACATTAAGGATGTGGACAATTGTAAATAAAGTTATTGCGAACTGACTCTATGTAGCACTCCATGGCATAATATCCCCCTAGGCCTATATGGTTTAGTCAATCCTAAAACCCGCATACATCCCATATTGAGAATTATCAAGTGTATTGTAAATAAGGGCATTCATCTAAAGAATTCGGTAGCCTCTAAAAATTCTAATTAATTAACCAATACTCCAATCAAACATGAATCATCATCCAATGAATGCAATAAAGCATGGGATTTTTACCCGGCAGACCCTGTAATCTTTGCCAATTACCTCTACAACCTTTGAAACATCCTAACTCCTCCCTCGACCCTGTAAACTTGCTCTGTCTTACTGTTGTCGCTATAGACCTTCGAGGATCAAAAATTAATGATATGATGTCGTTGTTATACCCAAAAATCCCGTGACAAACAAACATTTTTTTATTTTTGCTACTTATTTACCTGTATAGCGAAATGATCGAACTCAGTGAGGCTACAATTTCTGAGGGTTATTCAATTAATCGAAAAAAAATCAATTAAAAGAAAAGGCAGGAATGTCAAAGGCAAACTATCCTTGGTTTTTGTGGAATTTTTCTCTTTTTAATTTTTTTTAAATTTTATTTTATTTCTATTTTTTATTTTCTGATTTTCAAATTTTTAGTGATTTTAATTTTTGCATTTTTTTATTTTTTTAATTAAGAACAATATGCACAAAACAAGAAATACGCACACCAACTCTTTTTGTAATTTTCAATTATGTCAAAAATGTTCGGAAAAATTCAGAAAAAAATATTTTTGAGTTTTAAAGACTTGAAATGTTTTTTGGGAATTTTTGTAGAATTTTCAGATGTTTTTATATTTTTATAAAAATCAAACAATGACAAAAATTAGAAATAGTGCACAGTCTAGAGTAATTTGCAACTTAAAAATATTTTAAGTGCCCAAAACTCCTGACAGTTATTTTTATGATAAAATAGGGACAAATATCTACAAATGGAGATTGAAATCAAGATTTTTGGATTTTTGTAGAATTTTTTTATGATTTTTTATAAGATTTTTAAAAATTTTCAATTTTTTAGGTTTTATAAATAGTTAATGCACAAAATTTGGATAGAATATGAAAGACAATGAAATAAAATTACTCTATTTTTTCGGAATTTTTGGAGCAATATTCAAATTTTTATGAATTTTTGAAATTCAGGAAAAGAAAAAGACACTATTTTTTATTGTTAAATAATAATAAATGATGACAAAATGGAATGAAAATTTTATACAATGAACATGCACATAACAGGAGTATATACAATTTTTTGTAAAATTTTCAGGACAAATACCACATTTATTTCAATGAAAAGACGAACCAATAAATAGTGTGGAAATGAGTGACTAAAATGTGAATATTTGAAGTTTTGAAATTAAAACGTAACAATAAATAAAGGGAAGTGGCAGGGGTCTTCTCGTAATTCTATAAATGCCCAAGGGATAAGTTGTAAATGTTCAATATTTTATTAAAAACCTTAGGACTCCCTTTCCTGTTCCTTCGTTTCAAGAGGGGGGAAGGGGGCCGCCGCCCAAGGGGTGCCGCCGTAGGTCTGATCTTCACGCCAAGGGGGTTGCTCCTCCCTTCTTCTTCAACTGCAAGCAACGTGGCGTCCACGCCGTGGTGGATGGACGGCCGGGTCCTCGCGTGTGTTGCCGGAGTCGCGAGCAACGAACCCGGCCTAGGGGTCGGTGACGGCGTCCACGCCGCGGAGGGGCGGCGCACAGCAAACGGTGGAGCAGGCTGGTGGTCTTCCGGATGGTGGTTGGTGGGCGATCTGAAAGGAGGCCGCGGGCAGGAGGGGCGTCGGTGGCTCGCTGTTGTTATGCATCCCTACGCGATTACCGCGCTGATGGAGTGCGACGAAGGGCTGGTGGAGCCGATGGCCGCAGATGGCTGTGGCGGACGACGTGCACGATGGGGCGACGTGCGCCCTGAAGGTGTACAATGGCGCTTGGGCGAGCTTGCAGGCGATGGAAGACCGCTGGAGAAAGCACTGTCGGGGTGGCGAGGTTGCGTACAAGCGGTGGACGCCCGTGTGTTTTTTTTTAATTTTTTTATTATTGTAAAGCAGAAACAGAAGTATAATTTTTTTTATTTTTTATTTGTAAATAGAATAAAGAAAACTTTTTTTAATTATTTTTTGTATTATTTTTTAATTTTTTATTTCATGCAAAACAAATGTTAGCAGAAACATACACTTTTTATATTGTTTCTTTTTATTTATAAACAAATCGGAAGGTGAATAAGGATCCGGCGAAACGTAAGGAATTGAATCCGGTTCTCCGACCACCGTGCGTGGTCGGAGTTGATAGATCGTGGAAGATCGAAGATGAATGCGGAGAGATCAAGAAAATGAGATGAAAAATCGAGTTGGTTGTGTATCAAATCGAGATGGATTTTAAGACTAAAATAAAAAAATGACGATGAAATTAAATTGCCATAAAATGAAACTACGATTAATCTAGATGAAAAATACGAGAAAATGATGATGGATCTCACCTTAGGAGCGGAAAACTACCGTGATCGCCTCGACGAAGGCCGACTCGCTGTCACCGGACGGCTCGGAGGCTTGGCACCTTTCTCGACAAGATGACTTTCGGAGATCGCGCTCCTCTCACCAAAGATTGATCGAGTTAAAATGATGGAGAAGGAGCCATATAAATAGAAAAGATGGAGAATGAAATTTGAAATTTTGACTTTTTGGATAAAGATAAGAGATAAAATTGAAATGAGATAGAGATAAAAGATAAGCTTAACTTTTTTTGTATTTTCGTCACTTTATTTATTGGAAAATTAAAAGGTAATTTTTTTATTTTTTTATGGTAGTTAATTAAGAATATCAACTATATACATATACTATATACATATATGACATTATATACATAGTTAAATAAGGAAATTAGCTTTTTTGTTTGTTTTAAAATTTTTTTTATTTTTATTTTTATTTTTATTTTAGATAATTAGTGAAAATGTTTACAAATATATACAAATACAATATGTACAAAATACATGGGAAAATTGCACAAACCACTCCAGAAAACCAACTTTTTACTTGTAACTCCAAAAATTATGAAAATACAATCATTTTAAAGATAATTTAATTTAGAATCTAATGGAAATGAGATTGGTTCAATTTGAATTCATATGGAGCCGGAATTGATCTTTCAATTGGTGCTTAGTGGCTTTTTCCAAGTGTGGTTGCTTTTTATTCTGTACATGATTTAATTGTGCAATTATTTTTATTAATTAGAACACATTTTTATTTACAACATTGGTTTTGAAAGTTATTTGATTTGAGGTCAATTAATGTACAAATAAATTAGTGAAGTATACAAATATACACAACACAATTTTTTTTTGGATTTTCTAATTGAAGACCCTATCTCTCCCTACTTTATTCATAGTCGATCAGGTCAAGTCTTGACCTTCTCTCAGGGTTCGGGTCAGCCTGTATCTATTACATATATACAGTCTTCCCTTTTTTATTTTCTTTCTTTATTTTTCCTTTCTTTCTTTCTTTCTTTATTTATTTTAGGTTAAAATTAGTAAGAAATGTACAATATTTACATACAAATGCAAGTTAGTAAGAATATGGAGTTAGTGTTATATACATGTATTTTATAAGGGATTTTAAGCTAAAATAAATGAATAAAGATGACGAATCGCAGATTCATCACTTATCCCATGAACCCTACCGTTAAATTGACACATCTAGAGTTAACTTCCTTGAGTTAAAAACGAGTTAATCTAACCAATCCGCTATTGGAGGGCTAGAATTAACCAACAGAAGAAAAAAAGAGTCCTCTTCCATCTCTCATCCCTCAACACTAGCCTAGGCTTCGAGCGATGGGGGGGCATGGGCTGGAGGCAGTTGGCTTCCAGGGAGGGGGCTCGAGGGGCGGCGCTCGACCTGGGGGGTGTTGGCTTACCTAGAGGAGGTGGGGCTTCGATCAGGGGGTGGCCGGGAGCCTGGATCTGGAGAAGGGGTTGGCGGTGGTCGAGGGAGGTGGAGAAGGGGTTAGCGAGGGTCGAGGGAGGCAGCCATCCGATTGGGAGGGGAGGAGGTTGGCGGGGCGCAGCAGGGGAGGCGACAGGGGGCATCGAGCGGCAGTCTGGGGAAGCAGGGGAGGCGGTGGGTAGGCCCTGCGGAGGGGGGGTGCTCGAGCAGGGAGGCGGCGGGCGGGCAGGACGAGTGTGGGGGGGAGACAGAATCCGGTCAGCTTTAACGGTTAAATGGATGGAGGTTAACCACGAGGTTTGCGGGGTAAGGGTTAGTAAGTTTACGGGGTTGAGGGAGGAATTAGGATGTTTCAAAGGTTGTAGAGGTAATTGGCAAAGACTATAAGGTCTGCTGGGTAAAAACCCCATAAAACATTAATATGAACATAACATTAGGCACTAATAATAGGAACCAAAAACCCAGCTGCAAATATCTCAGAGGGAAAAAATCCCATGAACAAAACGTCAATAAGGGAGACAATCATGGCCAAACTCTTACACTGATGCCCACATTGCTCCATACACACCTACATGCATACCCATGTTCCTTACACACATGCATTCCCAAACACCTCCTACATGCTTAACTCCATACCTACCCAATGCTTACATGCTCGACCAAATTCCTCAAATCGTACTTCGCTACCCACATTCTACATGGATTCCCATATACGTCGTGCATACCCTCATACACACCCATATATACACCCATATTCCTCACACACTCGCACACATGCCCAAACACACCCATACATTGTATCATGCTCTCTTACACACCTACATGCATACATGCAATCCTCACACACTTGAGTACATACCCAAATACACCCATACACTCTTACATTCATGCCCACATTGCTTCCTACACACTTACATGCATACACATGTTCCTCACAGACTTGCACACACTCATATACACCTGTCTGAAATTAAGAAAAAGCACGGGGAATTAATAATAAAATGAAGAGAACACAATTTTAAGGATAAAATGAAAAAAATCAAGGTGTAAAAACTTCGCTCAAAAAGCAACTTCCACATAGATCAATTGTTGTCGCATCCATCGGTTAAGTCACACCACTGTAGTAGCTACACATCCATGTCCGATGCCACAATGCCGATTGCTCTTCGAGGATGTGGGCAATCATCATCATGATAGATGTCCTCACATATTTAAGCATAAATCCACAGAGAACAAAAACTTACGATATGTAAAACATGAATGTTATGTCATCGTCACAAGTGGTGAGGTGCACCAAACACGTGGATGCTCATCGAACAACCAATAACGACAAAATTCCATAGGTTATTCACCATTGTGGGAAAAAAGCATTTATTAGGCTCACAAGTATACCAGCATTCACAATCAAGCATCACAAGGTATTCTACATTCATATACACCACAATACAGTATATCCCAAGAATAATTTGAACTTAGAACCACAATTTGAAATAGGAATCTCAATCATTCCCATCCATACTATACTGAAGCAAAATCATCCAATCAAGGGTGAAGCGGAGAATTTTGTAAGTGGGTTCAAAATTTAATAAATCAAAATACATATATAGATAATTAAAATTCTATTAATTAAAAGTATGCACATATGCATACACATATTCCTCATACACTTGCACACATGTCCAAACACACCCATACATTACACCTACACTCTTACATACCTACATGCATACCTACAGTCCTCACACACTTGAATATATGCCAAATACACCCATACACTCTTACATTCATGCACACATTGCTCGCTACATACCTACATGCATACCCATGTTCCTCGCACTTGCATACACTCATACACACCCATATTTTGAAATTAGAAAAATCATGGGGAAAGTTAATAATAAAATGAACTGAACACAAATTTAAGGACAAAAATGAAAAAAAAATCAGGATGTAAAAACTTGCTCGGCAACTTCCACGTAGATCGATTGTTGCCGCATCTGTTGGTTAATCCACGCCACTATAGTAGCTACACATCCATGTCCGATGCCACAATGTTGGTTGCTCTTCGGAATGTGGGCAATCATCATCGCGATAGGTATATTCACATGTTTAAGCATAAACGTGCAGAGAATGAAAACTTGTTATATGTAAAACATGAATGTTGTGTCATCGTCGCAAGCGGTGAACCGTGCCAAACACGTGGTTGCTCAACAAACAAGCAATGACGACAAAAATCCATGGGTTATTCATCATTATGGGAAAAAAGAGCATTCATTAGGCTCACAAGTATATCCACATTCACAGCCAAGCATCACAAGATGTTTCCCATTCACATACACCACAACACAGTATATCGTAAGAACAATTTGAACTTAGAATCACAATTTGAAATAAGAGTCTCAATCACCTCCGCTCCCTCTATGCTATACTGCAACAAAATCATCCAATCAAAGGTGGAGTGAAGTAGGATCAAATTTTAATAAATCAAAATACATATAGATGATTAAATAATATTAACAAAAAATACAAATATGCATAGGCATATTCCTCACACACTTGCACACATGCCCAAACACACCCATACATTGCTCCATACACTCTTACACACCTATATACATATCCAAATTCCTTACACTCTTACATACATGCCCAAACACACACATTCATGACCACATTGCACCAAATACTATCACACACCTGCATGGATACCCACATTCCTCACAAACTTGCACACATCCTCTTTCCCATCCCATACTCATATATATTGTACATTGCTCCGTACACTCTTACATGATCTTATGCATCCACATATTCCTCGCACTCATGCATACATGCCCAAATACACCCATACATTGTTCCTATACTCTCACCATATCCTCATATGTATTTACCCATGATCGAGTGTTTGGATATTATCTCCTCTTTTTTATCGTATTTATTAAGTTGTTTAATTATCTTGAAAATTTTATAAGATGTTGACTATACGAGCGAGCGACACCGCTTGAATGTAACAACACTTGAGACTTTTTGGGTTCGGTATGGGCTGATTCAATATATTGTCTTAACTTATCTTACCCCTACCCATGTACCTGCAAAATAGACACCAAGAGTCACACGGTGTCGTGAGGGGCATTTCTTAGCTTGTAAATCTAAGACCTTGACAGTTGTGAAAAAATAAAATATATAACACGTGATGGGGCATCACTCCCCAAAATGTGTTGCACACACCTCCCATTTGCATGACCACACATAACCTAGTGTGGAAGGACACACATGTGTAAATGAGGGTTTGTGTGATTTCGTGCAATACCCTAATACATTCTACATGATGGGCCTATCTAACAAACACATAATATATAATCATTTACAGTTAAAATAATGATTACGTAACAAATGAAATTATATTATGCACTAACATCAAGTACATGAATATTCAAAATATATATTACCCTAATACTCACACACCCGCACTTCAACACACACATAGAAATTGCACTTCTAATTCGCATATTACAACAAAATCAGATATTACAGAAAATCACATTTTAAAAGATATTCAGTTCATCATCTAATAAGACAGTATGTCTTAGGAATTTCAAAAAACACATACAATGCATTTCAAATGAACATATATACTCATTGCAAATCAAAACAAAACTAAATTGTTACATAATAAAATCAAAGGACGAGAAATATATCTGAGTAACATGAGGATGAGATGGGGGAGATGGTCACTGGTGGTCGGAGATGGAAGAGGAAGAGATTCTCCGCAAGGTCCGGGTCTCCTCTAATTCTTCTCCACAAGTACGAAGGATGGGGATGGAGTAGAGGATGATATGGAAGAGAGAGGAGAGGGAAGGTCAAGGATGGAGGGAGGAGGAGAGGCTAGCGAAGAGGGAGAAGATCATGCGGAGAGGGAGGAGGTCGGGCCAAGAGAGAGGGTGAGAAGTAAGGTAAGAGGAGTCAGGTGAAATGAGAAAGGGAAGGTTATGTCATTCTATTTATCAGAACATGCGCCTACAATATGTAACTATACTATGGTTGCATATTGAGGCGCCAAATCACCTACCTCAAAATTATGATCGCATGTTTGCTATGCGATCACTTGTTGAGGTAAAGTGATCGCATTACTTATTGCGATCACAATACAACTACTAGTGGTCACAAGGTGCTGCTAGTAAATCAACAATTTTCCTGTAGTGTCATGTTGCTGGAAACCATAATAGTGATGACCAATTTCACTTCGAGGTTGAAAGCTATGATCCGTTACCGTCGGCAACACCAACCTTTCTGTGATGAAGAATGACAAAAAGTTGCCAACTTTGGTAAGAACTTGTTAGTTTTTGTGATTGACAAGCGGGTGTATAACTTTTTGTATCCCATTATAATTATGAACATATGATAATGATCTAACCTTTAGTTGATGTAGTTTTATAGTGAGCAATAAATTTAGCCTATCTTTTGGAAGCACTTTCTTCTTTTTGTACAACTAAGAAAACTTGATAAGAAAGTTAGGTGTGTATGTAAGTGCATGGATGTGTGTGTGTGTGTGTGTTTAACTGTATATACCTATCCATATGTCTTTTTATATGTCCATGTTGTTTTTGTTGGGAAGCTTGGAAATCAGATTCGCTATCTTCTCATATTTCTTTTTTAAATTGTTGGGCAGCAGGTTATAATCATTATGTGTCTATCAAACCTAGCTGTATTGGGTACATGGGATCGGGGTGTGACAGCAGGGTTCACGACGCGTTTTAGGCCATCTCAACTCACATCTCTTCCTCATCACCTCCCTCACATTTCATGTTCTAGCTCATTTTCTAGCTTCTCCCTCCCTGCCACCTTCCTCTAATGAAGCTCACACGGTGGCCTCTTGCTCCCTTACCCATGACACCCACATGTGCATGGCATTCTCCCCACACACTCCCCTCCTCCCTCCCCAATGCGACTGGAAAGATGGACCTCCTACTCCCTCATCAACGATGCCCACCAACGTTCGGCCCATCCTCCCTCCACAATACGACTCACAAGATGGCAGCTCCTCCCTAGATCACTCGTAAGATGGCCCCTCTCGTCGCCTTTCTCCAATGAGGGTCACATGCAACCGCAAGACGTTCCCATTTAAAACATGTATGTATTCTTATATCAGAATTTCCTCATCTTTGCATATGTACATTTTCTTGTTTTTTCTTGTGTCTACAAGTGTCATTCCCTATGGAAGGAGAATTAATAGAGTCTTAGATGGTTATAATAATACGTATATAGATGATAGTAGTTCAAAGAATGACCCATGATATGGGGTGAAGATACTTTTGATCCTAATGAGAATGCACATATTAATATGGACAATGATGGAGTTGTGAACAATTCATTTAGTGAAATTTAATTTAGGATATGATACGACCTATGAATTTTATGATCTCTATGCAAGGCAAATTGATTTTTTTATATGTAAGAGCATATTGTGTAGATTCTCGAAAACCAAACTCGTTATTGCTCAAAAATTTGCTTCTTCACAAGAGGGATATACATATCTCAACAACAAATGGCCTAAATGACTAAAAGTAAAAAAGAAGACTATTCAAGAAGAATGCGAAGCTCGCATATTTTTTTGTGAAAGTGATAAATGATGGATCATAGAGAGTTTCAGGAGAAGCATAATCATGGCTTGGCAAGTCTATTAAAAGTGGCAAGATTTTGATCATATAGGATGTAATATTCTTGTATAAGATGTCTCATTGATATGTCACACACATGTGGTTTGATAGTTTCTGTTTTGAGTGCATCTGGCAAGCAACATGTTACCGGTCAAGTTCGTAGGGATCAAATCAAACAAAACAACAAGAACACTATTGTCAATGAATGCATGTCAAATGTGATATGTTTTTAGGGAAAAGATGAATAGATTCAATTTCTCTTTTAAAGTGGAAATCGATGTTGAACATCAGTCTTTTTGCACCGAGTCATTAAAGGAGCTCTTATATGATTTGGAGGTGTACATAACCTATCGAACAAATAAATTATCAATGTCTTTTGCATCCTTCACCGGCATTAATCCCCACAAACAATCAACATTATTTGGTTGTGCTTTATTGCCAGTTGAAACAACAAGACTTTAATGGTTGTCTAACACTTGGTTGATATGTATGCATGAAAAGATGTCCGCTACAACTATAACGGATTAAGATTATGCAATGCGAGAGGCAATTTCATTGCTATTACCATCTACCACACATATTTTGTAGTTAGTGTATCAAGAATAATGCCTTGATTCACTTGCATTAGCTACAAGGCAACACATTTTTTGACCAAGATTACAATAAATGGATTTTAAGATCTAAAATGAACACATTTACAAGCTACATATAATATACCACGTGGAAGTTGGCTTGAAAAGATGTATAATATACATTAATATTAGATCCATATATATCTGAAAGATGTATTCTTTGTAGGGATTTACTCAAGTCAAAGATCAAAAGTATGGATTCTTTCTTCAATGGCTATGTTCATTCACAAATACCTCGAAATCTCGCAATCACCTTCCAGTAAACCCATTGTGGCTGGAGGCAAAGCGACGAGGAAAACACCAATCAGTCTGATGTTGGAAGTGAAATAAATAGAGGAAAATTCATCCATATTGCACATTGGAAACATTATTCACCATATGGGGGGGATTGTTTTTATTAAGTACATCTCTCATACTTACACAAGCCGCCTTCTATAGACGTGGCTATGGTGCAATATCGATCCTGCTAGTAACCTCCTTTCCCCCTCCCCGCTCATTCTTTGTGCTTTGAATACCCAAACTCACGTGTTGATCGTCCTCCATTGCCTCCTTGAATTGTATTGAGCCTCTTCACTGCCAGTCGCCTACTCTACCTCCCATGCCTTGTCCAACCCCCCACTCTCTCACTCCCTCCGGTGATAAAAAAAGTTCCATGTTATCTCAGTTTGACCTGTTATAAATGGGTGAAGTAGAAAATTTAAGGTTTGAATAATATTCTATAGTATCTTATAATGTAGTTTCCTTTTTAGGGTGCTTGACCATAATAAGATTTCATTAATGTGTTTGATTCACATTAGATGAGTTCATAAATGTTGTGTTTTGTCATGTGGGCGGTTTCATCTTGAAATCAGAGAAAATTCCTGCTTATGAATGAGTTCATACGAAATTGATCAAAATAATTTTGTATATGATATATGTTGGATTAATTGACAAAATCATTTTGTATTCCAACTTGATTCTGAGAAGGTTGCACATGTTGAGATGTTTCACAAGATGTCTCAAGGTGAAAGGACATATGTGCTACTGTGTAATTTGATAGTGATGTGAATGATATCGTAGAATACACATAAATGATAGGTTCCTCATAATGCCCTATTTTATTCGCAAAAACATGAGGGGTCCACACCCATTGAGAAACCGATAACTACATATGGATTTCTTTCACATGCATCTATGCATGTATTTTTTGAGACATACAAGATGTTTTTTACCACAAGAGGATTATGATTAAGATACTGATTGAATGGTGGCATTCACCACGGAAAACTCAGATGATGGGATGGAGAATAGTAACAGCATTGAGAATGGTGAAATCCACATTGCATCTACTGTGCCCTTTTATAATGCAGTGGCACCGATGCTTGTATCAGGAATACATATTGTTCCATGATTTATGGCAATGGCCTATAATGCAATATGAGTTAAAGAATGAGATGTTGTTCAAGTCAAAAGCGGGTCTAGTATACTATGTTTGCTCTGCATAAAACACTATTACAATTTTGAAGTGTGTGAATCTGATAGAAATATATGCATTGTTTACTACAGTGAGAGAGTCAGAGGTTGTATGTGGCAATTATATGGGTGTTGTCGATCACTATATGAGATTTTGTCATGTCCAAGGTTGATCTCATACTTTCCTAAATCAAGCTATGAATTAAGATCACTCGTAACTTAATTGCAACTTCACTACTAAAAAAATTATCCATAAAGTTAAAATATCATAATAGGACAAGGTGTAAGTTTTATAAGAAATGATTTTTCAGATGATTACAAATATAAGATTAACCATAGATGGTTGTGGGGTGTGGGATGCTAGATGAAGGAGCATGGAAATAGTTTATGGTGAGAGTGAGGAGTCATATAATGAATTGCCCTATTTGTTCAGAGCATTGTTGTCTACAATCCCAAAAATTGTGGTGGATCTGAAGATAATCATAGCCGCAACATGTGAAATGTTTCAGATGACTTTCTGATTGTTTGGTCCATGTACCAACACTTTCAAGCATGATAGGGAGATGCATGTCATAAAAAAGAACACATAAGGAGTTTTAAGCATGTTCCCATTTTTCCTTGATATGTGTTTTTGTATATTAGTCTTTTGTAGGTTTTCATGTGGCTGCAATACAGGCTTAGAGACAACAATCTACACCATGATTAGATAGACGAGAAACTATTTGAGCATGTATATGTAACTAGTTTTTTGGAGTGATACTGTTGGACTTTGATGTCCATGTTCAATGTCAACAACAAAAATGGTAATCATTATAGAATCTATCTACCACATAGAAGTCAACTTCTTATGAGGTGGCTTACAAGCAACGACTCTTGGGATCTTGTTGTTGCCTTTAAATAGATAGCTTTATACGGACGGGGTCATAGCCACCTCTATTAGAGGGTGACGAGTGTAGGTACACGAGCCACCTTTAGTAAAAACAGTTCCATTGCGGTACCTAACAGAAAACTTTTGTCCGTTGCATATGTGGAATATTATTTTCATGTTGCAGTCTGGGCGAGTTTTCCTTAGGAAATTTACGATTTTGGGTTTTGTCATAAAAAGGAGAATAGATGCATTTCCCATATGTTTTGTTCATTGAAGGCATCCCCTTTACTCCTTCCATGACATGTTGATTTAAGCTATATATGCCAACACATGGCATAGGAAACGTAGGATGTGGGATCGTTGGAAATGCCACAACGTCATCAGGTTGTAGAAGATAAGAACTTCCTACTTCCATTGAAATAAAAAATAGCAACCATCCACTCCCTCATAAAGAAATAATAAATCATCGTAACAAAAATATATTGTCAATAAAATTCATGTAAGGGGAAAATTTCACTGAAGCTTAAAAAGTGAGATCGATGAATTGTGCCCACTCTACGAGCTTTCATATATTGTAGGATTTTACTTAGTGTAGGCAGACCATCACATTAGGATGAAATAACAATCATAAGGTATGCATCTCCAAATAAGTAACATGTGTTCCTTATGTTTTACAGTGAAGACCCTTCAACACTTTCTCTTTTATTAGCTCGATCTTTAAAGCTTTATCTCCAACTATCTCGAGGATCAAAATCAATGTTATCTTTTTTTATGAAAGGTGACACTCCTTCTTAGGAATATCTTGTGAATGAAAAAATATTAGCTTCTAAAAATCACGGAACCATTGCTTATGATGATGGTTGATGTATTGGAACTTGTTGCACTTATTTATATATTTCATTGATTGGATATTTTTTGTTGTATTCATGATATGTCTTCTAGACAACATAAAATACATTAGAGATTTGCAAAAAAAAAGTTCAAATTCATGATAGATTTTCAACACAACCTTCTTTAAGTTTAGAGGCATGTTGTATTTTTAATTTGTTATAATGATTGATCTTCAAACCAAACTATCATGAGTTAGAAACCTATCATACCTTTAGTTTATTACTTTATTTTAAGGATTTTTACCCGGCAAACCCTATAATCTTTGCAAATAACCTCTACGACCTTTGAAACATCGTAATTCCTCCCTCACCCCCGTAAAATTGTTAACCTTTACCCTATAAACCCTATGGTTAACCCCCATCCATTTAACCGTTAAAAAAATGGATTCTGTTATCTTCTTTTATATTATACCCATTTTATTTATCAAATATACTATAGGCACCACTCCCTCTCACACACGTCAGATTTTCCCTCCAGAACCTCCTATAAGCCACGACGACGGTCACAGACACGACGGCATCAGCCACGTCCCCCGATCCGTCCGATTGAAGCCCAGCCCGTCGCCTCCCCTTCCCCCGGCTCCCCGCTCGTCTCGTCCGATCCAAGCCCTCCCACTGCTTGAAGCCCCCCGCCTCAAACTTGCCGCCCGCTCACCCAAAAGCCCCCCTCCAACTCGCCGCCCGCCCGCCCGAAAGCCCCCCGCCATCCCCTGGTTGAAGCCCGTGCCACCCCTGCGAACCCCCCCCCCCCCCCCCCCCCGCCCCGCTCCCTGGTCTTCGATCTCCCTCCCCCAGCCCACCGGCTCCCCTGGGAAAGCCCCCTGCCTCCAGCTCGTTGCCTCCCCTGCGAAACCCCTCCCCCCTGCGCGCCCCACTCCCTGCTCTTCGACCCCCACCTCCCCGCCTACCCTGCGAAAGACCCCTCCCTCCCCAGCTCGTTGGGGAGGCGAATCGCCTCCAGCTCGCCGCCGACTCCCCTGCAAACACCCCCCTGCGCCCCACTCCCTGCTCTTCAACCCCCCTCCCCCAGCCCGTCACCTCCCCTGCGAAAGACACCCCCCCGTTGGGGAGGCGAACTGCCTCCAGCTCGCTGTCGGGCTCCCCTGCAAAACCCCCCTCCCCCCACTGGAAGCCACCCCCACCTCCTCCAGTCTAGGTCTAGGTCGAGCGCCACCCCTGTGAGCACCGCCCCCTGCCAGACTCCAATTTTAACAAGGGAGGATTTTTTTTCTTCTCTTGATTAATTATAGTTGTCCGATCGTGGATTGGTTAGATTAACTCATTTTTAACCCAAAGAAGTTAACTCTAGATGTGTCAAGTTAACTGCAGAGTTTGTGGGGTAAGACGGAGCAAGTTTACAGGGTCGAGGGAGGAATTACGATATTTCAAAGGTTGTAGAGGTCATTGGCAAAGATTATAGGGCCTGTCGGGTAAAAATCCCTTTATTTTATAGCAACTTTTCAGGCCAACTTGTTAAGGACTTGCCTTGTTTTTAATTTATACTCATAACATGTCTTCAAGCCAAGATTCCAATTGTTTTTAAGGCCTCCTATTTTTATCTTTGAACTCGCGACATGTCTCTTAAAGCCTTCTCCTCCCTCCAACCAATGGTCATCGTGGCGCCACCATAACCACCATTACGTCGCCACTCCATTACCGCTACACTGTTGCATGAGCCGCCCTCATCACCATCATCATCATCGTGCTACCAATGTCACCGTTATTGTGCGACCATCACCATCACTGTTGTCGCACAGTCGCTATTTGTGCACATACCACCACTGAATAATTGTGCCAGCGTTTGCTACCACACCACTTCCACCAAAGTTCTTAAAATTCTGATTTCGGATTCATTTCGCCAAAGCTCGAAAAAAGAAATTTCAAAAAATATCGCTGAAAATCGACATAAATCATGTAAATAACTCTAAACTCAATTTTTCAAAAAAATAAGGTTTTTAATGTTCCTAAATCATCAAATATAATAGAGATACACGCTTATTTGTAAAATAGAGGTGCAATTGTAAGTTTTAAAGTATTATTATCATCATAATCACATAACATTTTCGATTTATGGTAGCTAAACTGGAAGCAAAAGTCGCAACAGTCACCTCTTCAAGAAGAATGATGCGTCGCGTGCAATAACTACTAAACAAAATACGTATATCAAAAATAAAGAAAGAGCGTAAAATACAATGCTCTTCAATTAAAACTTGAGTTTAACTCTTGAAGCTTATTTGAAACATTGATTTGGACTTGAACATGAAATTCCAAAACTAAAATAAACTTCTAAAATAATATGAAGCTATCTAAGAACTCAATATATGAACGGAGAGATGGTTGAAAATTCATTGGTATATACAATTTTTAATGAAAGAAAAAAAGTAGATTTCCTTATATTTGTCATTTCACCAAAATGACATACAATTTCATTGAAAATTTTGTTAACATTTTGCCAAAATCTTGGAAAAATAAATACGATAATGTTTCGATTTTTCTAACCTAGAGAAAATGAAAATTCGGAGAAATTCGACCAATTTCATAGAAATTTGAGGTCGTGCTTCACCATCACCACAATTTCTTGCACAGTAGCATGTTTCCATGCCATTGTCTCTTACCTTTTCCTTTACCACCACCACCACCACCTCTTTTCTACTGTCACATCATTATCATTAACTCCACCTATGCTCGCACCTACAAATGAGAGGTAAAGTGGTTCTCTTCATTATCAAATATAGAAATTCTAGAAAAGTTGAAATCGTGAAAGTCATATTGTTAATGTTCATGTTACGTAGGATGCCATGCATAATTTGAATATGTTTTAAGATTAAGTATTCTTCCCAAACCCAAAGTACCCTCAAATATCTACCCATCATATGTGACATGACACATCAACAACCATGTAGGATTTGGAGTTGTTTATTGCAAGGTAATCTATTAAAAGTTGGTCCATTTCTATGCATGATACGACATCTCTTTGACAACCATCCATCATGCCAATGTCAGATTAGATATTCTTGTACTCATGGTAAATCTTCGAAGACATGCCAGATAATAATTTATTTTGATTGCATCTCTTTTAAGATCTGCCATGTATAAGTTTATTTTGATGATGAATCTTTAAGTATCTGCCACACATTCATTCATTTTGATGGCATGTCTCCCTGCTATGAAAATTTCAAAAATTTCGAATTCTTAGAATTTGTGAGTGGCATATGATCATGTGGACATATGATGCCATTTTTGCAGCCATCTGGAATTTATATAAGATTTGATTAGTTTTTGGATAGCTTCTTAGAGTCGTCATTATATTCTTTTTAAGATCTCTTCTTGCCGAGTGGTAGTATGTGCTATGTAGAATTCCTCTCCTTTTGATTTGAAAAAAAAATCCGTTTTGAGGTGCGTTTGGATCCGAGCAAGAGACCAAAATCAAAGTTGCAGTTGCTGTCCTGGTGGGCGGCCCCCTTCCCTCCTCTCCGAGAAGGAGTTCCGGGGTTGCCGGTTGCCGGGAGACCAGAGCGTCGACATGGCCCCCCACGACGCCCCCCGCCTCTCCATAAAGCGCCCGACCTTCTCGGATCAGCAGAGGCGGCGCGAGGTCGCCCTTAGTCGCCAGGCCCAGCAACGCGCCGACTCCCAGAACCGCGCCCGCCTCCTCGCCTCCTCCGTCCTCTCCCTCCCTCCGCCCGACCCCGATGAAACTTCAGAGTCCGATCTTCCCCAGGAGCCGGCGGGCCCGAGGGACCTCAACGCTGCCCAGGCCGCGAGGCTCAGAGGGCCCGAGGCGAGGAGGTGGTTCGCTCGGCAGCTCATGCTCCCTGAGTGGATGGTCGACGTCCCCCCTACCCTCCTCGGGGACTGGTCAGTCTCTTCTTCTTCTTCTTCTTCTTCTTCTCCTTTTTATTGTTTCAAAATTGTCTCCTTTGAAGTGGCCTTACAGTTCGCTTCCTGGTTACTGATTTTGCCTCCTTTTAGTTCAGACTGGGAGCATGTGGGTTTTGTGGAAAGGAACCGTAGAATGAAAACGGAGGAACGATCTTGGTATCTTCCAGTTCGCAAATGAGTGACTTGGAACGGGGAGTTAGATTGGTGACTGTCTCTTAAATTTAGTTTTTTGGCCACACTACAAAATTGTCTCTCTAGGGCACTGTTTGCAGACTGGGCAGTCACACCTTTTTTATTATATTTTCGATAACGATTGGAGATGTAGATAACCTAATATCTATATGTTCTCATTAAACATTCAACAATTCAATTCGAGGCTCTAATCCCATCAAGGTGAGGGAAGCTCACTACCCATTAGGGGCAGCCCATTTACCCTAAATAAATATACCTTTTAGATATATAAACTACACTTTTTTATTATATATCACCTCTATTTTTGTCTTATCATATTTATTCTCGAATATTTTACAAGTATTTTGAACTCTGACATTATAGATTAGATTCTTCTATATCGATTGATGATTGGTATGAAAATCATTTTGATGTATATTTCTTCTTTTCTCCTTGATTGTTTTGATTCGATGTGAATTTTATATTATTGTAATGCAGAGATTCAATCGACAAAGGTTGGATATTATGAAATATTAATTTTTGAAGTGAAAAAGTTCAACGTCGTAAAAGCAGGCACCCAAAAACTTTATTTTCACGACTTATATTTCGAAAGTACAATGACCATGAATCTCGTAGAAACTTGGCATGCGATTTTGTAAAACATTTTCTAAAAATATGAACATTTTAATTGATATGAGATCAATTATTGAATAAAAGGAGGTAGAAATTAGGTAAAGATGGACACAGGGACCGAGATGAATTATACTAAGATAAGTAGAGAAATGCGCTGATGGAGATGGCAATAAAAGAGCGGTGGGATGATGTCGTTCGTCTGAGTTTTCAGGAGGCATGCACATTTACCTAGTTTCTTCCTTGAACATAAGGCTGTGCTTTTCTCCCAAATGTTTCCTCACTATACCCAGATTTTTACATGGGTAGCTCTCCAAACCATGTTACCCATGCATCTGAACACATCCCATGTTTGATGAAACAGTGGTTGCAAGAACTTCGATAGATGGATATGGTTAGTAATCTTTGACAAAGAATTCAACTGGCATCCACTACTAAGTGCACATATGTAGCCATGTTGAGATCCTCAGGTTCTTCTTTATAGAGTTCATACGAGGGTCATGACTAAAAGGAGATAAACGGAAGGCGGTTGCACTTGATGAAGTTGACAAGTTTGATCACCTTGAGGACAATTGTTCTCTTACTACACCGCCGAGTAACTTCACGAGCAAGTGTATGTGCGATATTCTGGGAGGACATAAAGTTTTGGAAGTGGTTGGAGATGATGCTTTAGGTAGATTTGGCTAAAGGAGGGCGATACTAACACTTGTTTTTTTTCTACTTGCATACGAGCAACATGAGAAGAAAAACATAATTGAAAAATTTTATAGTTGGAAATGAGGAGGTGGAGGGAGAGGATGTAATTTGGACTATCCATGCCAAGGTGCTTGGAGGTAGAGGGGTAGGAATGATATTCGGTTGGACTCTTTGTTTGCAGGTTTGGTAAAGGGCATCACTGATGAAGATGCACATCATTTTGAAATCCCTACATGAGGGTTCACTGGGTCATGGTAGTTTCATGTAACCGTTGTACACGGATTTTGGGACTATGGGAGGATGTGGTTATTGTAGTTAGATAGCTTATGGCAAGCAATTTCAGGTTTGATAGATCAACCATGTCTTTCTTTAAGGGTGACAACATGATGTTGAGGATTTCCGATATGCATCGTTTTCGTTCTTTTAAAAAAGGTTTTTCAAGAATTTTGATGGGTATGGGGGAGATGGTGTCGTTTTGGAGTTTCAGAGGCAGGATGGGGCGATCGAGGAAAGGCTCCCTTGCTTCTGAAGGTGTCGATCTGGAGACCGGGGTTTGGACAGGGAGATCGGGGGAAAATCCCCTGCTAGAGGAGGCGGCCTATGGTGGGAGCCCTACGGGTCGAGCGAAGACGACTGCAGGTGGAGTGGGAAAGGTGAAACCCGGGCCGGAGGATCTTCTCCCTCATCGTCGATGCTTTAGATGTGGTCTCCAAGGCCACATTACACGGTGGTGCTTGCTGAAAAGGGCGGTCTGTTATGGCGGTCGTGAGGAGGAACACATTCGTAAGGACCGTTCTGTTGTTTTGTCCAGTCAACCGGTGGGTGGCGGTGCGTACCGAAGGACATGGAGATCGAGGAGGCTCCGTGGGACCCCCCGTTGGTGGAATCCTCATTGCTGAGGGCACCAACGAGGATCTGCGGAAGGTAATGGAAGTGCTGGAACTCGGCCGAACGGTCGGCTGTGGTGAGGATGGGATTTGGCTGTCAGAAACGAAACTGTGCGTCCGGGGTGTGGAAGGGGCGGAGATACACGAGTTCCTCTACAAAGGAAACGCACTGCTCCTGCAGTCGATTCGCTGGCGTCGATCTGCCTACAGGATGGGGCAACGGTTTCTTCTTCGAAGTGGTTCGTGGAGGTCTAGGGTCTTCCGATTCCATGCCGGAGACTGGACACCGTGAGGTCTATGCTGTGGGAGTTCGGTTTGTTCGAGAGCATTCTCCGGTCGGGCCTTCAACCTGGAGAGGATTGGGGTTTCGTCGCCTCGATCAAGGGTGGTGGGAGTCCGATCCCTCCAATGAAGTTATTTCATGTTGGAAGAGTGGTGTTTCATCTCCGCCTCACCCGGTGGAGGAGCCAGTTCCTGAGCAGTGGACGAGGTCGTCTAAGAAGCTGGACTTACCGTCAGCGGAGGAATCTCAGGCGACTTTTGGTGTTCCTCGTGTTGTGCGCGTGGAACCAGTGGGCCAACCCCCCGAAGTTGCAGAGGGGCTGTACGGGGGAAACAGATGTCGTTTCGCATTCTGCGGAGCCTGCTTGCGTTTCGGGTCCTTACCCGGATTTGACTTTCGGTTTTCACCCGCCGACCTCATTGAATGGTGCTGGCTCAATTCGGACCCATCCGATTGTGGATTCGATTGCGTGCGCGTTTGGTGTACCGGTTTCGGCCCCGATTTTTGGTTTTATTTCGGACCCTAGCGTGCCTCGAGGGGCTGATGGGTGCCCTTCTGAAATCCCATCAGTGGACACGACGCAGGTGTCCGCTCCTATGGGTGGCTTCCCCTCTGGGGCGACTGATACCTCTTTGTTGGCGAAGGTTGGGAGGCTTTCTGGCGCTGTGGGATTCTTCGTGTCTGGAAGTCTAGCGGGCTCTGAAAAACATTGCGATGGCACGTCTGTGGTTCCGCTTCTGTCATCCTAGAGTCGTTGGCCTTCTCCGACAAAAGTGCGAGATGGTGATCTGGTGGCTGATATGGTCGATTCGACCATCTCCGCCCCGGGCGGCCTGGATGCTAACCAGTCTCATCCGCCTCTCGTGCATCTTGTCCCTGCGTGCTTGTCCGGAGATGTCTCTGATGGCGGTGGGGGGCTGTATGTTGATGCGGTTCTGGGCGCGACTACTCTTTCCCAGAGTCGTAAGATGGAGCAACGTATTCTGTCGGCTGAGCGGAAGCGTAGAGAATGGAAATTGGCGTTGGGTAGGGACTGTAGGTGGCTGCGGGCCGACCCGCTCCTGTTGTTCACACGTAAACGGAGGAAACCTGAAGCTCGACTGTGGTTGGAGCACGAAATGAAGGACAAGGGGGGAGCCCTGGCTCCCGCGAGGTGGAAGCAACAGATGCATCTATGGCTTCTGCTGTGGTGGCTCGGAGTTGCGAAAGTGGAGATCCAGATCTGGTAAGCTCAGCGGTTGACATTCACGTGCGGGTTGCGGAATGTCTTGAGGTATCGTTGCCTAGCAAAAACCCTTCGAGTGCGTCCAATTGAAGCTCGTCTCGTGGAATGTGAGGGGGTTGGGGGACAGGAAGAAGAGAAGTACAGTGGGGGAGCTTTTGGGTTCATGGGGTGCGGACGTGGCTTTCTTAAGAGTCAAAGTTGGCGCGGTGGGATTCGAGTTCATGGAGATCAATGGGTTGCTTTAAGTTGTCGGAGTTCAGAGCGGTTGCTTCTGTTGTTAGTGCTGGAGGTGCGATCCTGGCGTGGGACGGAGATTTATTCTCAGTTGTTCACGAAAGTGCGATTTCAGATTTATCTCCGTGCTGCTTGATTGCAAGTCTGGGGCTGGCAAGCTTCTGTTTACCTCCGTTTATGGGGCACCTGGAGGGGAGCGCAATGTGGCCTCGTGGAGTTGTGGGCGGCTAGAAGGAGATCTCCGGACACCCCTTGGGTTGCTGGAGGGGACTTCAACGTGACTATGTTTGCTTTCGATCGCCCAAATGACCGGGGTGGAAGGGACCCGGGTTCGGATGGATTTATGGAGTGCATAAGCTATCTGGAGTTGTAGGTGTTTGATGTTGGTAACAGGAAGTACACTTGGCGCAATGCCTCCTCGAGGTCGAGGCTGGATAGATTCTTGGTTTCTGTTGAGACTTTGGAGATGTTCCCTCTTGCTATGGCTAAGGCTCTCCCTAGATCGAGATCCGATCACACGTCATTTGCTGGGATTCGGGCGGGGGTGTGATCCCTCGGTCGATGTTCAGATTCGAGAAATCCTGGTTGTTGGATGACGGCTTCAGGGACTTGGTTTCATAGCTTTGGGCCTCCCTGCGAGTGGAGGGCTCGACGACGCAGAGATTAGCACTAAAACTTAAGATGCTGCATGAAAGGTTAGTGACACAAAAAAGAGAGATGAGAAGGAGCAGAACAGAGAGGCGGGGACGACGATAGCAGAGATTGCGAGGTTGGATGAGGTAGAGGACACCCGTGTCCTGAGCAGTGAGGAGATGCTTTTGCGTACTACGTCACATCGGGTGGTGATCGAAGACAACAAGCATAGGGAGGTAGAGTGGCGTTAATGATCCATGCAGAAATGGGTAAAATAAGGGGATGCAAACACTCGTTTCTTCCATGCGGTGGCGAGCGGAAGGAGGAGGAGAAATCTGATTCACGAGCTTAAGACTGATGATGCTATTATACTTGGGGATAGGTAGATCGGGAGGGCTCTTATGGACCACTTCCAGAGCTTCAACAAGCGTTTACCATCTACTGGGGCTACCTAGTCCGGGAGGGGGACTAAGCGCCTAAGCAGTGACCAACGGGTGGCGCTCGTGGCAGACTTTACAAGTGAGGAGGTTCGTAAGGCGGTCTTCGATCTCAACGCTGATAGGTGTCCTGGTCCAGATGGCTTCCCTGTATCATTTTTTAGAGAGTTCTGGGATTTGTTGGAAGATGATGTCATGGTCATGTTGCTTGAGTTCAGGGGTGCGAACAGGGGACTGGAGAAGCTTAATAAGTCATTGCTTTTCTTGCCGTCGAAGAGGGAGGGGGCTGAGAGGGAGGAGGATTTTCATCCCATTGCCTTGTCAAATGCAGTATATCTCATTTTAGCCAAAGTGTTGGCAAATCGCCTTCGCATTAATCTGAACGATCTTGTCCTTCTACTGCAGGGGCGCCAACTTCTGGATGGAGTGGTTATGGCGGCGGAAATGGCCGCGGATTGGAAGAGAAGAGGAACCAAGGGCTTTCTCTGAAAGGTCGACTTCTCGAAGGCATATGACTGCGTGATTTGGAGGTTCATTTGGGCATCTTTAGTGAGGAGAGGCTTCCTGGATATCTGGATTGACTGGATGAAGATGTGTATCACTACCACTTCGCTTTCGATTTTGGTGAATGAGAAGCAAGAAGGTGGCTACTTCCAGCCACAAAGAGGTGTGCGGCAAGGATGTCTGTTGGTCCCCTTACTGTTCGTCCTGACGACAGATGCGTTGGCGGTTATGGCCAGTGTGGCAGAGGAGGGTGGCTTCTTCAGAGGGTACTCCAGAGATGGTCTTACTGTGCCTCTTCTGCAGTATGCGAATGGCACCTTATTCTTCGTTGAAGGAGGGGAGGAGGAGTGCAGAGCTGTGAAGGCGGTGCTTGACATTTTTGGCGATCTCTCGAGTTTGAGGGTGAATGGTGCAAAGTCGGCTTTCGTACCCTTCAACATGTCGATTGCAGACTTTGCAATTTGCAGCGAAGTTCTTGGAACGACGCAGAGGTCCCTGCCTATCAACTATTTAGGTCTGCCTCTTCTGATGGGGAGGATGCGTCAGATTGAATGGCTGCCTCTGGTAGAGAAATTGGAGAAGAAGCTTTCTGGTTGGAAGGCAGTTTCTTATCTAAGGGCGGGCATCTGGTTCTAACCAATGCCGTTCTTTCTGCCATTTCGGTCTTCTTCATGTCCACGAGGGCATTGCCAGTGGGGATCCGGTCCAAGCTGGAATCTTTGATGGACGTTTTTTCTATTCGTCGTCTCATGGGGACAAGGGTCTTGCTTTGGTAGATTGGTCGTCGGTGTCTACGCCGACCAAAGAGGGTGACTTGGGTATTCTGAAGTTGGGAGTTATGAATAAGGCGCTATTGGCGAAGTGGATAATAAAGATTTGGGGCCCTGGAGCTGACCTGTGCTCCACACTGAAAAGATCGATTTACGGTGTTTCTTCCAGCTTGGCGGTCCATGCAGGCGGTGGGGGGTCGGCAACTACGTTCTGGAGAGGCATTTGCTCCGTCTTGCCGGATTTGACGGGACACTTGCGGCCTATGCTTGGTGATGGGCGTAGCTTTCGCTTTTGGAGGGATGACTGGACGGATGGTGGTGCTCTCTGCGACCTTTACCCGAGGCTGTATGCATTGGCTTCAGATAAGGACATTAGTGTGGCAGATGTGCGGGCGAACGGATCATGGACACCTATCTTTGTGGCTGAGCTGTCGGATCAAAGAGCTACAGATTTTTTTGGTCTATCTGATTGCTTGTCCAACCGTGACGGTCCAACGGAGGGTAGGGACTCATGGTGTTGGAGAGATGGCTTTTTCTCGGTGCGAAAGGCCTATGGGGCTTTGGCGGTCCAGCCTTCCAGGGTGGAGGCTATGGTCTCGAGAGACTGCGCTAAGAGTTGGAATTGGAAGATCCCATCTAGGATAAAGGTATTTCTCTGGCTACTGAGGAGGGAGCGGGTGTTGACAGCAACTACAAGAGCAAGACTCTTCCCCAGATCAAACGGAGGGGTGCAGTAAATGTGGTGGTTTGCCTGAAAACGTGGATCATTTATTCTTTAAATGCCCTGGCTCGGTTGAAGTTTGGAGTAATGCGGCACTCACAGGTCTAGATTGGAGCAACAAGGATAGCTTCTGAGACTCCTTGTGCAGAAGGTGGTCATGCTCAGATGAAGATAGGGCGGGGATTTGTGCCGTGATTTGGTGCCTTTGGTTAGGTAGAAATAGTGTGATTTTTGAGGGGCGATATTTTATTCTGAAAATGCACTTAGGCATGCTGGAACCCTTCTCGAATCCTGACGGGTGTAATTATTTTGCTTATTTATATTATATTTTTTGGATGGTCCTCTAAAGGAGTTCCATTCCACCATTTCTTAAAAAATGGTTTTCAAACTTGATATACCACATTTTTATTGCTAAGTTGGTGGCTATTTGTCCCTGTTAAGATATTTATGTTATTTTGTCCTTTTTCCTATATTGTTTGTTTCAATTGTCCTGTTTATATAATTTACCCTTAGAGCTTTTCTCCTATATAAGAGAGCTCTAGGGTTAGAAGGAATATATCTTTTTTTTTCCTTCCACATGGTATCAAAGCGACGGTCCTAGATCGGAGCCTATGCCCGAGAATCCTATCCCCACCAAAACCCTAGCCCTCAAGGGCTTCACGGGCTCGCCGCCACCGTGCCTCCGCGGGTTCCTCGCCGTTGCCTCGCTCCCGCGGGCTCGCCGTCGCCCGACCCCCAGCGTCTTGCGCGCTTAACCTTTAGGGCTTCACGCACTCCTCCCTTCACGCGCGCCTAGCCCTTCAGGGCTTCACGTGCTCCTCCCTTCGGTTGCACATCACGCCGCCGTTACCCTTGTGTAGTGGCGGTTCGCAGCCCACACGTAGTCGTCCCGTGGATTCTTGGGTACCTAGGGTGTAACATGAAGCTATAAAAACACCCTAGTTACCTAAAGGACTCTCTAAAAGAATGGAATAGGTTGTGGTATGAGTCTACACCCACAACTATCTTCCTGTATGTCAGTGTAGACGCTGGTATCTCTTGTCGCTAGCCCAATCTTGAAGATTGTTGTCATCATGCCCGACAACAAAGTTGAAATCCCATCCCTATGTGCCTTCAAAGGTCCGACACCCATTGTCAAAATGGATGGAATCGACTACGAATTGTGGGCCATGCAGTTCATGAGTTTGATGCAATGTAATGATAAGAAGCACATTCTCACGACAGAGGAGCCACATGACAAGACTGGGATAAATGCCTCATGTGAGGCGGATGATGCATATGCTCGTGTATGGCTATCTGGACTGTATCCACAGAGATAGCTAATGATATACTGAGTCAGCCTACTGCAAAGCCTACGTGGGGCATTCTTGCAGCGACATACTCTCCGGCAAAGAATGAGTCGAAGATACTCCAGCTCCAGCATGATATCTTCACATCGAAGCATAATGGTCGCCCTCTTCACACCCTCTATACTTCTTTCAGGAGTATGTTCGAGAAGTTACATGGATACATACCCTTGACTGCTACACCAGAGCAGCTCAAGGCATACAGAGACTCTGTGATGACAGGAGTATTTCTGGCAGCCCTGGATCCAGAATATGATGCAGCTCGTGCCCAGATCCTCACGGATGCTAACATACCTTCTATGGAGGAGGCATATCGCAGATTGAGCAGACTGTCTATAACCTCTTGGAGCACTTTACAGCAGCAGACTTCTTCAGCTATGGCGGCGTCATGTGGTAGAGGTAGCCATACATTATATCGTGGCAGGGGAAGTTCCAATCGTGGTAGAGGAGGGGGTGGTTGACCCCATCAACCGTGCACCTACTGCCATAGGACAATCCACTTTGAGGAAACCTGCTATTCTAAGCATGGGTTTCCTGCGTCAACCAGAGTTGCAGAGCAGGCACAACAAACTGGGAGTCCATCACCTGCATTTGATCAGAGGTTTGATGAGCTTGTAGCACGATTGAGGGAGATCATGCCTGGCACGTCTGGATCCACTAGCTCTCCTTCAGGATCCTCAGAAGTTGATGCCTCAGCATCTACATCTACATCAGGTATAGACTATGCTCTTACTAGTTGCTACAGGGCGGACTTATCGGAATGGATCATGGATTTCGGCGCATCCCATCATCTCTGTGGTGACAGAGGTCGGTTTAGTGTTTTTCGTCCTACTCAGCCTGGATGATCAGTTGTGATAGCAGATGGAACACATTCCCCCATTACTGATCAGGGGGAGGTGCAGTTGACTTCTACATTGAGGCTTCCGAATGTTCTCTACGCTCCTGAATTTTCTATGAATTTATTATCAATTAGTCAAATCAACAGATATTTACATTGTCGTGCCATATTTGATCCATCTGCTCATGTATTTCAGGACATACTCACGGGCAGAGTGATTGGAATTGGCCGTAAGCAAGGGGGCCTTTACAGACTAGTGCAGTCTCCGTATGCTGGCACCTCTTCTTCTCTCTGCACTGGATCTGTTTCTCCCTATATGTGGCATCTGCGATTTGGTTATCTTTCCCTGCAAAAGCTGATTCATGTTATTCCACAGATTTCTCCTCGCTCCACTTTTCAGTACGAGGCATGTCAGCTTGGGAAGCATCATCGGTCCACTTTCCAGAGTCATCATGATCCAAGTAGTCATAGTCTATTTGAGTTGCTCCATTTCGATATTTGGGGTCCTAATCGTGTCCCAGATCATCAGGGACACGGATTTTATCTTGTTGCGGTTGGTGAGTTTTCTAAATTGTCTCGGGTGTTTCTTCTTAAAAACAAGTCTGATGTTGGTCATGTTATTCGGTCTTTTATTAATGAAATAAAGAACATTTTTTCTGCAAAAGTCAAGTACATACGTTCTGATAATGCACTGGAATTTTACAATACTCAGCTCTCTCAATTCGTTAGGTCTTATGGTATTGTGCATCAGACATCATGTGCATATACTTCCCAACAGAATGGGGTGGCTAAAAGGAAACACCATTATCTTTTGTATGTCACTAGAATCCTTTTGATTCAGAGTCGTGCTCCTCATTCCTATTGGAGAGACGCGGTTCTAACTGCTTGTTATCTGGTAAATCGTATGCCTTATTCGGTGTTAGGGGAGAAGATCCCGTTCTTGATTGCGTTTCCCAAGACGGATTTTTTCTCGCTTACGCCTCGTGTCTTCGGTTCGGTTGCGTTTGTTCATCAACAGTCTCCTGGTCTGGACAAGCTCTCTCCCAGAGCTATCAAATGTGTGTTTATTGGGTATTCCAAAATCCAAAAGGGATATCGTTTTTTTGACCTTGTTCGAGGAAGATACTATGTCAGTGCTGATGTCACATTCTTTGAGTCTATTATGTATTGAGTCTATTATGTATTTTTCTCCCACAGGTCACAGGCTCACTCCTTCAGAGGATGGAGAAGAAATCTATATGCCACCTCCTATGTCATCACCATGTTCTATTCCATCACCGCCACCTCCACCATCTCCACCACCACCACCTCCACCACCGTATCCTATTTTCTTTCCACAGGTCTACCAGCCAAGGCCCCATGCTCATGCGCCTCCTCCATCATCCAGCATGTCGAAGGTATGTACTGAGCATTTGAGTTCTTGTAATGGGACGGGTGATTTGCATGTACAGACTGAGGTACATGTGCAGATACTAACTCTACTACTCCTACTGAGGATCTGGATATGCCTATTGCACTTCGACGGTAGAAACGAGCATGCACTATCCACTCTATTGGTTCTCATGTTTCCTTGGAGCGTCTTTCCAATGATTTTTAGCACTTTGTTGTGGGGTTGTCTGTTATAGAGATATCGCGATCGTATCAGGAGGCACTGCAAAGCAGTCAGTGGCGTCTGGCTATGGAGGAGGAGATGGCGGCTTTACAGTCACGAGGTACGTGGAGTGTAGTCCATGCTCCACCAGGTGCGTCTGTTGTTGGGAGCAAGTGGGTATTTACTGTGAAGCATCGGACTGATGGTACCGTAGACAGATACAAGGCTAGGCTGGTTGCTCGTGGGTTCACCCAGACCTATGGTGTGGATTATCAGGACACCTCTCCTGTAGCGCGTCACTCTACCTTGCGGATTCTTATTGCTGTTGCTGTGGTACGTGATTGGCCACTTTTTCAATTGGATGTCAAGAATGCTTTCTTATATGGTGATCTGTAGGAAGAGGTTTACATGCAGCTACCACCTGGGTTTGCTGCTGAGGGGGAGTCCAGTATGGTGTGCCGTCTTCATAAGGCTATATATGGCCTTAAGCAGAGTCCGAGGGCTTGGTTTCAGAAGCTCTCAGCATTGATTGAACAGAAGGGGTTTGTCAGATCTACTGCAGATCATACTCTCTTTGTAAAGAGAAGCCAAAGAGGTATTGTAGTCATCTTGGTTTATGTTGATGATGTAGTTATCACTGACAGTGATGAACATGGCATTCAAGCAGCTAAGGATTTCCTTGGAAAGCAGTTTGTTACTAAGAACTTGGCATGCTTCGTTACTTGGCCTGGAGTTTGCACGAAACCAGCAGGGTATGGTTATGACACAAAGGAAGTATGTTACTGATCTTCTATCTGAGACATGTATGACAGGATGTAGACCAGCTACTACCCGATGGATCCTAATGCGAAGCTCCATGATGACGGATCCGAGGAGGTGGACTAGAGACGGTACAAAGAGCTGGTAGGGAAATTATTATATGTTACAATTACCAGGCCTGATATATCTTTTGCTGCGAGTAGAGTGAGTCAGTTCATGGAGCAACCCAGGCAGATGCACATGGATGTAGTATTCATGATCTTGAGATATCTGAAATCATCTCTAGGTGCATGTCTTCTGTTTAGAAGAGATACGTCTCTCTCAGTTACAAGGTGTGCAGATGCAGATTATGCTGTGTGTCATAAGGACAAGAAGTCTACTTCAGGCTTCATTGTGTTTGTTGGCAGCTCACTAGTCTCATGGAAGAGTAAGAAACAAACTGTTGTTGCTCGATTTAGTGCAGAATCAGAATATAGGGCAATGGCCCAAGGTAGTACGGAGATGATGTGGGTCAAATCTGTCTTGACCGATTTAATAATAGAAGTGCCTCTTCCTATGCATCTCAAATGCGACAATCATGCATCCTTGTTTATAGCTAATAATCCAGCATTCCATGAAAGGACAAAACACATTGAGGCGGATTGTCACTACACTCGAGATTTGATCCAAAAGTGGCTAATTTCAACATCTTATGTAGCGTCAGGAGATCAGATTGCAGATATGTTTACTAAAGCTCTGGCTAAAGGTTCTTTTCATCACTGTTGTTCCAAGCTGAGCATGATAGATATATATGCTCCAGCTTGAGGGGGAGTGTTAAGATATTTATGTTATTTTGTCCTTTTTTCCTATATTCTTTATTTCTATTGTCCTATTTATGTAATTTACCCTTAGAGCTTTTCTCCTATATAAGAGAGCTCTAGGGTTAGAAGGAATACATCCTTTTCTTTTCCTTCCACAGTCCCAATGTGATTGAGGTGGTTTCTTTCATTCGGACTGCCTTTGATAAGGGTTATTGCATCTTGGAGAGTTATGTTTGCCTCTAAATCTTTACTTTATGGTAGAGAGAGATAACACGTACATGTGGAAGGTAGATTTCTTCAACACTATAAAGTACACTTCTTTCATCCAAGCGACCTTGTAGAGATATGGTTTTCGAACTAATGGATTACTAGGATAAAAGTATTGTCATGATAACTTCATTTTTCATCTTGATGAATGGGTTGCGGACATGAGGATGTATAGAAGCAATGAGAGGTTTGGCGGGGTTGCTCTTAGTGCATATGGTTTTTGTCCATGTTCCTGAAGATTTAGCAATGACTGCTATGGGTGTTGTTAGTTGGGAATGTTCACTAGTTTTACTCTGGACAAGATAATGATGCAATCTTCCCCATGTTGCAGCATGCTGGCGATTTTGTACTCTTATTGACGACAGTTGTGAGGAGGCATGGACGGTAAGAACATTCATTGATATGCCCAGTCAGACTTTGGAGCTAGTAACCAATCATCGGAAATTGTTTTTTATACCTTCCCTTTAGGGGACACAACTTCATTAGGGTGTTCACTAGTGCTCTTCCTTAGAGTTACGATCGATGAACTTTTGTTAAGGTTGTTGATTAGATTTCAGCATACACGTATACAACACACATCCTTTTTTCTATCAAATAAAGGTTGTTGATTAGATCTATGGAATAAAATAGAAATAATCAATGAAATGTATTTTATTCAAGGGGTATGGTTTCTTATATAATATGAAACCCTAAAGCCTTATGGATGGGAAATACATAAATATCTTGAATAGGTTTCCCAAACATAGACGGGGTAGAAATAAAAGGAGTTAAAATATAAATGAAGCTATTTAGAGAATATACCAATGGTGACGATAGCCTAATGACATCAACGCTCCCCTCAAGTTGGAGCGAATCTGTTGACCATGCCAAACTTGGAAGTCAATAATGAGATATATCTGTTTGGAAGCATTTTTGTAAATATATCCGCAAGCTGGAGCTCTGCGGAATGTGAAGAGTAATGTGATCTTTTCACTTGTGCTACATCTCGAATAAAATCATAGTCTACCTCTATGATTCATCCGCTCATGAAAAACATGATTTTACGGTAATGTATGTAGCATAATTGTCATAATAAAGAGGAACCGGGGTACTGGCAAGCAACTCAAGTTCATGTAGAAAAGATACGAACCAGGTAATTTCACATGTGGCTTGAACCATAGCTCTTTATTCTACTTCTGCACCTAATCCAAAGACTACGATCTTTTTCTTGCTACGTCATGTGACAAAGTTACCATCAATGAACATGGAAAACCTGATAGTGGATCGCTTATGTTCACGAGAACTCCTGCAGTCAGTTTCTGCATAAGATGTAATGCCCGTGTGCCCATTGATTCAATAAAAAAGGCCTTTTCCCCAGAAAACCCTTCTGACATGGATGGATTAGAAGAGCATCCTGTTAATAGATGTGTTAGAAAACAAAGAATGCAGAAGCAAACATCAGAGATAGAAAAATAAACATTAAGAGCACGAGATTTTGCGTGGAACTCTACTCCTAAGGAGTGGGATGAAACCACGGAGAACGCCTCAAAGGGTCGATGTGTTTATTGCACTTTCTCATTTGATACAGGAGGTCTGGGGCTTCTTATATAGCCTCTACAGACCCTCCAAGTCCCACCACTGATAGATGTGGGATTAAACCTTAGATGTGGTAAATGGATCCTGGAGTGATCCATTTACCCATCTACATATGAACGATGCATATACTCTAACACTCCCTCTCAAGCTGGAGCATGCAATGCTCAGCTTGGACAGACTCACACTACAAGACACTACAAACAATATCAACTCAACGCGCACAATTGTCGGCTGCTATCGAGGACGATCTTCTCATTTTTTTTTGATTTGAAAGGAGGGTAAATTCCCAAGGTGGGAGTTACTGCAAAATGGCATTCATAATAAAAGTTAGGTTACATTAACGAGATGTCCATAAATTATAAAGCACTTTACAATTTGAAATCACATTTTCTGAGTAGAATCTCTGGTTGTTGAAGATCAGGTCATTCCACCCAAGCCAAATTGCCCAAAGGCCTGCAAAAGCGACCGACACGTTGTCAGTGGAGTTAAGCCCCACCACACGAACCGACCTCCAAGCCCTCTGTCCCAAGCTAAGAAATGTCGTGCTCCCTCCAAATCAAAGACGATGCCGAACACTTGAAAAATAGATGATCTGCATCCTCTATCTGCCCTTCACACCTGTCACAGAATATGTCCTCCACCCCAAACAGACTGCTTGTGTCACAAGGACGATCTTCTCATGCCGTGCAGGTGAGGAGGAACAAACGGTTTGGAGTGTGAGTTAAACTGAATCTCCTCGTCAGAGAGCATGTGCTCTGTACTGCGCCTGTCAGAGTCAATGCAACTGAATTGAGTCTCCTTGTCGGAGTACTCTGGCCCGCCACATCATGTGGACAACTTCTCCATCTCTCTGAAAGGGCCGAACTGAAAAGCCATGGAGATATCCTCGTCGGAGTCCACAGTTGCTGGAGAATGGAGTCTGAAAAGTCTCCTCGTCGGCGAACTGGGTCTCTCCCATACTAGCTCAGAGAATGTGATCTCTACTTTAGAGTCCTTATGAAACCACATGAAAACCCTAGCCCACATGGCATAGGGAATGGGATCTCTACCATGGAGTCCCTATGGAACACATGAAAACTCTGACTAAAATAACAAAAGATAGGGACTACATAAAAAAGATCACATACATGTGCGTTTGAAAAGGAGTCTCTCTATGGTGAACTCAAAGAAAATGGGTCACTCAAATATGGAGTGCCTCAAACTTGGACTCTGAATCAATCCACATAGTTTGAAACTGAACTGTAGAGTCTGAACATCTGGCTGGTTTAGAATCTAACATTTGAATCTGGAACAGACCTGCGACTCTACACAATACCCACCCCTTTCTCCCATACTTATCGGGAAACAATGGCATCGACAAAGTTGGGAGAAGACAAGAGAATGGGGAAAAATAAAACATCACATAATCCGTCACAATTTCTCGGCTTTTCTTCTCAATCATTTTCAAATCTTTTTTTCTTCGGTCGTTTCATTCATTTTTTAATAGCCTTTACATATTTTTTCTCAAATTAGCCGTTCATTTTGTTTTATTTATGGCATTTCTTTCTTTTTTGAATCAATTTTTTCTCCTAGGGCCTGTTTGGTTGCTGGGTTGGACTGGGTTGGGTTGGGCTGGGTTGGGGTGGGTGAATAGTAATCTGTGAGGAGGAAGTATCCTTGTGAATAGTAACCAGGGTTGTGCCAACCCAGTCCAACCCAGCAACCAAACAGGCCCCTAGGGATTTTTTTGTACGATCCTCTTTTAAACTCTCAGCCCAATTGGGCTAAAAAAAATATCACCTTCCCCTCTTTTTTTAATTATCGCCAGCAACCCATTGGGCATGTTCTCTCCCTTTTTTTTCAATCGGCCGACTCCTTCTTCTCCTTTTTTAATCACTGTATCCCCACTTGGGTTGAAACAAATAGGCCCGACCCTATTTAAGGTTCTCATCGGGGAACCCCTCACAAGATGCAACCCCCATCGGAGGAGGGGGATGTCGTGACGCCACCTGCTGGAGGATGCCGCCCGTCTCCTTCTTTCGCCGGATGATGGCGGAGCTGCGTCGCCTGGAGCCAATCTGGAGGTCGCGAGGGAGAAGGGGGGTCAGAGGGGGGTTTCCGCCAGAAGGGAGATTCTTCTCCTGGAGCATCGAGAAGGGCCCCCCTCCTGGGGAGTTGCACGCGAGAGATGGCATCGACATGAGAGGAGTTGAGGGCTGGGGTCCTGATGTGGCACCGCCAAGGAGTAGTGGGGTGGCAGATGTGTGGCGAATGGAGCCGCCTGAATATGGAAACTGCCATGAGGGGATGCGACTGGAGGTTGCTCTACGTCGCCATATGGCGCGAGGGGGAACCGCCTGGAGAAGCTGCCGCTGGAGCATGATCGAAGGGAGGCGCTGGAGTTGAAGGGGGTGCATCACCACCGCCTTGAAATTCTGCCGTTAGAGCATGATCGGAGGGGAGGCCGCACGACGAATCCCCATGCCCCTCTGCCTTCCTGCTGCCGCCTCCAAAGGGTCTTGGAAGACTTGGAAGGCTGTGATGCGAGGGGTACAACACCATGGCCTGGAGGGGTTATGCGCCACCTATGGAGGTGTACTGCGCGAGGCAACGCTTTGAATCGCGGAAGAGCGCCTTATCACGTCGGGGCTGCACCAAGGCCCACTAGCAACGACCTCTGCTCCATGACGATTGGTGTGATTCGCGGAAACGACGGAGGCTCGTTTCCATTAGAGGTCTGCCGATCCTTGGCATGGATGTTGATACTGTTCGTAGTTTGCTGGCCCCAGTCTTATCCGTTCAACGGATCATCTCTGACGGGTTGTGCCATGGCCAGGCACCATGGGTCTTAGCAGAGGGTATGGACCTAAAATGCGCATTGCCGGCGTCCATTGTGGTGACTTTTCGTGGACTGCAGTTCAATTTAGATGTGAGGGAGGAGGAGCGATCGACTCAAAATGTCGGGCGATCGTCGGCCCTGGGTGCTGGCGTGGACGATGGATCGGGATGAATGTTTAGCTGGATAAGGAATGGAGAAGGCATGGCTTTAGATATATTTGAAAACGGTGGCTCTGCAGGGAAATTTCTGCAACTAACGCCGTTAGGGGTACATGGCTTGATGGAACTTTTCAGAAAAGGGAATGGCATGACGGGGATGACTTCACCTCAGGTCAAGACGTGGGGCCCACGGAGGGTCAGGGAAGTAGTGGGATTCAGTTTTCTTTCGCTGAAGCTATGTGTGGTTCGCATTTTGGTGCGCTTGGTGTTACGCTCTGAACGACGGATCCAGATCGGTAGTCGGGCTCCCGGTGGCAGATCCGGATCAGTAGGCAGGCTCCTGGGTGGCGGATCCCGATCATGCGTTCCGGGATACAGATAGGTTGTCGGGCTCTCGGGTGGTGGATCCGGATCCCACGTTTTGTGTTGTGGAGCCGGGATTTCGGGCTGTGGTACAGAGAAAGGCGGGGCATCTCGTTCGAATGCCTCTTTCAGTATCGTTTCTGTTTCGACGCATTGTCGGGAGCCTCAGCGGGGTGGGCTCTTCGACCCTCAACTCTACGCCATGGGTTGCAGGATGCCGCCTGTGTGTGTCGCGGACCCAATGGTCATCTTCGGTGAGTCTTTGTGGCCTGACAGAGGCCTGATCAAGGGAGATCGGAATGCACGACCAAGGTAGGGGGAGGAGAAGTTTCTCCATTCAAATGATGTCATAGATGATGGGCGGTGGCATGCCAAATGCCTTGACCCGATTCTGATGTCCAGCTAGCGGTGGTTAGCCTTCGAATGCGTGGGGGAGGTGGTGCAAAGTGGCGTTTTGTAGTAGTGCGAGAAACATCGTAACTCTGTGTCGGACAACAAGGAGGAAGCGGAACATATGGGGCCTTCTAATGTGGGATGTGTTGCAGAGTCTGGGGTGGCCTTGTCGAATTTGATTAGCGTGGCAGGAGGAACTCTAAGGGAGGACACATGCATGTTTGGAAGCATATATCGGCGCCGTCGAGTCGAATCCGGGAGCGAAGGTGGGAGAGAAGGATGGGGATATGCAAACATATGCCCGGGGCCATGTTGTGGACCTCTACTGCAGAAGGGAAGGGCACGTTGGGATGGAAGATGATGTGACTTCGGGGGCTCCGTCGAGGGAAGGGGCGGAGGTACTTGGTGAAATGGTGGCTATTGAGGGAGAGGCATTTTAGACGGTGCCTGAGGTTGCAACGGGGGATGAGGAGCATGAAAGGCGGCCGGGGGAGGGTCTGGAGGCTTCGTTAGTTGCATGCCTTGGTCTGGTTCGGCTGGATGGGTTCATTGGTGTTCCCCAATGAAGATTGCCTCATGGAATGTACGAGGTCTGGGACAGGCGGATAAGCGGATGGCTGTTCGGAACCTTCTGAGCAAACATGGGGTGGATGTGGCGCTTATGTAAGAAACCAAAATTGAGAATGGCATGGCAGGTTTGTGGAGGGAAATCGGGGGCAATAGGCTGGGAGAGCACAGAGCAGTAAATTCAGTTGGAGCTACGGGTGGTTTAGTGATCGGTTGGGATGGAGACAAGTTTGAGCTTTTGGATGAAGGTTCGCATGTGGAATTCTCTTTGACGATTTTGGTGAAGCGGCAGGCGGATGGCAGGAGATTGTTGATCTCTAATATCTATGGGTCGTGCAATGGTAATGACATCGATAGATTGATAGAAGAGTTATGGTTGGCGAGGATTCTTTCCAAGATGCTACTTGGATTGTTGCAGGTGGCGTCAATGTGACGCTTAGACTGGAGGACCGTCCTGGGGCGCATGGAGGGGATGACTGAGGTTCGTCCATGCTACGTGAAGAGATATATGGCATGAGCCTTCAGATCTTGGAAGACTCTAGATGCAGGTACACATGGCGTAGCTCCAGGTCAATATCGTTGATTGACCGTTTCGCGATCTCAGTTCAGGCGATGGAGACTTTCCCTCTGGTTGCGGTGCGTGCTTTGCCTTGGTTTAGATCGGACCATACACCTCTATTGTGGTGTTTTAGGGAGGATGAGCGTCCACGTTCATTCTTTCGTTTTGAGAAGGCTTGGCTGATGGAGGACGGATTTCGGGACGTAGTCAAGAATTTTTGGAGTGTCTTCCATTTATCGGTTGGGCCGGCTACACGTCATCTTGCGTGCAAGCTATACGCGCTGAGATCCCACCTATTGCAATACAACAGGGCAAACCGTGTGAGGCGTAAAGCTGCACGCATGAGGGCGCAAGAGGAGATCCAGAGGTTCGACGCACTGAAGGATGAGAGGATGTTTTCTGCGAAGGAGTTACTTGGTAGAGGAGAATGCCTCAGGGAGTTAATGATGAAGGGCATGAAAGATGAAATTGCTTGGAGGCAGAGATCTTGACAGAGATGGATAAGAGAAGGTGATGCCAACACAAAGTTTTTCCACAGTATGGCAAGCAACATGTGGCGGAGAAATCATATTCATTCTCTACAAATGAATGGGCGTATGGTGGAGGGCGATGGAGATTTGGGGGATGGCTTGCGGTCGTACTTTCAGGCCTTCAGCAGGCGGACATTGCGATCAGGATGGGGACGGCGGGGCAGAGGCGTGGATCCGATCGGGATTTCTGATGTGGCGTCGTTGGTGAGGGAATTTTTGGAGGAAGAAATGAAACGGGCTTGTTTCCAGCTGAATGTGGATAGGGCTCCTGGGCCGGACGATTTTCCGGTATCATTCTATTAGGAATTTTGGGAGATGGTCAAGCAGGACTTGTGGTATGTTCTTGACGAATACATGAACGGTAACAATGATTTCGAGAGATTGAACACGAGACTTATCTTCATGCTTCCCAAGAGGAGTTCTCCTTCGACAATCGAGGATTGCAGACCGATTGCGTTATCCAATGCGATGTATTTGATTATTTCGAAGATTTTGGCGAATCGGATGAGGGAGGTCATTGGTGGAATCATCTCCCCAGAGCAGATGGCTTTCGTTCCCGGGCGGAATATGGTGGATGGTTTGGTGTTGGCCTCTAAGATGGCTACCGATTGGAAGAGAAGCGTCTCCCAAGGGATCTTATGGAAGGTGGATTTCTCCAAAGCTTATGATTGCATTAACTGGCGATTCTTATGGGCTTTGTTGGAGAAGAGGGGATTCCCGATTAAATGGGTAGGATTGATCAAGCGATGCATCACGACTTCTTCGCATGTTGTGTTGGTCAATGGTCACCCGGAAGGGGGTTTCTTCCAACTGCAGAGGGGGATCAAGCAGGGCTGTCCGTTGGCCCCCTTGTTGTTCATTATTGTGGCAGATGCATTGTCAGTTATGATGAGATTAGCAGCAGACACTGGATGGATTGGCGGATATAGGAAGGAAGATATCTCCATTCTCCTGTTGCAGTACGCTGATGATACACTACTTTTTTTTGGATGCTGATGTAGGCAGGATGCGGCGGGTTTCTCGCATTATGGATATTTTTGTCGACCTTTCTGGGCTTCAGATTAATTGCGACAAATCTGTGGTGGTTACTTTTGGACTCTCTGTGGACGCTTCGCGGGTGGCAGGTATGATTATGGGATGCCCAGTTGCTGCATTACCTATCATGTACTTGCGGCTTCCTCTCTTGGTGGGAAGGCCTAGGTCTCGTGACTGGAGAGGATCGATTGATAGGTTTGAGAGCAGAATGGCGGGGTGGAAAGCTTCGACGTTACCCAAAGGAGGGAAGTTGGTGCTTCTCAAACACGTGCTGTCTGCCATGCCCATTTTTTTCTGTTTTACGAGGCGTCTTCCTATTGGTGTTGGATCCACATAGAGGGTTTGATGAGAATTTTTCTGGTCGGATGGAAGACAAGAGAGAAGGGGCTTTCACTTAGTAGGGTGGGAGAAGATGACCCTATCGAAGAAGCGTAGGGAATTAGGGATTCTGCGGTTGGAAGAGATGAACAAGGCACTCATGGCGAAATGGGCGGTGAGGCTATGGGGCCGGTCGGAGGATCTGGTGTACAGGCTGTTGAGGAAGCTGTATGGCGTTTCGAGCTCTTTGACGGCCGTTCCTTGTTGATTACCTTCCTAGTTGTGGGCATGCATTTATGAGATTATGGCGGATTTGGTAGTGCAGTTGGAGCTGACTCTTGGTGACGGAGCTTCGTTTCATTTCTGGATGGATGATTGGTCGGGACACGGTGTTCTTCGTGAGAAGTTCCCACGGCTTTTCCAGCTTGCCACTGAGAGGTTAGCGACGGTGCAACAGACGTGGTCGCATGGGGTGTGGAGTCCCGCATTCATAGCTGGTTTGTCGGATCAAAGGGTGGAGGATTTCATTGAGATGCAATCTGTCCTGATGGGGATCGAGGGCCCTGGGGAGGGCAGGGATCATTACAGACGGAGGGATGGAAGGTTCTCGATCAAGAAGGCCTACCGTTTTTATTGGGGAGGCCATTGAGGTAGAGGACATCGCAAGGGACGTTCGGATGATTTGGAGATGCAGGGTTCCGAACTGTATCAAGATATTCTTGTGGTTGTTGTGGCAAGGTCGGCTACTCACGTAGGCTCGTTGTGGTCTTTTGTTGGGGATTGACCCAGTCGGGTGCCCGAGATTTGGTGGGGAAATGGAGGATACATATCACCTCTTTTTCTCGTGCTCATCTTCCATGCAGGTGTGGACGATGACCGCCATCCCCTGGTTTTAGGGGTGGGATATCACATAGCTCTGGAGAAAATTTAGTTTAGTGTGGATACGGACATGAAGATAGTGCGCCTGTTTTTGTTATTCTGTGGGCAATCTGGTGCGCAAGGAATGGAGTCATTTTTTGGGGGAAAAGCTGTAACGTAGGAGGAGTACTGGAGCATAGCAAGGCCTTGCGTACGCTGTGGTTGATGTAGTTGTATTTCTCCTTTTTATTTAATATTTATATAGAAATTTTGAGGCGGGTCCCAACTTCTGGGATTGCACCCGCTCTAAATAATCTTCAAGAACAACTGACAATCGAATCTCGACCACAAACATAAAATAATTCCTTAAGAACAAATCCTCGAGAATCGAACCAGCTCTAATACCATGTTAGAAAACAAAGAATGTGGAAGCGAATATTAGAGATAGAAAAATAAACATTAAGAACATGGGATTTTACCTTCCAAGGAGCGGGATGAAACCACGGGAGAACACCTCAAAGGGCCGATATGTCTATTGCACTTTCTCATCTGATACATGAGGTTTGGGGCTTCTATATAGCCTCCACATACCTTCCAAGTCCCACCACTGGTAGATGTGGGGCTAAACCTTAGTTGTGGTAAATGGATCCTGGAGTGATCCATCTACCCATCTACATATGAATGACGCATATACTCTAACAAGATGTATTGCGACTTTTCTATGTAATGTCTTCCTCTCCCAAAATATGAAATATCATGCCTAGTGAAAATAAGATATAACAATTTTCCCACTAGGCTTATGTACCATGTGGTATCCTCAAACATGAATCGACGATGATAACATGTCTTTGTGATTCATCTAGAATGCGGGGTGTTTTTTTTTTGAATAAGAAAAAGGGGGTGCCCTCCCAAGGCGGGAGTCACCACACCACAAAATTCATTAATTAGCAAGAAGGTACATCAGTTGGAAATCCAGAAATTGTGCAACGCATCCAGAATGCGGGGTGGTTTACAAAAATATCCAAACGATATTTCCTTTGTTATAGATGTAAACCTTACGCTATCCATATCACCTCGATCCCTAAATGTATCGGACATGGTAAAGGTCCTTAGTGACAAATACCTTCTGGAGGAATGCTTGTTCTCAAGAACACCTATGTTGTCATCAACAATGATAACCATATCATCAACATATACTGCAAGTATCATGGTACCTGAGGAATATCATCTAACGGACATATAATAATCATATGTAGTTATACAAAAACTAATAGGTCTGTAACCGAGTCTATGAAGCCAAGCTTGTGGACTGCTTTATGCCATAAATGGCATTACATAATATGTATACATACTCTGCCTCAATTGAGTTTCCCTATGGTTGTGTCATTTATACTTCCTTCTCAAGATCTCCATAGAGGAAGTCTTTCTTCACATCTAGCTGAAAAATGAGCCAGTTCCTGTACGCAACAAGCACCCAGTAGGGACCCCATCATATTTATTGGTGAAAATATCTCAAAATAATTGACATCACGTGTCTGAGCGAACCCCTTTACCACTAGTTTGGTCCTCGTAGTTTGTTAATTGATCCATTAGGTGAATGTTTGGTTGTAAAGACCCATCTATGAGTAACTAGGGAAATGCTTGATGGACATGTCACGAAATCCCACATGCCTTTGGAAATAAGTGCGTCCATCTCTTCATCCATGTCATGTTACCGACCATGGTCTTGAAGAGGGGTATGTTGGTGATGAAGAATGGTCATCGCCATAAAATCATATGTAAAATTCCTGTCACAGCTGGGTAGACTATTGTTTAAAGTAAATTGTGATATAGAATGCATAGTACATTGCCTCTTGATGAAAGATCATCAACCTGCAAGATAGGAGCGTGTAAAGGGACAATCAACATGCAAAAGGACAATCTCGTACTGTATTTGGTGCTTCCTTTTATAGACATGGAGCGGAGCGAACTCTGAAAGAATCTCGTTGGCAAACTTAGAGAGAAATAAGCACTCTATTAAAAAAAGCGACGATAGCAGGTACCGGTGATTGATAGGATTATAACATATTTACCATTTTTTGGTTCTAGAATAACCAAGCATGACAAACTTGATTACACGAGCAGATAATTTATCTCCACTATGAAAATTACGAGAAAAAAAAGTACAACCAAAGATTCGTAATGAAATCAGAAAGGGTTCCTCATCTTATATAATAAAGAGAACATATTTATCCCATTGAAAACAGAAGATGGTACTCTATTGATAAGGTATGTTGCAGTAAGAATGACATCTCTCCAGAAGATTTAGAGACCTTCATGTGAGTAAGAACGTTTCGAGCTATGCCCACAATATGACATAATTTCTTCCCCACCACCTCGTTTTACTACGAGGTGTACGTACAAAAAGCTTGGTAAAGAGTGCCCTTAGTGGCAAAGAAAATGATCGTCTTGCCAATCAAACTCAAGGGCATTTTCAGATGTAAAAATATTTGATGCGCTCGGAGAAGGAAGTATATAAATTCCAAAAAGGACTTGTCAAAATTATTTATTTGTTACTGATCTTTTATTAACTACACCTAAGATGTTATGTTATAATCATCAACAAAACAACAAAATACTTGTGACCATCCATATTATGGACTTGACAAGGCCCAAATATCACAATGAACCACTGAAAAAGGAAAGGAATGATAAGGCTCGTACCTTAGGCTCATACCTTTGAGGAAATAACACTTTTTGATGCTTACCAAACATGCTTCATACTCAAATGTATTTAACAAAGTCAGGTTAGGAAGCATATGATAGAGAGCTCTGGAAGATTTGTGACCAAGTCGTAAACACCATAAAAACATGTCAACAGATTATCCCCAACAAATCTGGAATCATCGTGAATATCGAGAAGTCTAGTCCATTCTTCTCATAGCCTCCACTAAAGCTCTGCATCGTATGGATGTCTTGAAAATAACAAAATTGCTTGTACAAAACCACTATATAGTTTAGCTCCAAATAACGTCTATGTCAAGTATGGTAAGATCAAAGAAACCACCATATCGAGGATTTTCCAAGGCCATCCATTCTTCTCATCCATGTCATGACCTGATTGTTGTCGCTCAAATAGAGTCACATTCCTTGTCTTTATCTTTGAGCAGCTCCTTCGTCAGAATTTAGATCTTTTGATCGTCAATGAATATCTTGAAGGCTAGAGACTCATCGTTTGATAGAAGTCCACCGAACTGCTATAATAGAGGTTGATATATAATGAAGGTCGAAGACATTCCAAAGCAATCGAGGAAGGCTTAATCACAACTGAGAATGGCGATGGAGAGCCATTGGACTGCTTGCACGTCGAGAAGGGACGTAGTGATGGTGATGAGCGAGCGACGAGGCAGTCATCAACGGTTGTGTTGCAATACAAGGCCACACGCACATGGAGGAGCGACGACAACAATGCTGGCTATCATCAGGCAACAATGCTACTAAGTAGGGGCCATGCAAACATTGAGGAGGAACAATACTGACGAGGTTGCTGTTTGACGACTAGATGGGTTGGCATAGAGAAGATGCTAGCGGTGGTCTTTAGGGCTCTAGTACTATCGCACCGATAACATGTGTAGGAAAATAGGAAAACTAATGGAATAAAATTTATTTTAGGGATATGGTTTCTTAATATTCTTATATAATGTGATACCTTGAAGCCCTATGGATGAGAAATACACAATATCCTCGATATGGTGTCTAAACATAGAATGGGTAGAAATAGAAGGAGCTAAAATGTAAAAAAACTAAAATGAACTATACACTAATGGCTAGATAGCCTAATAATATCAACAAGAGCCATGTGCTAGAAGAGATTGAGGGAAGGTTGGATGGGTGAGGCCTAAAAAATTCATTGTAAAGGTTACAATAGGAAATGAAAAACTTGCTTATTATGTGTCCCAGGGCTCTCTTACATATAGAAACAAAAAGGTGACAATGGCCATATTACATATTATTATAAGAGTTTAATTACTATAATTCCCCCCATTTGGACTATAGATTTCTATCATGTCCAACTTGGATGAACGCTTTTGAAATGGCCGCATGGTGAGTTTTTTAGTGAACACAACCGACGTTATTCCGCTGAACATACATGTTATGTAGAAATGAAGCCATTTTGTATCATATCTCTGGTGTAATAACAATCTACCTCAACATGCTTGGTTTGCTTATGGAACACATGATTGTTGGTAATGAACGGTGCCGCCTGATTGTCACACAAATATTGAATAGGAAGATGCATCTCAACTGTTAGGTCTATCAGAACTGACCTAACCCGTATCATTTTAGTGCTAACCTGAGCCATGGCCCTGTACTTAGATTTAACACTCGATCTGATTGAGACAAGAGAGCTACCTTGGATATAGCAAACCCCATGGTTGACTTTCTATTTTTAGGACATCATGCATAGTGTGCTTCTGCACAACATATTATTCCAATGGATATCCCCTTGTTGAAAAGTAACCCTGTACTTGGTGAGGACTTCATGTACATGAGAATTGTGACAACATCCATGTGGACCCTTTGTGGTTGCTCCATTAACTTGCTGACTTTTTTTTTGAGTCAAAATAGGGGAAACACGCAATGGTTTCCGCCCCTGATAAATTAACAAAAAAAGTAACTAAATTATAAAAGCCATGACTCGAGGCGAGTCTTAGCAGAAATGATAACATTCTCTATATAGAATTTTTCCGAACGAAAAATAATCCCATTTCATGACAACCAAGTTGCCCATATAGCTGCAAAATAAAACAAAAGATCTCTTTTCGAGTGGAATGCTACCGATTTTTTGAATGCAACCAATCAATCCCTAAGTCCTTCCCAAGTCTCTTTAGTTTTGTCGTAATTAAAGAAGAGGTGGCCAGATGGTTCCACCTTCCTCATACATAAGGTACAACTGTGATCGTTACCCTAGAATAACCATGCTCGTCTCTCATCTATGAGGATTCTCTCATGCCTCAACAACCAACAGAAAATCATTATACACATTGGGATCTTTAGGGCCTATTTGGTTGCAGGGTTGGGCAGGGTTGGGTTAGGCTGGGTTGGGCTGGGTGAATAGTAATCTGTGAGGAGGAAGTACCCTTGTGAATAGTAACCAGGATTGGGCCAACCCTGCCCAACCCTGCAACCAAACAGGCCCTTAGCTCCCAAAAAGATTTGCAGTCTCTGATTAATTTCCCAGGCCCAGGAATTGGCTTAGTATCAATGGCCTTATAAGCCTTCCGCATTGAGAATTCCCCATCTTTCCAAATACAATGATCTCTTCCACCCGATTGACCATCTAACTCGCTAATTGCCTCCAAGAGATGCATGAAATCTTGCAGGCATTGATTCGAGAATCCAATTGAAAGATAGGCAATTGGGCACCATTTACCTAAATCTCAGAGACCAAGGCATCGCAAGTTGCTGCAAGAGCAAAGAGGTAAGGGAAACGAGCTACTAACGCCCCTCCATTTGTCCAATCATCAGCCCAAAAGTAAATGAGCAACCGTCTCCAAGGACATGGCAAAAAAACTGAAGATGTTGCCACAAAAGGGTACATATGCCTTTCCAGAAAGAGGATCGTAAAACTGTATGCATACATCGAGGGATCGTTGGGTATGTAATTGTATGCCACATATGTCTCAGATAAGTATGCAACAAATATCCTCACTATCACCCTAGATCCTTGCTATCCACTTCAGAAGCAAGACTATTCTTGTTCTATAGAGGAGGAATGCCAAGGCCACCTTCTTCCTTGAGGAGAGCTACCATAACCCAATCTACCAAATGGATCCCAGTATCATTCTGTCCATTTATTCCCCAAAAGAATCTCCTACGTGCCTTAATATAGGGCACATACTCTGATAAGGAGCAATCTAGATGACATGAAGAAAACATGGATCGCAACCAACACTGCCTTTACCTGCACCAATTGACCACCACATGAAAGCACAGAATTCTTCCATCTAGCTAATTTCTGTCTTATTTTCACAATAAGAGAAATGCATTCTGATATTTGCAAATGACCATGTGGAGAACAACGAAAGAATGAAATAGCTTGTCTTATTCTGGAGGTCTAGGGATCCTTATATATGACAAAACCCTAGAGAGCTCGAAAGGGGAAAAATACACAAGTGCCCGCAATAAGGTTACAAGAATAATAATTATGATTCAATAAAAAAGGATAATAATTATGAACCGTAGACTACATTACTAACACTCCCCCTCAAGTTGGAGCATATTTATCAGTCATGCCCAACTTGAAAACAATACAGGAAAGCGATTCTTGGGTAAGGCCTTTGTGAATACATCTGCAAGCTGAAGATCTGTATTGATGTGAGGAGTAGTAATCCTTCCACTCCTGACAACATCACGAACAAAATGGCAGTCAACTTCTATATGCTTGGTTCGCTCATGTAACACAGGATTCGTGGCAATGTATGTAGCAGATTTGTTGTCACAATATAGTGGAATAAGAGTAGTGACAACAATACTGAGTTCTTGCAGAAAAGTTAATAACCACGCGATCTCACAAGTAGCTTGAGCCATCGCCCTATATTCTGCTTCTACACTGGATCTGGATACAACAGTCTGCTTCTTGCTTCTCCAAGTAACAAGATTTCCTCCAACCATCATAGCATATCCTGTGGTGGAACGTCGATCCTCTGGCGAACTTGCATAATCAACATCAACATATGCAATAACATCAGTGTACTCATTTGCCCCATAGAAGAGGCCACGCCCTGGTGATTCCCTGAAATATCGTAAAATCTGAAGAACATCCTGCCAGTGATTGTAACAAGGTTGCTCCATGTGTTGGATAGCTCTGCTTACTGCATAAGAATTTCTGGTTTGGTGACAGTAAGATAAATAAGTTTGCCAACCAGGCTTCTGTATCGAGTAACATCTTCAAAGACAAGATCAATGGATGTGAAGTGTTTCTTTGGATCCGCAAAAATACCATAGGGCCTGCATCCAAGTAATTTGGCTTTAGTAAGAATGTCCATGCAGTATTTCCTCAGTTAGAGATGAATGCCCTCTGTAGTGCGTAGAACTTCTATGCCCAAGAAATAGCGTAGTGGACCAAGGTCCTTGGTAACAAACACCTTCTGTAGGAAGACATTGGTCTCCAGTATCCCTTTATTATCATCACCTTGACAACCATATCATCCACATAAAGTGCAAGTATAACAATACCAGTTGTTTGTCTTCTGACAAACACATAATAGTCAGATTTGTACTCTGGAAGCCAAGAGTGCTGATCTCCGCAGTAAGTCTGTCGAACCATGCCCTTGGGCTCTACTTTAGGCCATATATGGCCTTGCGAAGTTGACATACACACTTCTCCTCGACTTCATAACCCGGAGGCTGCATCATGTACACTTCCTCATCAAGATCGCCATATCGGAACACATTCTTCACATCTAACTGAAAGATAGTCCATGCCTTATTAGCCGCCACTGAAAGTATAGTCCGTATTGACCCCATTCGTGCAACCGGGGAGAATGTCTCAAAGTAATCCACTCCATATGTATGTGTAAAGTCCTTAGACACAAGTCGGGCTTCCAATCTATCAATGGACCCATCTGGTGATTGCTTGGTCATGAAGACCCATCTGCACGCCACTGGTCTAGTCCCCTTTAGACACTGCATTAGATCCCATGTCCCCTGGAAATAAGAGCATCCATCTCTTCATCCACGGCCTTTCGCCATCCCGAATCTTGCAAAGCACGATGGTGGTCCCTCGGAATAGAAATAGTCATGAGAGCATGTGCATATTGTCTGTCAGTGGAAGATAAACCGACAGTGGAAGTAAAGTGAGACATGGGATGAGAAGTACATTGCCTCTTAGTTCTGCGTAGAGCAATTGGAAGCTCTTGAGGAGCATCTGGGACAGTATTGGAGGGGATATTTATAGAAGGCATATCATCCTGCAATAAAGAAATAGATAAAGGAACATCTAGTGGTGAAGATATTTGTCTGCGCTTATAGACAATGGGTGAAGGTGGGAGATCCAGCGGGATATCTGTAATAGATTGATTGAAGAAACTGGTCTGCTCAAAAAAGGTTACATCTGCAGAAATATAGTAGCGACGGCCAGTTGGATCATAACACCTGTACCCTTTTTGAGTGCGAGAATAACCAAGGAAGACACATTTTATTGCACGAGGGGAAAGTTTGCCCGTGATGTGAAAATTATGAACAAAGAACGCACATCCAAAGATTCGCAAGGGAAGATGAAATATTGACTCAGTTGGGTAAAGTAGAGAGAAGGGGGTTGATCCATTTAGGTTGGTAGTCGGAATTCTGTTGATATGATGAACAACGGTTAGAACGACATCACCCCAATAGGTATTGGGAACTTTCATCTGAGTAAGAAGTGAGCGGGCAATATTTAGGAGATGTTTTAGTTTTCTCTATGCTATCCCATTTTGTTGGGACGTATATGTGCATGAGGTTTGATGTTAGGGTACCTTGAGAGGCAAAGAAATTTGTTAGGTCATGTTTGAGTGAATTCCGATGCATTATTAGATCGGAAATTTTGTATACCGGCAGAGAAAATATTCTTGACATAATAAAAGAAATTTTGACAATTTTATTAATATCTGAACGCTCTTTTAAAAGATAGACCCAAGGCGACCTACTGTAATCATCAACAAAAACTACAAATACTTACGTCCACTTAGAGTACGGACCGGACATGGTCTCCAAATATCATGAAGGAAATTCCTAAGTAGTACCTCGGGATTACAAAAATCCCTAGGTACTACAACATCTTTTTTTATCTAGATACTACAGGGGTGTTGCATCTTGAATGTGCGACACTGCTTACTGTTTTTTTAATCCAGATACTATAGAGGAAACATATTTTGAATGTGCGACACCAGTATCGCACATACGAAATGCGATATCCTCTAAAACTCCCATTAAATCCCCGCATTTCTTCGTCTGCCGATAGTCCCACACTTCCTCTTCTGCTTCTCTGCACGCACGAAAATCCCTAAGTAGACTTGCTGCTCAGCCGCCCCAGTTTGAGCTCCTGCTCCGCCGCCTCCACCTTTCGCTCTACCGCCTCCTTCACGATTCTCCTCCTCCTGCGCCGCCACCTCTCTTCCCGCGTCCTCCGTTATATCTCGAAAGCTTTGGTAAAATCCTTGAGTTTTTATGTTGTTAGGTTTATGATATACAATACACGTATTTTTCTCAGTTTCATGATTCTATAATGTTGAGTTATATGTTGCCTCACGTATTAGGTCGGAATGGAGTCGATCTATTGTATGTTCCATTTGAAGGGTGCGATTATTGGTTCTTCGATGTCCAATGTGCGTGGTTTTGATTTGTTGAACCTAGTCTACCGTAAGTTCAACCTGGACGCGAACAATAAAAAAATCAACTATTACATCACATCCCTCGCAGCGCAGGCTACGTTTTCGTCTATTGTCGATGATGATGATGATGCTGTACTAGGAGTTTTTGTGTATGCTCGAACCATTGGGAAATCGACACCTACTGACATTATTATTGAAAGTCTATTGGTAGGCGAAGTGCTGAATGTTGTTGATGCGGACGATCGCCTTGCTTCCGGACCCTATGTTGTCCGTAGCACCGATGTGCCCATACCGCAGCCATCTACAGATCACAAATGGCGCATGAGTGACGCCCTACTGAGAGAGGTTAATCATGCCTTGGATGACTTCATCCCTTGGGGAACCGATGATGAGCTGGAAGAGGACAATGATCATGATGTTGTATATAATGTCGTAAATGAAGAGATACGAGCCGATGAACAAATTCCCCAACCAATTGCTCCCCATTTACCATTTTTTGGGGTGAGAGGATTTGAAACTCGTTCAACCTACGAGGATGACATTCGAAAGAAGTCTGGACTTTACGGTGTTGTTGATGAAATATGCAAGGGCAGAACCTTCAAATGTAAAGATGGTTTGATGTATAATGTGAAGAAACATCACGTCCTCGCATACTACAACTTCATGGTTAAAGAATCTACCAGTTTGATCTGATCTGTTTTTTGCACCTACCGATCGAAAGGATGTGTTTGGTATTTACGTGGTCATTACAGGAAATTCGATGGGTTGTGGGTGATCTTTAAGATCGTTGGCCCGCCCGCTTGCATAAACCCTACAGTTAATCAGGTTCATCCTCAATTGGACTACAAATTCATATCTAGATCACTTTTATCCCTGGTGAGGGATGACCCTAATGTTCGGGTGTCGAGTTGCAGAGCTCACATCCACGAGATGTACAATTACTGAGTAACGAAAAAAAGACTTATGATGCTCGGAGAAAATCAATCGTAATAATATCTAGTGATCAGAAGAAGTCTTATGCCGAGATGCCTTATTTTTTGCATGCAATGAAGGTTGCCATTTCGGGGACTGAAATAAATATCGAACGTAGCCAACATCCCGACCATCAGAATCACATTGTTGTATATTTCAACGATGTTTTTGGGCATTTGATTGTCTGGGAGTCAATTATGTGTTCATTTTGTTGACTTATTCTGGAGAACAACGAAAGAATGAAATCGCTTGTCTTATTCTGGAGATCTAGGGATCCTTATATAGGACAAAACCCTAGAGAGCTCACAACAACAACAACAACAAAGCCTTTTCCCACAATTAAGTAGGGTCGGCTACATGGATTCTTCGCCTCCATTCAGATCTATCTTGGGTCAATCTCAGGCTTATATCCAAAAAACTAAGATCCCTTCGTATAGTCTCTTTCTAACACTTCTTGGGCCGTCCTCGCCCTCTCTTAGCCGGCTCAACATCCCAACACTCGCATCTCCTAACTGGTGCATCCGTTGATCTTCTTTGCAAATGATCAAACCATCTTAAGCAGTTTTCTCGCATCTTATCCTCGATCGGAGCTACACCAACTTTCTTTCTGATTGCATCATTCCGAATCCGATCTTTACGTGTGTGTCCACACATCCACCTTAGCATTTTCATTTCTGCTACAACCATTCTCTGCATATGTCTATGGTTCACAAGCCAACATTCAGATCCATAGAGCATAGCAGGTCTGACGTCTGCTTTGTAAAACTTTCCTTTAAATTTTAAAGGAATTTTCTTATCACAGAGAACAACAGAGTCTCCTCTCCACTTTAGCCAACCTGCATTTATTCTATTAGTAACATCTCCATCAATTTCCCCATCCTATTGTAAAATAGATCTCAGACATCTAAAAGAATCTCTCTTCCGAATGTTATTGTCACCAATCATCACCTCAATTCCTTCACCATTGTTTCCATCTAATGTGCACTCCATATATTCCGTCTTTGCGCTACTTATACGAAATCCTTTAGTCTCTAATGCATGTCTCCAGACCTCAAGCTTCTCATTTACTCTATCTCTAGTCTCGTCAATCAACACAATATCATCAGCAAATAACATACACCAATGTAACTCATCCTGAATGTGACTTGTCAACTCGTCCATAATCAAAGTAAAAAGAAATGGACTCAAAGCTGAATTTTGATGTAAATTAATGTTAATGTCAAAATAGTCAGTCTTCCCAGACGGGGTCCTTACACAAGATAAAGCCCTATCATACATGTCCTTTATGAGGTTAATGTATAGGACTAGGACATGTACTTGTTTCTTCTCCAAAACTTTCCACAATATCTCTCGTAGGACATAATCATAAGCCTTCTCCAAATCAATAAAGACCATATAGAGGTTCTTCCTTTTAGCTCTATAAATCTCCATTGTTCTCAGCAAATGGATGGCTTCAATAGTTGAGCGACCTGATATGAATCCGAATTGATTTTCTTTTACGTTGGAAACTTTCCTCAACCTTCTTTCGATTACACGTTCCAAATTTTCATAGCGTGACTCATCATCTTGATACCTTTGTAATTTGAACATTTTTGAACGTCTCCTTTATTCTTATAAAGAGGCACCACGATACTCCTCCTCCAATCTTCAGGCATTTTCTTGCTTCGCCAAATAACATTGAATAGATTCGTAAGCCAAGTTAAACCACGCTCACCTAAAACTCTCCATACTTCTGCAGGGATGTCATCCGGTCCTACACCTTTCCCAGATTTCATAACCTTCGAACCCTCTTCTACTTCCTTTCTTTGTATTCGTCTATAACTTGCACGATTCAAGTAACTTTCACCTATGCAAATTATCTCTCTTTGTGGGATTCCTTATAAAATCTTATCCAGATCCTCCCAAAAAGCTTGTTTAGTCCTTTCATCTAAACCAATTTGTGGTGCTTAAACTGAGATGATATTCAGAATTTCTTCTTCAAGCTCCAATTTTAGCAAAATAATACGATCCCCGAATCTTTGCACCTCAACCACACAATCCTTCAAATCCTTATCAACAACCACTCCAACACCGCTTCTACCCTTATCTTTACCTAAATACCAAAGTTTTAAGTCTGTCTTCTCGATCTTCCTTGCTTTCTCTCCAACCCATTTAGTCTCTTGAAGACATAGTATATGAATCTTCCTTCTTTCCATCGTATCCACTATCTCCATCAATTTTCCATTTAAAGTGTCAACATTCCAACTACCAATCCACAACTTCCTTTGCAATCTCTTTTGGACTAACTTTTTTACTCGCATGCGTCCATTATGTGAGAACCCTTGTAAATTTTGGACTGCATCCAGGGGATGATGCGGCGAAACTAGCTTAATTACCCGCATGCATTCGTCATACGAGAACCCTAGAGAGCTCAAAGGGGAAAAATACATAAGTGCCGCCAACGAGGTTACAATAATAATAATAATAATTATGAACCGTAGAGCACTGTTGTAAAAATCCCATGATTGGCCCGACTAGTAGGTCCGACTAATCTAGTCAATGGGGTTATCGACCGAGTATTGACTAATTCCGACTAGGCCGATTAGTCGATCGATTTTTGTTTGGAGATACCGTATTTTTTACTTTTTTTAAAGCAAACTTATTCTAATATGCTTAATGTTTTATTTCTATTCAATTACTTCTTTTCTATCATTATGATAATATAAAAAATGTACAAATCTTTGTAAATATATAAGAATATATGCATAAAATTGATTTATATATTTATAATAATTAAAAATTCAAAACTGATTAAAGCCCGACTAAATCCGATTAGTCGCCCGAATGTCGATTAATCTTTAGTCTGTGAGTGACCCAACCGACCGAGTACCGACTAACGATTTTTACAAACTTGCCGTAGAGTATATTACTAACAAACCACATGTCAGGGGTAAACCTAAATAGCGGATCAGTAAGGAACCAAAATAAATACCCAACTCCGTGCCACAAATGTCATCATCTGAATCTGAAAGACCAAAAGGAACCACAATCGACTTGCTTCGATTGATCCTTCATCCTGAAAGATCGCCGAAGATGTCAATCACTGTGGCCATTCTCTTTACCTCCTCTCTCCCTCCCTCAATGAAAAAGATGATGTCATATAAAGAAGCATCCAAATGCCTGACTTTTATTACAACAAAATAGATATCTGGCTTGGTGATGGTCATATAAAGAAGCTTCCTGACAAGCTCCCAGTACCTTCTCTTGCTGACTCCTTCTGTATCATCATTGTAGAGCTTCATATTGGGATCTATAAATAGGCATGCCTATGGTTTGCCAAACTCGTCTCTAGGAGAAGATCACTTGCCTACTTTATTTGACTCATTACATATCCTCCGTGATTTCTAGCAGACTCTGGGCCAAGGAAGCAAGGTTCAGGAAAGCGGTATGCGTATGCGTTCGGACAGGTCACTGAATAGCGCTTAAGCGGTATGCGGGGGCATATGCGGGGAATATGCGGTTCTACGCGGTTTCCTAATTTTTTATTTAAAAATAAATAAATATATACAAAAGTGACTACAACATAACTAAATTTATGTATAATTGTGGTCCAACAGAAGATCTAAGAAAAATAACTTTCATAGAGTTCAAAATAATCTCTATCAATCAAATATCAATACTTCAATAGAACGGTTAGCACACAAAATAATTGACAACAATCAACAAAATAAAAAAGTTAGCGCACAAAATGCCTCTATTGTTGAATATAATGTCATTTATCTATGTCGTTATATTTATAATTGATCCTCCATCAAAAGTACCGAACTTTACATATAATATATTACATTCATAATAACTATTAGTTGACTAAATTAGTTTCGTAAATTATTAGTATATTATTCTTTTTCTTTCTTGCGTGTTTAATCCAATCTCACAGTACAACTACTTTGACGATGGATATAAATGGTCATGGAATGCTTGGTTGGCATACATGCAAAAGTAAGGAAAACATGGCACAAATAATACAACAAAACATGGCACAAATTAAAAAAATAAAAAACAATAAATAATGGGTATGCGGCCGCACAGACCGCATATGCGGCCGCATAGCCCGCATATGCGGCCCGCATAAGCGCACAGGGCGCATAATGCGGGGTTTCAGGAAAGCGGTGCGCTGAGGGCACCACATACGCTTATGCGGCCGCATATGCGGTCGCTCGGACCGCTTTCGTGAACACTGCAAGGAAGTATCACAACTCCCTAAGATTCTTGGTGATAAACTATTATGTAAAGAATACTTTTGTCTCATTGATGCCCTACATGTTATCTCCTCTAATAATGATTGTCATCGACATAACCAGAATGATGACAATACCTTTTGATGTTATGAGTACACATAATGAGTGATTTGTAGTCGATCTGATGAAGTTCTGTTGCTTTATCAGGTCTGAGAGATTCTTGAACCATGCTCTTGGGCTTTGCTTAAGGCCATAAATGGTATGGAGCTTGGATATCTTCTGATATGTCCCTCAGCAACCAACCCTGGTGGCTGCTTTATATATACTTCTTTCTTCATGTCTCTGTATAGAAATGCGTTCTTGACATTCAATTAAAAGAGTGGACAATCTTTGATGTCTGGAAAGGAGAATTCAAAGAGTAGAATGACGTGTCACAAGAGAGAAAGTATCTTGATAGTCCATCCTATATGTTGGGGTTGGTGAATCCTTTTACGACATGCCAGACTTTGTAGTAACCATACTGTCATATGCCCGATGTTTTATCGTGAAGACCCACTTACAACCAGCCACCATTACCTTGATAGGAGTAGTTACCACGATTCAAGTACCTCTGGACTGCAAAGCTGCCATTTCTTCTTCCATGGCTAGATGCCATTGACTATCTCATATTGCCTCATGATATGCACATGTGACTAAAGGCTGATAATCCTACCATAAAATTCTTATAATCCTCTAAGAGATGGTCAAGGGAGAGATGGCCATAGAGAGAGGTACGTGGCACATGTAGGCCGATGCTTCTGAAGTGCAATGAGCCGAGTAAGGTCCTTAGAGGAATCATAAAGCTCATTTTGCTGAACAATAATCTTTGCATCAATTGCATCATGTTGCTGTATATCACCTTGTTAAATGGGAACATCACATGTGTGCCATTAGTAGAAACCAAGTGTTTAATATTTACATGGGGCATGATGGATGACGGGGAATGCACATGAGCATGGGGTGTTGTAATACGAGGTCTCCGCATGTACATACGGATTTATATCTTAACCAAAGTAGGTGGAGACAGAAAATGAGGTGGCAAGTAGATCTCCATGTCAAACTTAGAGGAAGTCATCATGTCGCATGTGGGAGAGAAGTATATAACAAACTCAAAGAAGGTGAAGTTAACACTTACATAGTACTTTCTCTGGACAAGATCAAAGCATCGGTATCTCTTTTGGGTCCGAGAATACAAAAACAATAAAGCCTTCTTCCCACATTAAGTAGGATTAACTACATAGATTCTTTGCCTCCATATAGATATATTTTGAGTCATTATCAGACTTAGGTTCAAATAACTAAGATCCTTTCGGATAGTCTTATTCCAACACTTCTTGGGTCTTCCTCGCCCTCTCTTGATAGGCTCAACATCTCAAATCTCTCATCTTCTAATTGGTGCATCAACCAACCTCCTTTGCAAGTGGCCAAACTATCTTAAGCGGTTTTCTTTCATCTTATCATTTATTGAAGCTACACCAACTTTCCTTCTGATCACGTTGTTCAGAATCTGATCTCCCCGTGTATGACCACATATCTATCATATCATTTTCATTTCTGCTACTGTAATTTTCTGCACATGCCTATGGTTCATAGGCCAACATTTAGATCCACAGAGCATAATAGATCTTACAGCTGCTTTGTAATACTTTCCTTTTATTTTCAAATGAATTTTCCTATTACATAGAGTAATAAAGGTTCCTCTCCACTTTAGTCAACATGCATTTATTTTATGAGTAGCGTCTAAATCGATTTCCCTATCATGTTGCAAAATAGATCCCAAGTATTTTAAAGAATCTTTCTTCTGAATGTTATGGTCTTATATCCTTACCTTGATTCTTCACCATGATTTCCATCAAATGTGCACTTCATATATTCAGTTTTATCCCTACTTATGCAGAACCCTTTAGTCTCTAAGGCATGTCTCCAGAACTCATGCATATCATTTACTCAATCTCTAGTCTCATTAATCAACACAATATCATCGACGAACAACATACACCAAAGGTATCTCATCCTGAATGTAACTAGTCAACTCGTCCATAATCAAAGTAAAAAACGAATGGATTCAAAGTTGAACCTTGATGCAGATCGATGCTGATATCAAATTAGTCAGTCTTCCCAGATTGGATCCTTTTAAGATGAATCCCCATCATACATATCCTTTATATAGTTAATGTATAGACCAAGTACTTATCTCTTCTCTAAAACTCTCCATAATATCTCTCGTGTGATTGAATCCTAAGCCTTCTCCAAATCAATAAAAATCGTTTGGGTGTTCTTCCTTTTAGCTGTACAAATCTCCATTGTTCTCCTCAACAAGTGGATATCTTTAATAGATGAGCGACCTCATGAATTCGATTATAAATATAGATATTGAAAAATATATTATAAAGTAACTTTTCTTTGTAGCGTAAAAGAATAGCAATTTCTTTTAATAATATGGAAGGTGGTATACCTGATAACGAAAATTTGTAAGGAGATTAGAACAGGCTACTATGAGACAAAAGATCGTTCTAAAGAGATTTGATTTAGAACTTTTCTATGTCCAGGGTCCACTATTGAAACCATTTCAGAGGTTTTCCCTTACTTTGTTTGTATCAACAAACAATTTACCTTGACTTTTTTTATAACAGATTCGAGTCAAATAGTAATGATTCAAAGTACTTCTATTCGACACGATCATAATAGGACTCTCCAGGATCCATTATAGAAAATGAGATATGAACGAGGAGATTGAGGCTCTTATCTCAAGGGTTAATTGGGATCTTCTGTCATGTCCCACAGATGTCACCCCTGTGGCTTGCAGAAATATTTTACTCTTTCTACCTATTTGGTTAGCTAGAAATATTGTACTCTTTTCCTCGTAACGATTCTATTGTGAAAATGTTAGTTTTCATTCCAAGACTCTTCTTGAGTCTTGGCTTTTGTAAGGCTTACTATATAGTTTAATAATATAATATTAGGACAAACACCATAGCGTGTTTCCCCTTTTTTGGCTCAAAAACATGGTTTAGTAGACCATTGAAGGCCCGATTAGTGGCAAATGACTTCACTCAAATCTATGTAGTGGACTTCTTTGATATTTTTTCTTGTGGTCAAGATGTGATCTATCTGCACAATTATCTTTCTTGCCGCCAACAAGAGGTGACCGAGTTTTCAGTTTGATGTCAAGAATATCTTTTGTATGGCGATCTTGAGGAGGAGGTATATATGGTGCAACCACCGGGCTACATTTTTGAAAATGGAGTATGTGCACAAGGCTATTTATGATTTAAAGCAGAGTCCACGAGCCTGGTTTGACAGATTTACCTTGAGTATCAGCTATATTGGATTTTACAGAACTACGTTTGATTACTCTGTCTTTGTTCAGAAATGCGAATCAGGTATGATTATATATTAATAATATGGTTATTATTGGAGATGACGCTGTGTGCATTCTTGAAGCCAATGCCTTTTGATAGAAAGTGTTTGTCACCAAAGACCTTGGTCACGTATGCTACTTTCTTGGGATTTAGGTCACTCATACCTCGGAAGGACAATTTATCCTAGAGGAAATATTGCCTCAGCATTCTTACAGATGCATGTTTACTTGGCTATAAACCTTTCGCTATTCCCGCTGAGCATCAAACTTTCACGACACTCCACTAGGTACGATTTGAGGATACTACACGATGTATGAGTCTAGTGGGCGAGGTTCTCTATCTTACATGTAGTAGGTCAGATATCTTGTATGTTGTAAGCAGATTCAGCGTACATATGGATGGCCAAAGATACCTCCGCTGGCATGAGGTTCTTCTCATCTTCAAGTACCTAAATAATACACTGGGCAAGGAATTGTTCTATGCTACTAATGGTCACATTGACATTGCATCATATATGTAGATGCAGATTATGACGGTTCTCCTTAGGATAGACGCTCTACCATTGGTTTTGCTATGTTTTTTTAAAAGGAGGGTTTTCCATCTTCATTGATGGACACCTGATTACTTGGCGCAACGAGAAGCAGACAGTTGTCTCGAGGTTCCAGTGCCAAAGGTAGGGTATAGAGTTATGACCCAAGCTATGTGTGTGATTAGTTGGCTTGTCATCTTTTTACAAGAACTTGGATTGTTCATCAGAATTCCAGTTCATTTCTATTGTGACAACAAGTCAGCTACTTATATTGCCACAAATCCTGTTTTTCATTAACACACACATTGAGGTTAATTGCCATTTTCTTAGGGATGCGGTGCATGAAGGGAAGGTTACCACCCCTCACATTTTTATAAAGCAATATGACTCTGGATCTTTTCTCCCCAATCCGAGGATCTAGGGCTCGCTCCTTCCGATTTTCGGCATGGTATTTACAGTATGTTGTAGGAGATTCACCCCTTTCTGAGACCAATTATGAGGGATGGTGTGGGTTTTAGATTTTGGATTGATGACTGGAGTGAGAATGGGTCTTGGGTGTTAGATTTCCCACATCCCATGGTTTTGGCTACCGAATCGAATTGCTCAGTGGAGGATGTGTGGGACAAACATTCCTTTCCCCCACTTTCGATCAGGTCTTTCCGATCAACAGTTGGAGGAGCTTATGGAGATGATTGCGGAGCTGGATAGTGTAGACGAGCCTACCGAGGGCCGAGACAGTTGGAGTTGGTGCGATGGGAGTTTTTCTATCCGTAAGGCTTAAAGGACGCTGAAAGGCCCAACACTTTTCAACCCGGTGGTTCATTGCAGACTGTAGTAGGATTTGAAAATGGAAAGTTTTGATGTGGATAAAGATCTTTATGTTGTTGTTCATAAGAGGGAGACTGTTCACTGGTGACATACTTGCTCGATCTGGTCAGGCAATTGATCCCACTTATTCTCGATGTCGGGTAACCGTTGAGGAGGCAGATTACCTTTTCTTCAGATGAGGGAGCTCAGTGGAGGCGTGGGAACTGATTGGAAAACAATCATTTTGCGTTGATGGTGTCCCTAGTTTATGGGATTCCATTGGGTAGAATTTGGTTGGTACAGAGTGACAAAGATTGGATTGCGTGGCTTTGGTTTGGGCGTTCTGGCTAGCAATGAATGACGTGGTTTTTCTCCAAGGAAGATTTTACGCTGAAAACATGGTAGCACCATGATTTTAAAAAGCGGCGCCTCGAGGCGCAAAGCGTACGCCTCGAGGCGCAAAGCGTACGCCTCGAGGTGAGGCGCGCCAAAATCACCCCGAGGCGCATGCCTCGAGTCCTTGGGTTGGGGCGTATGCCTTGACTTGGCTTGAGGTGCTCGAGGCGAGGCGGAGGCGTAAGGCCCGAGATGGAGGCTTTTTTTAAACTTTTTGATTATTTGCTTTGCACTCGACCCTATTTTTACCTAAGCATTATTTTTTTATGTTGGTGTTTATGTTTTCATGTTAAACCTTGCATAGTTGCATATTTCTATATATAGATCCATGCAAAAAAGAAAAGATCGCCTGAAACAAAAGAAACTCAATGATCTTATATACATCATGTTCAATTTATCATACATCTACACATACTAGTTCTATTGTACATAGATTTGAGTTTGAATTGTAATAAATATTTTATATTAGTTCAAGTTTGCAACTTAATGTTGTTATTTGGTTGTATGAGTTGTAAATTTTAGAATACTTATCACATATATGAAGAAGCAAGGTTGAAAAATAAAACGTGAAGTAAAATAGTTATTACATTTTATTTTGAAGAGCCAAATAGAATTAGAACCATTAGTAAAAAAATCGTCGGGGGTGCTGCCCCCATACCCCCGTAGGGGGAGCACACCTGCTCCCCCTAGACCCCTCCACAGGCTCGTTGACCATGCAACAATACCCCCATCTTGTTGGGGTATGATATGGCAGGAGGGGATGCATATGATGGTTCTCCAACTACGCACAACAAGACAAATGTTTGAGATTCAAGGCATATTAATATTTTTTTACTTCGAACACTAAAAATTATGGTTTCTATTGTACTTTAGTATTAAATATAGACTTTAGTTCAATACTCATATAGAATCATTGAAGTTGGAGTTGGAACTTGATATTCCGTATAATATTGGCTTAGTATTAGTTTTTTTGAACTTCACTGGCTTCACCGCTTATGTATTGTATCTTGTAAAAGTTTTAAATTATTCTTGAATGTGTTTTTGGTAAAGCTTAATAATATTTTACAAATTTTCAATGTATTTTGCTTTAATTTTATTTTTTTTTCAAATATTGAGGCTTACACCTCGACCGCCTCGAGGCTTACGCCTCGCCTCAATTTCAGAGAAAATGCCTCGGACCGCATCACACTTTTTTAAACCTTGGGTAGCACATGCTAGGGCTTTAGCTGAGAACTGAAACTTGTAATAATGTCTATGATCAATACCTGTTTATAGGTGTGTAATGATTTCTGGTGATCAATGGTGAAGTTTTAGGGCACACACCTATACGGTGGAAGCCCTTTTTTCTTTCAAAGAAAACATTTCTATAAAGCCACAACTTGCATACATCTTCACCAACGTTCTTCCAAAAAGCCCATTTCTCTGTTGTCCTCCAAGTTGTACATGATCGATAGATATGCTTCAACTTGAGAGGGTATTGATGATCACTTTATATTTAGACATTTTTATTCTTTCTTCTTATAGCAGTCTTATTAAGGACTTTATTATATTTTTTGTATTGTATATTTTCAAGGTGAAAACTAATTCGGATTCATGTCATGTCTCTCAACTATTGAAGCCATCCATTTGCTGAGGAGAACATGAAGATTTATATAGCTAAAAGGAAGAACCTCCATATGGTCTTTATTGATTTGGAGGAAGCTTATGATTCTGTCCCACGAGAGATGTTGTGGAGAGTTTTGGAGAAGAGACTATCCTATACATTAACCTCATAAAGGACATGTATGATATGGCTTTATCTTGTGTAAGACCCTGTCTGGGAAGACTGACTATTTTGACATCAACATTGGTTTACATCAAGGTTCAACTTTGAGTCCATTTCTTTTTACTTTGATTATGGACGAGTTGACAAGTCACATTCAGGATGACTTACCTTGGTGTATGTTATTTGCTGATGATATTGTGTTGATTGATGAGACTAGAGATGGAGTAACTGAGAAGCTTGAGGTCTGGAGACATGCATTGGAGACTAAAGGATTTCGTTTAAGTAGGGCTAAGAGGGAATATATGGAGTGCACCTTTGATGGAAGCAATGGTGAAGGAATTGAGGTAAAGATTGGTGACAATAACATTCGAAAGAGAGATTCTTTTAGATATATGGGATCTATTTTGCAACAGATTGGGGAAATTGATGGAGATGTTAGTAATAGAATAAATGCAGGCTGGCTAAAGTGGAGAGGAGACTCTGCTGTTCTCTGTGATAAGAAAATTTCTTTAAAAAATAAAGGAAGGTTTTACAAAGCGGTCGTGAGACCTACTTTGCTTTATGGATCTGAATGTTGGCATGTGAACCATAGACATGTGCAGAGAATGGCTGTAGCAAATATGAAAATGCTAAGGTGGATGTGCAGACACACACACACACATAAAGATCGGATTCGGAATGATGCAATCATAAAGAACGTTGGTGTAGCTCTGATTGAGGATAAGATGCGAGAAAACCACTTAAGATGGTTTGGTCATTTACAAAGAAGATCAATGGATGCACCAGTTAAGAGATGCGAGTGTTGGGATGTTTAGCCGGTTAAAAGAGGGCGAGGACGGCCCAAGAAGTGTTGGAAAGAGACTATACGAAGGGATTTATTTTTTCGGATATAAGCCCGAGATTGACCCAAGATAGATCTGAATGGAGGCGAAGAATCCATGTAACCGACCCTACTTAATTGTGAAAAAAAGCTTTGTTGTTGTTGTATATTTTCAGGGTCTATTTCTATATAAAGAACCCTACCCAATGAATAGAAATTATCTCATTCCATCCCAAAGTTTCTCTCACAACTTGCACTGTGTTTATTTATTCTCACAACTTAGGTTGATTATCTTCATATTTTCAACCAATACGAGAGAAAGGTAGTATCAGAATTAGCTCCATCCTTCTTTGATCATGGACCTTAGGATGAGATCCTTTCAAGAGAGATCTCGCTTTGAGGTTCCTAATAGAGGGGGTCCTTTATTGAGATCTTCGTATATGCATTTTCATGACTATTTTAGCACTCGAGGGAGATGGTGTCATAATCTATCGAGGAGACACGTGGGTCAGAGATCTCCATGAGGGATGTGATGCTGGTGGCTTTGGTCGATGTAGAGGCAGAGTATGAACATCCTGTTGTAATGTATCTTTCTCAACATATCATTATTCCAGATTCCATCCTCCTTTGATCATGGACCTTAGGATAAGATTCTTTCCAGAGAGATCCTGCTTTGAGGTCCCTAATAGCGGGGGTTCTTTATCGAGATCTTCGTATATGCATTTTCATGACTTTTTTAGCACTTGAGGGAGATGGTGTCGTAATCTATCGAGGAGACATGCGGGCCAGAGATCTCCATGAGGGATGTGATGCTGGTGGCTCTGGTCGATGTAGAGGCAAAGTATGACTATGAACATCCCGTTCCTACGTATCTTTCTCAACATATCATCATTCCGGAGTCTATCCCTCCAGTTACTCATACTCATCTATGTTAGTCAAATGTATCATCATCGTCATCAACAACCAACAGAGTATTCATTAAGTCGAGATGGTCCATGTCTTCGTGAATGTGTTTTTGATTGAATAGAGAATTTTCATTCTGCTTATGCATCAATATGAGGTGGTTTGTGCTGTGATTGAGTGAGTAAAAAGTATTTGTCCAAGCTAATCATTCCATGTTCCAATGTGAGTGGGATTGTTTCCTCAAACAACTTGAGGGAGGTTATTGAGAATATAAAAGGGTTGAGTCAATTGGATGGTTGGATCTTGTAGAAGATCCATCTTTTTGTGTAGCAGGGGTTGTGTTTAGTCTTACATTGTCATTTGTGAGAGAGTTGGATGTCTGCAGGGCCTATATATAGGGTCTTGTATTACATGTTTTAGTAAGAAGAATAAATAAGAAAGCATGATTACTGGGCCACTACCCCTGTGGACTAGGACGGTCATCTTGAAGATTTTGAATCGCGTAAATTGTATGTTTCATATAGTGGTTGCTGCCTTTCATCTCTGTTTCAGATTTTGACAATTATATTTCCTACCAGATAAGTGTTTTAAGAGGAGATCTTGTGCAAATATAACTTTTGTGCCTTTTCTATATGAGCAATTTAGGTATGTCTGTGCACGACCAGCAGGAAAGAGATGTTTTGTGGTTTCTTCTAATGGGACGACAGTTAGTAGGCTCCGTAATGGTTCCATTCTACACCATTTCCCTTCATCTTTACCTAATGGTGCCAGGACTAAAGATGTGTCAGGGCCTGCACATTCTTACTCTATCCTTGATTGTATATTTCATGAGGTGAATACTTTGTGCATTTTTTTGAATATATTTGATTTTTCTGTTTGGTTTTGCCAATGGTATCACTATTGATCTTTTGCAGACAGATAAAACTTATTATGTGATTGACATGGTTTGTTGGAGAGGTTATTCACTATATGAATGCACTGCTGAATTCAGATTCTTTTGGTTGAACTCCAAACTTGCTGAAACTGGAGCTTGTGAGGACATATCATTGTATCATCGGTACAGATTTTGTCCGGTTCCCATGTATGACAGTAATCAGATGGGCCTGCAGACAGCATATAACAGTGAAATGCCATACAGTAAAGATGGATTGCTGTTCTATTACAAGTAAGTGACGGCCGTTTATCTTGCATAGTTGTAGAACACAACTTATGACACGATCCCTATTAGGAGTCTTTCTTAGGAATTTGACGCTTCTATTGTCTGGTGGTAGTGCAGTGTGCCTACCACCCAAAAGAAAACGCCAGTCGATCATGTCATATTCCCTGGAAAAGTCCAGTTTCCACATCACACCCTTAACTCGACACCTCTTCCAATCTGTAATGATCTTTGTGGCCATTGTCAGGCTGTCCCCAATTTATCTTCCTGGAATGGAATAAACATTAACTGTAGAGGAGAAATAATGCGATCCATAACTCTATTCAATCTATTTGTTAATACCTTTGCTATTATAATTATAAAACGTTAGATAGTGCTATTGGGCGTAAGTCCTCTATCTGCACCAACACCTGCTTCTTAGGAAGTAGGAAGATGAGGACCCTGTTGATCCTCTCCAACCCTGCATTACCTCTTGAAAGCTCTACTACCACATCGACGACCTGATTCCCTACCATTGACCAAAATTCCCAAAAGAAGACAACATGGAACCCATCAAGTTTAGACGCGCCATCCACATTCACCTCTAGACTGCGGCTTTCACCTCTTCCTCTGTAAAGTTGAGGATAAGGTTGTTTGCATGTTGTCCAGAGACTTGGTTGCCCCCACTCCCGTCCATCTCCACGGTCTCACAACTGAGCACCTCGAGAACTCTAAGAAGTGGTCCGCGATAACACGCCCCATTTCACGATCTCCATCTACCCTCGTGCCATTCACCACAATAGATCTAACAAGATTGTGACATTTTCTTCCACTAGCCACTCTATGGAAGTTCGCTGCATTAGCGTCCCCCTCTTTAAGCCAAGATCGCTGCAACCGATGTTTCCACTCAGTTACCCTCTTCTTATTTTCATTTACGATTATATTTTGTGCTACTTTTCTCTCTCTAAGCTCCTCCACTATAAGATCTCTGACGTCTTCTAGCCTATCTAGTCTATAGATCTTTGTTTTTGTCTCAGTCTGACACACTCTTCGTGCTTCTATAATTTCTTTCTTGAATAGTCAAATCCTGACATGAAGGGAAGTTAGCTTCTGCGTCATACACACGTCCGCAGGCCTTGAAGAAATCGTGGAGGACCAATGAGTGAAGACTAGAGTCCACTCACTACCAGAGTCCCATACCAGGGTAGTGTGGTCAGAATTAGTACGAGGCCTAGACGAGAATGTTGAAAGAGGGAACTCCCTCAAGTAGCTCTATTGGCGTAAAAAATCGATCGATACGAGATCGAGAATCAGAGTTCCTCCAAGTGTATTTAGTATCAAATGCATCAATCAACTCGAGGTCCAGCTCATCAATCAGCTCCAAAAAGTCGGCAGAACCAAAATCCTATCCACCCACATAACCTAGGGCGATCTGACGAGAGTATGGAGACATCAAAATCTCTCCCTACCAGCCAAACCACGCTAGGATAACAATTTCTGGCTTGTCGAAGATCAACTCACAAATTAGCTCTTTGTGCATGTAAACATGGGCCATAGACATACAAGACCATCATACGCCTGATTTTAGGTTCTCTTGAAGAACCTCAAACAGTTTTACTCTTAAAATCTGAGATAAAGGAAAAAAAGAAATTTTCCAGGCAATAATCAACCCTCCAGCACTACATGTAGCATCAATTGTCATGGACTTTGATAGTTAGCAAACACCCAACGAGCTCCATACAATGACTGAACATGTAGAGAGCTTTGTTTCTTGCAACAACATAACATCACAACACCAATATCTCAGAAGTGCACCAATTGATCCTCGCTTTTCATGGGTCACCCAAACTTCTAACATTCCATGTTAGAACTTTCATGTAAATAACTGAATTGAACCCGAAGTTGACACCATGCCTGCTGTAGTCGCAACCTGGGCTTTGTGCTTGGAACAGTTTGCAGTCATGACGAACTGTAGCTGAACATTTTCTATTCTAGAATCTCTTCATTTTCCCACCATGGCCCATTTCCCAAACATAAGAGGAGGACGCTGGTCAGTCACTTTCAACGTCTGTCTCAAGCATCATGACTTCTTGTTCTAGAGCAACAACCCAATGTGGAAAAACCATCAGAACCACACTTCCACCCATTGTAGACACTGCCATGGGATTACCGACTTCAACATGCAACTCCTCGTGCTTTGGAGCTTCTGGATTAAGGGCGAAATCTAAAGGTACGCTCTTAGCTTCCGCTTCTATGTTCTGTCCCAAGGAGAGAACATGTGTTGTCTTACAAAGCTTGAACGAGAAAGATAGAGCAACATGTCTATTTTCGTGTTTAGAGCTTGAATCGGTAACATGTTTTGAAGGAGACCCGATAACAGTAATCGGGTTCTCACTTAATACTTGTAAAGAGGTATTTGAGTTCTCAGCTTCCGGTTCTCAAGATCAGGGTTTCCTCTAGGGCAAATCTCTAATAGCAAAGCAGTCTTGGGTTTAGAATATGACCCGATAACTAGGTTCAAAGGCCATAAAGAGGCTCCATTCGCACACATAACTGTATAACCACTCGGAGTTTCCCTAATTGAGTCTTTGGCAATTCGGTTTCGAAAGGTCCGCCACAGAGATATGCTATTAAAAAACGCATCAACCAGAACCCTAAATCCCAACAAGAAAGCTGACATCGGCTCCGTAGCTGTTCGAGAGATGTTCACTGATCAACGAGGACTTTCTAGAAAAGGTCCTCTTTTTAAAATATGAAAGTTCCAATCCTGAAGATTTCTCCTCCGATGAACCACTTCTGTTTCCAAAAAAGGCTCCCTGATTCTTGTCGTCAGAGCCCCCACAACCGTCTCCTACTTCGGCACAAGAAGCTCCACCTCCTTCAAACAACCCGACAATAATATGACGATGTCTTTCGACCTGTTAAGACTCGAAGATGGATGCATTGGTTGCAGTGGTGGATAGGCTACCTGCACTAGTAGACGAAAACGAAAACGACCCACCAACTAAGAACAAGGAGTCTCTGTAGGAAGTACCCTAGAGCAATCCGAAACGACGATAGTCGTTAGAGGGTCGGAACTTGGAAGTCTTCCGTCTGTAAGGATCTTAGACACCCCCGCAATCTCTCTTAGAGCCGGTTCAACGCCTCAACGGTGCGTGAGAGGAAAGGTACGCTGAAGATTCGAACCACTCTAGACAGAGCTGCAATTTCTCTGTGTATGAATCGAGAAAGACGCCGTACAACACCTTCTATTGGATCGGAGGTTAAGAGTCGAATGATTTTTGCAGATGATAGTCCTCTTGCATAACTAATTTTCTCCTCCAGTGGCACCACATCTCCCTCAAAAGAAGGTCCTTGCAACTATGAGATTTCGCAATTATCGAGCTAACATCCACCGGAGCTTCTCTACTCAAACCGATAACCATCCTGTCCTTCAGAAGTACATGGGAGAATCTCCTGACCATCGAAGCATACAAAAACGAAGAACACAGCCCCTGACCTATCCCCGCCTTTGTTCTTTGCTCTTCAGTTATGGACGGCATAGTACCCTATTGCAGCTTCACGACCGTTGGACAAGCAGCTCTTTTGTGACCCTCCACATCACACATAAAGCATTGATGTGGTGACGAACAACCGATCGCCCTGTGACCGTAACCCCCACACCTAAAGCATCGCTGACCGCGTTTGTGATGAGAGACAAACATCCAGCCTCCTTCCCTTTCCACTTCATGTTTGGTGGCTCTCCCCTCGTTCGCCTCTCCATTGATGGTAGCCCTCCTTCAAGCTTCCTCCCCTCCTCGAACCACCCAGTGCATGCGCTCTCTCTTTCTCCGTGAACCCTCCATCAGTGGGGAAAACTTCTCATCTTCTGATTCTTTTTAGATTGTTATCACTCTAAATTCCAGTGTTTTTATTTTTATGTTCTTGAGTTATTATTCGATTCTGCTTCCGCCTTTTGTATTTAACAATAACTGCATGGAAGCCAGAGTACAGTTCTTTCTACTATTGATCGATATCTTTACGGGAACAGTCTTAAAATACGTTGAATTATGATATCTGTAGTCTGTATTGAAAGTAACAACTGAAATGAAGCATCTGGACACCTGTTCAGCACTAGGAATTCCTAAATCAGAAGTCCTAAATTAGAAGCATAGTTATTTTCTCATTAGAAATAAGAAACTGTTATTGAATTCTTGCTTATAGTTTCATTTGCATAATGTTATATATATATATGTGTGTGTATATATCCGATAATTACATTTTAAATAACATTTGTTTGCTTTTGTAATTTTTCTCATTACAGGCATGCACATTACCAGGCAGGTATCACACCTTTAGTTCTTGTGTGGAAGGATCAACATTGTAGCCAATATTTTCTTGACACAGATGATAAGGGACGTGTTCCATCCCAGCAGCAGGTACCTAGTCCCTGAGATTTTTTGGTTGAACTCAATTTCTTTACCTTTTCCCTTTATTTTTCTATCAGAAAACAATGACGGAATTTTATTGAATAGCATTAATATATTTTATCGAAGTAACTTATACTGGACTGATATTATAAAACATTTTGATTGTGGCCTTCGATTTTTCAGGTCGATTCTAATTGGCATTGCTCAATCTCACCATTGTTGGAGAAAGGCGGAGTTGCGTTGGAGGAGGAAGAAGGGGCTTAGTTTTTTTTAAATTTAACAAACGTTAGGTAAACCATGGGTTAGATTAACCCAATGATCTAGCTGAGTTAACAAACAAACCTAATGGAGGGTCAGGGTTGTAAAACTAAAAGTCGCCCGACTAGCCCGACTAGTAGGTCCGAATAGCCTAGTCAGTGGGGTGGCCGACCGAGTACCAACTAGGTACACTAGTCGGTCAATTTTTTGCTTGGAGACACCATATTCTTATATGTTTTGCTTTTTGTAAGAAAACTTATTATAATATGCTCAATATTTTATTTAAATTCAATTACTTTTTTATTTTATTATGTTAGTATAAAAATGTACAAAATATATGTAAATATATGTATAAAAATGAGTTATATATTTAAAATAATCATAAATTCAAAGCCGATAAAAGTCTGACTAAATCCGACTGGTCATCCGACTGCCGATTAATCCTTAGTCAGTGACCTAACCGACCGAGTATCGACTACCGACTTTTGCAACCTTGTGGAGGGTTATGGATGTGAGACAACGACTATTCAGGGTTCGTAATTCGAGATTACGCAGTGTTATGTACATATTTACGAAATTACTTAGGGTTATGGTATAAATATCCCTATAAGAAGCCCTATACCCATTGTATCTAGTGAGAAAGTTCAATAGAAACATCAACCCTTTGAGGTGTTCTCCCGTGGTTTCATCCCGCTCCTTAGGGAGTAGGTTTGCACATAAAAATCCTGATGTTTTTTTATCGATCTTATTTTTTATCTATAATATTACGCTTCCGCATTCTCGATTTCTAACATGGTATCGAAACGAGTCGATTCTTGGTTGATTTTGAAGATTATTTATTCATGTTCATATATTGTTCAAGATCATTCAAGTTCGAGTTTCAATTTTTAGGGTTTCAAGAAACCCTAATTTTCATCCGTCACAAATTTCCAGAAGATCGATTCATGCATATTTATTATTATTCGATTCAAGTTCATATTTGTGATTGTTCAAGATCAAGTTCTAGGGTTTTTCCACGCCGGCGGGGGGTTTTTCGAGGCTCACGTTGCATGGTTCAAGGCACGAGGAGGATTCGGTGCGCCCTTCGGTGGCCTCTCCTGGGGTCATGTGCCAGGCCACCCGAAACGTCCCTTTGCCTGCTGACGTGGGATGTCTGGTGTCCCCACAACCTTCGCCGTCTGCTGCTTTGGATCCGGGTTCTGGGCTACTGCTTGAGCGCGCGGATCCGCCTGTGTAATTCTCCCGGGCCAATCCGAATCCGGCAAACTCTTTCTTGTTGGGCCGTATGGACTTCTCTGGGCCCCTGTCTGGTGCACTACTCTCGAACCGGGTGTGCTTCTCTTATACTTTGCCGTGCTTGCCCCGATCGGTCTCAGGCGGTCTGGCACTGGCTCCTGTTGGGTCTTGGGACATGGCGGTCGACTTCCTTTCGGACCCGTTGCGATGCGTCAATTCCCCTCTCGTTTCTTCTGGGGACTTCCCTCGCCAACCCACGTTGCTGGATCAGTCTTGTGGCGCTCTCCATTCTGGTGCCTCGCTCGTGGGCTCCTCGGTGGAGGGTGGCTATCGGACTGACTAGGGGGCTGGTGATAAAAGATCTGGTAAGAGGTACATGCATCGGTAGAGATCTCGGCCTCGACTCTTGGAGCCTCAACTGTGATCGGCATTAAAGACGACTATTGCAGAGGCCTCCGGTGTGATCCGCATTCAGGGTTCGTTCCCGTGCTCTAAATAAAGGTCTTATCTTGGAATGTTCGGGGGCTCGGGGAGCCTGACAAGAGGAGAATCCTTGGTTCTCGGTTTGTGGAGTGGGGATGTGATATGGTTATGCTGCAAGAGACGAAACTCCATTCCGTCTCTGACGTCGAGTGGCGGTCCTTCAGCGCTGGTGGTATTGATGAGATCCGGGCGCTGGATGCTTTCGGTGCCTCGGGTGGTCTTCTTGTTGCGTGGAGATCTTTGGCCCTGGCCTTCTGTTCTGTGCTGAGAGGGAGACATGATATATCCGTCCTCTTGACTTGTCTCCGATCCTCTTCGCCCTTGGCGATCTCATGTGTCTACGGCCCTTGTGATTATATTAGGCGGAGGGAACTTTGGGAGGACCTGCGGGAGGCGTGTTGTGCTTTCGAGGGGATCCCCTGGCTAATTGGGGGGGATTTCAATTTTACTCTTCGAACGACGGACATGCCACGCTTCAGGGGTGGTCAGGACCCAGGTTCGGATGATTTTGCTGATGCTATTGACTCGATGGCCCTGGAGGTTCTGGACGCGGGGGGCTCGACCTACACCCGGAGGAGCTCCAACTCTCGCTCTCGAATTGATAGGTTTTTGGCTTCAGTAGAGCTTCTTGATTTGTTTGCGCTGTCCTCGGTGGTGACGTGCCCGAGAACTTTGTCTGATCATTCTCCGATACCGTGGGATTCCGGGAATCCACTTTGCAGAGGGGTTTCTTTAGATTTGAGAAAAGTTGGCTATTGGAGGAAAATTATAGAGAAATGGTGGTATCGCACTGGTCCAACGTGGAAGTTTCTGGGTCGACAGCGGCTTGGTTTGTGCAGAAACTTGTGTCCTTGCGCACGCGGCTTTGCGCCTTCAAAAAGGAGTCCCATGCGGCCAGGTGCGCTGCCAGGGCGGAGGCCGAGGCAGTGATTAGTAGGCTTGATGCACAGGAGGATCTCAGGGAGCTCTCAGGGGAGGAATTGGCCGCTCACTCGCTGGCCCACAAAGTAGTTGCAGTTGAGGATAAAAAGCACATCACTGAATGGAGGCAAAGGTCAAGAAATACATGGCTCAGGGAGGGGGACGCTAACACGGCTTTTTTTCATCGCATTGCTAGTAGTAGACGTCATGCAAATGTTTTAAGTTCGATTATGGTGAATGACACGCGCGTGGATGGTGATAGACAAATGGGGAAGGCGATTGTCGATCATTTTAGAGAGTTCTCGGCGAGGAGGCTTCCGCGGCTTTGGAGATGGACTGGGCTTGGGGCTCCTTCTTTGTCATCCTCCATGGCTGCCGATTTGACGCATGCCATTTCCTTGGAGGAGTTAAAGTGTGCGGTCTGGAGCCTAAATGCGGATGGGGCTCCGGGCCCCGATGGATTCCCTGTGGCTTTCTACAAGGAATTTTGGGACCTCCTTTGCGGGGAGGTCTTGGAGGTCGTCTCCGAATTCTGTGTGGGAAATGCGGGATTCGAGAGAATTAATAAATCGCTCATCGTTCTCCTACCTAAGATCGCGGCGGCGGATTGCGTAGAGGATTTTCGGCCCATTGTGATTTCAAACGCCCTCTACTTGATTGTGGCGAAGGTGCTTGCTGTGAGGCTCAACCGTGTTTTGGAGTCTATCATTTCTCCGCTGCAATCGGGCTTTGTTAAGGGCAGACACATTTCCGACGGCCTAATCCTTGCCTCGGAAATTATTGCTGACTGGAAGAGGGGGGCTAAGCCAGGTATTCTTTGGAAAGTGGATTTTGCTAAAGCCTATGATAGTTTGGACTGGAAGTTTCTTTGGTCAGTTTTACGTAGGAGGGGATTCCGGATCTCTGGATTTCATGGATGAAACGTTGTATTACGACTTCCTCCTTTTCGGTTTTGGTGAATGGACACCCTGAGGGTGGTTTCTTCCAATCACGTAGGGGTGTGCGTCAAGGCTGCCCGCTGGCACCCCTTCTTTTTGTGATTGCTGCGGACGTTCTGCCGGGAGTGGTGGCTTGTGTGATTGATGGGGGTTTCTCGGCAGGTTACTCGCGGGGTGAGTTGAGGATCCCGCTGCTGCAATACGCAGACGATACTATCTTCTTTATTGACGGGGGCGTTGAAGAGGTATCCGGGATGTCCGTGGCACTTGATCTTTTCAGCGAGCTTTCTTCCTCTTCAACCTCGGGTTGCCTCTGACGGTGGGAAGAACGAAGATGAGCGATTGGCTGCAGGTTGTTGAGAAGTTCGAATCTAGGCTTGCGGGTTGGAAGTCGGCTATTCTTTCCAAGGGACGACGATTGATTCTCTTAAAGGCGGTGCCCTCTTCAATCCCCGTCTTCTTCCTTTCCGCTCACCGTCTGCTCCGTAATCGCCTGGAGAAGCTGATGCGCAGGTTCCTTTGGGGCAAGAGAGGTGGTGGCTCGGGGGGGGGGGGATGCATCTCGTCGAGTGGGATGAGATCACTCTCCCTAAGAGGGGGGGCCTAGGGGCCTGGGGGTACGGAGGTTGGATGAAATGAACGAGGCTTTACTTTTAAAGTGGGCGAGCAAAGTTTGGGGCCCCGAGGGGGATCTTTGCCGCAACTTTTTGCGCAAAATATATGATGTCAAGGGCTCGCCGGTGCTGCCCGAGTCTCAATCGGGGTCTCTCTCGCCTTTCTGGAGGGGGGTGATGGAGGTCTTTACCCGTCACCTCTCTTTGTTCAGGCCGGTGCTCGGCAACGGAGACTCTTTCGCTTTCTGGACTGATGATTGGACGGGAGGGAGGGGGGGCTGAGCACGCGTTTCCCTCGCCTCTTTGCGTTGGCGGCTGCTAAGGATGCGAGGGTTGCCTCCTGCTGGTTGGACGGTAATTGGTTTCCCTCTTTTTCCACAAACTTTTCGGACCAACGCCTCGAGGAATTTCTTACCTTGTTGGATGCTTTGAGAATGGTGGGTGGTCCGTCTACGGGAAGGGACCATTGGTTATGGCGTAAGGGCACCTTTTCGGTCAAATTGGCTTTCAGTGCGATCTGCAGACCACCACCATCGCGGTCGGATGAGCTGCTTCGGGATTGTGCTTTCTTTTGGAGTATTGGCCTTCCTGAATGTGTGGGTTTCTTCTTGTGGTTGTTCAGAAGGCAAAGGCTGATGATGAGAGACCGTTGTATGAGGCTTCTGGGCTCCATTTCTGATAGATGCTTTTTGTGTGAAGAGACGATTGAATCCCTTGAGCACCTCTTCTTCAGATGCCTGGAAACTTATCCGATTTGGGTCGAGGCGGATTTGGACTGGGTTTGCACGTCGGACTTGGCCTCCTTCTACGGGTCTCTGGTGGGAAACAAGAGCAGACCTCGGCGGGAGCTTTTCAAGCCTATTGCTATTATTTGGGCCTTATGGCTTGGCAGAAATGCGTTTTTCTTCTCAGGCCAAAGGTTTTACAAGGAAAATTTTGGCATACATTCTGCAAGATTGGTGGATGACTGGGTTCTTTAGTTGTTTACTCTAACTGTTGTATCCTCTCTTTCCTTTTTTCCACTTTCTTACTTATAAATAAATTTTGGGGCGAACACCGCTGAGTGTATCCCCCTTTTTTGGGCTTAAAAAAAAGTTCTAGGATTTTTTTATATGGAACCCTAAAATTTAGATGTTCAGAGCGGTTTGAAAGTTCAAGGGTTTCTAACGAACCATAATGTTTGCTTAGCGACAAGCATCTCCAGCAAGCTTTTCTTTGTTCTTCATATTGATCTCCATATCTGCTTCTTCGTCAACATTGAAATCTCCGACAAGTTCTGATCGTTTTCTAACATGAATGGAGATCATCATCAAGGTTCCATCAAGTTCGTGAAACCCTAGGCAAGGCACGAAGTCAGACGATATGTGATTTCTGATGGCATGGAGGCTGATAATTCCTTCTCCAATCCGTTGTTCCTCAAAGAAGAAAAAGAAGAGATAGGAGGGTTTTGATGCTCTCTTCCTACATGCCTCTGTTCCAACCTCAGATGCGAGATCCATCCGCATGGTTGAAGTCCCCAAGCGGTAAGAACAGAACCCTCTCTCAGGTGATGCTCTTCCAGGCGGCGATGCCTCAAAAAACCAAATCAAACCTACTTGCATGAGCCCTAATCCCAGGTGATGCCTCACGACCCCCAGATTCAAAGGTAGCACTGATCCCAGGCGGCATCGAGGCGCATGGTGCTTCACCATCCCCTTCTCTCCAACTGGAGATCGAGAAGGAGTAGAAGATGAGAAGGAGGTGGCAACATCAGGCGCATCTCCTTGCTGATGCACAACTGCTGGCGACATTATCAAGCTCTCCCCCTTGCTGCGGTACTCTTCGTAAAGGAGAAGAAGAGGAGCAGCTACACCTTGCATGCTGACTCACCTCCTAGCATCGATAGCAGGGTTCACTCCAAGTGGCACACTCCAAGCGACAAAGCACTCCATGCGGCGGCACTCTCCGTGCGATAAATACGGGTTCCCCATCTAGGAACCCTAGTCGGGGAATGCGTGGCAAAGAGGGGCGATACCCCTTTCATTTATGGGGCCCCCGTCTCCTTTATTTCTTTTAAACAAAAGGGATTGGGTGTCATTTGTTTTAGTCCCATTGCTACATCTCATGAAAAAAAGAGAGAAAAGATTAGAAAGGGCCGATTTAAAAAAAGGAAAGAAAAAGAAAAGAAGAGTTAAGATTTAAGAAAAGAGTGAGGACCAAGGAAAAAAGGAAGGCTGATTGAAAATTAGGGTATTTACACCCATAACCCCGAGTAATTTCGTAATTACAATTTGCTCTGGCATAGCAGTCGAGGGAATGTAACCATGGAGCTTCTCAAGCATACCCCTTAAAGAAGTGTAGAGGGTATGGTGGGGGCAGCCATTCTACTTCGATGTGAAGATATCGTGCTGGAGATACATTATCTTCGACTCATTCTTCGTCGGAGAGTATGTAGCGGCGAGAATGTCCTTCATAGCATTTGTAGCAGGCTGACTCAGTATATTTTTAGCTATCTCTGCTGACACAATCCTAGATAGCCACACACGTGCCTATGCATCATCTCCCTCCCATGAGGCATTTACCCCAGTCTTGTCACTTTGCTCCTCCGTCATGAGGATGTGCTTCTTGCCATTGCACTGCTTTAAACTCATGAACTGCATGGCCCACAGTTCATAGTTTGTTCCATTGTTGTAAAAGTCGGCCGACTAGGCCGACTAGTCGGTCCGACTAGTCGAGTCGGGGGGGGTACCCGACTCGACTAGGCCAAATCGACCAATAGTCGGTCAGACCTGATTAATCGCCTGATTAGTCGGCCTAGTCAGCCGACTAATCGGCTCGGCCGACTTTTGCATAGAGATTTCTCGGCTGACTTTTGCATAGGGATTTCGGATATATGTTTCGGCGTAAAACGTAAAGTCGATTACCCGTTTAGAATTAGATGAGATTTAGGGCTTGTTGTTAGACAATAAGATGAGATACTTAAGGTTACATGCTAATAAGTATAACTCACAAATAAATTAAAAATATAAAAACAAAAAAAACAAAAAAAACACTAAAAATGTTAAATAAAAATTATAAGAAAATTCTGTATACTTATGTACTTTAAATTATAATTTTTCATCTAGATATAAAATATCAACTAATTAATATACTATCCTGGATAATTTTACTTAAAACTTTGTGATTTAATTTCATGTTGGTTAACTTATATAAGATTAGAATTGTGTTTATTACGCCTAAATGTTCGTTAACTTAGATACTTCTTGTTGATTTGCATGATAGTTAGGTAACTTAGGTTATTTACCTCTTGTGGTTGTTGATTAGCTTTGTGTTAATTTATTTCAAACTTCAACTCGTGCTATGTACCAAACATTTTGTTCTTAAAATTTTGTCCATGCTATGAACCAAACATTTTGTTCTTAACTTGCTTCGTTTTTTCTTCTGTTGCTATAATTTTTTAAGCTCTCAAAAATATTAAAACTGTTAAATATATGAATATAAATGAGAGTATATGTTATAAAACTTGATTTATATATTTAAAATAATTAAAAAATTCAAAATCGACTAATGCCCGACTAAATCCGATTACTCTCCTGATTGCCGATTAATCCTTAGTCAGTGACCCTGCCGACCGAGTACCGACTGCCGACTTCTGCAACCTTGGTTTGTTCTATCCATCTTGATGATGGGCGCTGGACCTTTGAAGGCCTCCATGGATGAATCATCAGCTTTATTGTCAGACATGATGATAACTATCTCCAAGAGTGGGTCTTCAATAAGTAAGACCTGCGTCTACACTGACATATGAGAAGATGCTTGTGGGTGTAGACTCATAACACAACCTCTTCCATCCTTTGGAGGTCTCTTTGGGGTAACTAGGGTGTCTTTAAATGTTCAAGTCATACCCTACAACCCAAGTCTTGACCTAACAAGAGGAGTGCGTGAACAACACCAAACAAAAACCACGGAAGGAGGCGGCTGCGGCTTAGGGCTCCATCGCAGGTAGCGACTGCGACTGTGGTTGACGTTGTGGCCGGTGGCGGATGCGAGGGAGAGCAGGTGGTGGCCCGCTGAGCGACAACAGCCGAAGGACGGTGGCGGCGGCCGAAGGTCGGCGGTGGCAGTCGAAGGGAGGGTCGGCGGTGGGGTTGGATATCTAGGGCACAGGCTCCGGTCAAGGACCGTCACTCTGATACCAGTGTTCAGGAAATCGGCCGAGTAGACCGCATACTCGGCCGTATACTCGTATTCGGTAGCCTTGGCGCACCGAGTATTGTCAAATCGGCATTTAGGCGGGCCAGGCCGCATACTCGGCCGAGTATACCGTATATGCGGCCGTTTATGCGGCCGATTTTCGAATGAACTTTTTTTAAAACCTTAACATAAATTCGGACATCCGACTTAACACTCTTTCAATCGATGTTTTTGCTCACTTGACTCTATTATCCCAATAGTTTTGTTCGTTGTACCTTCAATTCTTTATTATTATAATCAAGAATATAATATTTAGAGGATATTAACATGATATTAAATATTTATTTATATTTTTAATAATAAAGAATACCAAACCGCATAAAACCGCATACTCCCCGCATACTCTCCCGCATACCGCATACTCTCTATGCAGTGACCCCTTCGACTGAATACCGCATACCGCCTTCCTGAACATTGTCTGATACCATGTGGAAACAATTTTCAGAAAGTTGGCCTAGGCGGCCGCATATGCGGAGGCGGCCCCCCTACCGCACCGATTATGCTATACTCGATCAATATGCGGGTCAGGGGATATACTCAACCGAGTAATCCGCATATGCGTCCGCATATGCGGCCGTATATATAATAGAGGCAACTCTTTGCTTCTCCGCCACCTTCTTGACTTCCACATGGGTTACTCCTCCACCATCTTTTTCTCCTTTGCCAAGGTTTGTTGATTGATCTATTTAGATCTAAATCTCTCTATTTTTTAGATTCAACAACATCGACTCTATTTTTTTAGATTCTCCAACGAGAACTCTGACTTTTACATTATCTCACAATTGCATGAATATAGAATAAATTATATGTGTTTATCTTAGATCTTTTTGAGGATAAAATGAATATAGATGTCAGATTTGCATGGAATTTTTAACTGTACAGAACAAATTGCATATATTTAATTTAAATGATTGAATTTTTTTATATTTGGCTTTGAGTAAACAAATACACCATTTACTAAAATACGAAGGTTCATGCTTGTGTTTACTAACAATGTTACACTTCCAAAAAAGGTTACCTTCCAATTTAGACATGGATATCCACCATTTTTTCTTTCTTCAATCAATTTACAACATTTTTTACTCTCTCCACCGTTAACATATTTATCTTTTAGAAATGAATGACGTTTGAAAATACTTTGGTTGATATCACATTGTAAAAAAAAAATCTTCCCTTCATTTTTATTCCATGTTATATTTTTTTAAACATAAATATCCAATGTTTGAAATTGTTATATTTTTAATTAATTTTAGTTAAAATAATAGAAACCGCATAATTCACATATACTTTCGCATATACTTCCGCCTACCCGCTAACTAGCTCCAGACCGCCTGACCGAACGAATACCGCATACCGACTTTCTGAACCTTGTGTGGAAAGTTGTGAAATGAAAAGTTTTATTCAACGTAGCCCTAGAGCTCTCTTATATAAGAGAAAAGCTCTAAGGGAAAATTACATAAAGTAAACTAAAGAATTATAAATATATAAAATAAAGACAGAAATATCAGTATCTCAACAAAGGCGTAAGGTTCTATGTAAGTTATTTTTCTTCTTATTATCTTTGATTCTACATTATCTATTTTATATTTCCTCATACATGTAAAATCCTACCGTACATATTTATTTGTACATATTGTTTATATATGTATCTTATTGGTAGGCCTGAAATGCACCCATATTTATCTTAAAATCAGAATGTTAGCTTCTGTTGTGCTCAATATAAATATTTTTGAAATCAGTGTCGATAATGCGAAGAAATATTTGAATATTGTCGACAAATAGCTATGTCAAGATTTACACTTGCCTTGAAAACAAATTGAGGATCCACTCCCGTGCAGACCAAACTTGAATGCAGTCACCTGGACAGGTTGAAAGAACATCATTCACGTTATTATTCCATTTAATAACAAAACTTCATCAAAACCAATTCCCCTCGTCACCATATGCAACTCAAATTACTTGCTTCAAAACCATTGATACAAAATGGAGAAAAAACAGAGAAAGAAAAAAATATGCATAATCAAGATAGAACGGGAAAGATAGATAGAATGGGAAAGTTAGACCTACTCATGAGGGGTCCTCTTCTGCTCCTCCATGGTATGACGTATCTTCTCACCCTCGGGTCTCCAGAAAGCGCACCTGCTGTCGAATCACTCACCCTGACCACCACATTAAACATCACGAACCTCACCCTCTTCTCACCATCCCTCCCCACTGCCAATGGTACTGGCACCAAGACCCTTCCCATCGTCACTGCCTGCCACACTAATTGCCATCGCAGAGTTCCTCACACATGTCAGGAACAGCTCCAATCTGCATATGAACACCACGTTAAACATTGTGCACTTGCAGAACACCACCACCCCTGCCATCATTCTCGTGGCCTTTGCTCATCAGCACCATACACAGCTGCCCCATGTGAAAACAAGCGATATCGCCCTCCGGATAAATCCAACACTATCGCCCTCCGGTTGATCTGGTGCACCAGTATTGACATCACCAACGAAGACGGCAGCTCTGCCTGGGCATTTATCGTCACGCTGCGGCTGCAGTACATGTTCACCTTAAGGAGAATATAGCAGTATAGGGAGAAAAACTTGATAGATGGGTGAGAGAGAGAAGGGGTGGTGAGGGATGAGGGGTGCGTTTGAGACGTGTTCACAGCTGGGAGAAATTTTCCCAGCTTTAGTTATATGTATGGATAAACTGATGTAACCGATATTTGCCATGGTTAGCGATCACTAACTGATCTCATGGACTCAAATTAACAACTTTCTAACACCTAATCTGAGCAATTCTAAAATTTTGACTGCGTTGGCATCTTATATGGAGCCTTGCGTTGCATTTTTAACTAGAGGCCATTCCTATAGCTCGAACCCATGATCGTTACTAAAGTAGTAAACATATAAAAATGCCAGTGGAAAAGTTTGAAAGAATGATATTTACGTCTAAGTACTTCAATTAAACAATAATTCCCCTATTGGAATTATAAATTAGCTTTATCTAACGCTTCATGAGAGTATTTTTTTATTGTTTTTAATATTATTTCTGTGCACCAGTTAGGAGATGCGAGTGTTGGGATGTTGAGCCGGTTAAGAGAGGGCGAGGACGGCCCAAGAAGTGTTGGAAAGAGATTATACGAAGGGATCTTAGTTTTTTGGATATAAGCTTGAGATTGACCCAAGATAGATCTGAATGGAGGCGAAGAATCCATATAGCCGACCCTACTTAATTGTGGGAGAAGGCTTTGTTGTTGTTTTTAATATTATTTCTAGCCGACCCTACTTAATGTGGGAAAAGGATTTGTTGTTGTGTGTTCTAATATTATTTCTCAAATGATCCACTCCTAAAAGAATAGTGCTATGTGATTTTTTCATGGCCATCTTCTTTTGGCCAGGTTGCTCTGGAGTTGCATGAGGATGGAAAATTAGTTACTTCTGATGACCCTCCTGTTGTTTTTGGTCACTTAGGCGGAGACCTTCTGCAGCAGGTATAATTCCATTGATTTTAAGTTTTTTTTATCATTTAAACTAACGAAAGAAAAAATAGATATGGTCTGGTTCATGCTAGTTTTCATCTCAGATAAATGTGTAATAATGTGTGTTTATCTATTTTGAAAATAATTGGCAAACCTCCATAGGAGGAGCACCCTAATCACGTATATTGATTAATACTGTTTATTTCTCCAGTAAAAGTAACTTTAATATGCAAGAAATTTAGATGCATGTTGCATGTGGATTTGTTTGGGCCAATTTTATTTCATACTGGTTGATTAGCTTCTCTAAATGCATTTTCCATCTTTTTTAGTTCGGAGCTAAATCTGGAACTCTGTTGCGGTTCGCTATTGGAAATGGAGGATTCAGGGTAAGAGATGGGAAGTTCGAGGGTGCTGATTTACAATATATTGGCAAGGTTAATCGCCAGCGAGCCTTTGCTGATAGCTACTCGAAGGTTCGTTATCAATGAATATGAATCATGTGATGGTCAGCTTTTTATAGGCCAGGGGCATTATCTAGATATTACATTGCTTTCTACTTCATGAACTAAAACATTTGATCAGATTGTTGATGAGAAATACCTTTCAGTGGGTGAATGCCCCAATGATGTTAACAGGTTTTGTGGTCTTGAGTTATAAGTTTTTCGATTTGGCAATGGTTTAGTTTTTGCAGAATGAGTTGCACTTCTTTGCATCTGAGTGCACCTTGGATCAGATTCCTGTTCATACATCCCATAACAAGATGGGATTCGCCTAATGGGAACTGTAAGACGTTAACACACTTCTTTTTTAGATGAAGGTTGTTAAAACCTTTTTTGGTGTGATGTTGTCCTAACATCTACTTACCTTATCAACCAAGTCTATTATCCATTATTGGATGGAGAATCACCCCTTCAATCATTTTCCTCTACCAATATATATCATTCATTGCACTATTATTCATAATTTCCACCTACAGATAATATTTTATATCGTAAATGAAGAGAATTAATTGTTTATTATGTGAGCCCAAACCCTTCTTATATCGGAGAGGAGCCTAGGGTTTCAACGGAGATTACATAAATGTGTGTGGAGAGCCTAGGATATAGGAGGAGATTACTTGAAGGCCCATAGCTTAAAAAATAAAAATTACATAACCTCTTTTACAACCCCCTGTTAAGTCGGTGCATGTGCATCAATCATGATCAAATTGGAGACAAGAAAGGAATGTCAGTTCCCAATATAGTACCCTCATGAAAATATCAACAAGTTGAAGCTTGAACGTTTTTTTACGGCATTGTAATCTTCCCTTGCCAAACCTTACATCTGAATGGCAATATAGGTAGCAAATTTATTGTACAATATTGTGAGTCATGGTTGAAAAGGCAGGTTCTTCCAAAAAGGAACTTGACCAAGTAAACTCACAAGTTACCTGGTTCATAACTGTAGATCGTAAAACACTGTTTTGCTTTTTAGTTCGTTAATAAATGGGATTTCCTCCAACAAAGGTAGCATATCCAGTGCATGCCATTACTTAAGGGAGTTATCATAATTTTTATAAAAAAAGAACAGATATCTAAGTGATCGTAGCAGGGATAGGAGAATCCTTTTCTAGGTGAGGTCTTTAAGTAGCACAAGATAAGTAGTACACCTTCCAATGCATGTATCATGGATTTCGTATGTGTTGACTTGTACTAATTGCATGTGTAGAACCTGGATAACAGCAACATACATGAGTTTACGTATAGAACTCGTATGCCTTATTGTTTCAAATGAATTATCACCGTCATCGTTTTATTAGTCAGCTGCAGCAGGTGTCATTGAGCCACGGGATAGAAAGTTTCTAAATAATCCACTCCTTAATTTCAGGTGAATCTTTTTGTCACCAATCTTGCTTTCAGTCTCTTAAATTTGACCATCACGTGCATGTTTTGTAGACACCCACCTAAATGATACATGGGAAAAAAACAATAAGGCAAGATGCAAGGTTCCATGTGCCTCGAGAAAGTATAACCTCAATTTCATGACCATATAATGGGAGATGTCATGAAGTGTGCTCGATCTTACCTTTTTTGTAAGGTAATGGGTAGACTAGAGATGGTTGAAGGATCATTCAGAGCAATACGTGGTGAAAATTACTTACCAGTGCATTATTGTAGAGGGAAAAGACTTGATTGATTAATGAGAGGCCCTTGGATTCTCTTATATAGGAGATGAATCTATTGGGTAAATTACATGAAGTAGATAAAATAAATTGAAAATAGGAAAATAGTAAGAAAGATAGGAAAATTCTCAACAATCCCCCTCAAGCTGGAGCGTAAATCTATCAGACTCAGCTTGGAACAACATCTCTGATAAGGCCCTCTAGCCAGGGCCTTAGTGAAAGCATCTGTTGTCTGATCTTCAGAGCTGACATGAGTAGTGGCAATAAGACCCTTCTGTATCATGTCACGAGTGTAGTGCCAGTCCACCTCTTTTTGATCCTCTATGAAAAGCTGGGTTGTTAGCAATGAAAAGAGTTGCCTGATTGTCACACTGGAGATGCATGGGAAGAGGCACCTCTATAGTCAGGTCAGTAAGAATGGATCCGATCCTCATCATCTCTGTGCTAGCCTATGCCATGGCCCTGTATTCTGACTCAGCACTCGATCTGGCAACCACAGTCTGCTTCTTGCTCTTCCATGAAACCAAGGAATTCCCTATGAATACAACGAAGCCTGAAGTAGACTTCCTATCCTTTGGACATCCAGCATAACCTGCATCTGCACACGCTTTAACTGAAGACATGTGCCTTTGCTAAAAAGAAGACATGTACCCGGTGATGTCTTTAGATACCTCAGAATCATATGGACTGCATCCTTATGTGTATGTCCGAGCTGCTCCATAAACTGACTCACTTTGTTCACAACAAAGGATATGTTGGGTATGGTCGTCAGATATAGTAACTAGCCAACAAGCTTCATGTACCTCCTCTTGTAAACCTCCTTAGTGTCATCATCATAGAGCTTCATGCTTGAGTCAATAGGAATAGTGGCATGTTTGCAATCTGCCATGCCTGTCTCTGAAAGAAGGTATGTAACATACTTCCTTTGGGTCATCACAAGACCTCGCTGGTTCCTGGCAAACTCCAGTCCAATGAAGTAACGTAAATTACCAAGGTCCTTGGTCACAAATCGCTGACCTAGGAAGTCTTTGGCACTATAAATACCCTGCTCGTCATCTCCTATAACAATAATATCATCAACATAGACAAGGATGACGATAATACCTCTCTGGGTCCTGTGCACAAACAAAGAGTGATCTGCAATCGATTTCACAAACCCCTGCTGCTCTATCAAGTCCGAGAGCTTCTGAAACTATGCTCTTGGATTCTGTTTAAGACCATAAATAGCCTTATGTAGCCTGCAAACCTTCTGACACTCCCCCTCAGTAGCAAACCCAGGTGGTTGCTTCATGTAGACCTCCTCCTGTAGATCACCATAGAGGAAGGCATTCTTCACATCAAGCTAGTAAAGGGGCCAATCTCGTGTCACAACAACAGAAAGTAGTATGTGCAGAGTAGAATGTTTGGCAGCTGGAGAGAAAGTATCATGATAGTCCACCCCATATATCTAGGTAAACCCTCGTGCCACAAGTCTCGCTTTATAGCAATCCACGCTGCAATTTGCACGGTGTTTCACAGTGAACACCCATTTGCATCCCCACAACGGATGCTCCAACTGAAGAGAAACAAGGCTCCACGTACCACGTGACTGTAATGCAACGATCTCTTCCTCCATAGCTAATCTCCACTGACTTTCCTGAAGAGCCTCCTGATATGTCCATGGTATCTCCACGACTGATAGTGCCAAGGTAAACCTTTTGAAATCCTATGACAGTCTGCTCAAGGAAACCTGGGATGCAAGAGGATAAGTAGCACACATATGTTTTTGCTTGTGCAGAGCAATCGACACATCAAGATCATCTGCCAAGGGCACGTGCTAATCCTGTATAGAATTTCATTGCACAGACAACTCAGTAGTGCCATCAGTAGAAACAATGTGCTCATTACATATCTGAGGCGTGCTAGATGATGGGCAAGGCATGTGAGCAGGTGGAATCGAGCGAGACCTATGAGTAAAAAAACATGGTAAAAACTGAGTCACAGTACGAGGTGGAGCCACAAGAGCAAGTTTAGAGGCAGGAGTAGGTATAGGTAGTGGCGGTGGTTGAGGAGGTGGTGGTAGAGCAGGAGTGGAGGGAGGTGGTAGTACAATAGTAGGAGGTGGAGGTATGTAGATCTCATCGTCAGAGTCAGACGAGGCTAGGTTGTTGCTTGTAGGAAAGAAATACATGACAGACTCAAAGAAAGTAACATCAACACTGACCAAATATTTCCGCTTGAGCAGATCAAAGCAACGATACTCCTTATGGGTACGAGAGTAGCCAACAAAAACACACTTGACAACTTTGGGAGAGAGCTTGTCATGACCTGGAGAGACATCATGAACAAAAGCAACAGAACCAAACACACGAGGTGTAAGAGAGAAAAGATCCTTCTCGGGAAACGCAATCGAGAGAGGAATCTTCTCTCCCTACACAGACTAAGGCATGCGTTTCACCAGTGTCAGTAATATATTTATTCTATGGCTTTTAATTAGTTACTGTTACCCCACTAGGGGCAATTATGTATTTTTTCTTCTTTGGACTCTCTAGGGTTCCTAGGGTTTAGTCCTATATAAGGACCCCTAAACCTATGGAATAAATTATGCGATTTCAGTCTTTTCTTATTTTCCACACGGTATCAGAGCAAGATCCTAGGCTCTGAGCTAATCTCTCACCAACCTCAGCCAGCGACGCTGCCCGAGGTCTCCAAGCTTCACCTCTGCCCAGCGACGCTGCATGACGTTCCAGGCCATCTAGCCCCATCGCCTCCAGCCACAAACCCCCCGGGCCCTATCGCCATCACCCCCAGCCCCGAACCCCCCTGGCCCAACCTCGAGACCCATCATCATCGCCCGAGACCTGAGACCCATCGCCTCCAGCCCTCAAACTTGAGCTCCATTGCCAGCCCTAAAACCTGAGTCCCATCGCCATTAACATCCCTGAGCCCCTTTGCCATCCCTCAACCCTAAGCCCCATCGCCAGATAACCCTGAACCCAATCGCCAGCCCTCAAACCCGAGCCCATCGCCATCGACATCCCTGAGCCCCATCGCCAGCCCCAACCCTAAGCCCCATCAACATCCCTGAGCCCTATCGTGATCCTGTCAGGTATCACCATCGCCAGCCCTTTGGCATCGCCCTCTGCTATCACCATCGACATCAAGATCAACCTCCTGCCCCATCACAAGTCCTCCTGCTAGTCCAGCCAGCCTCGCGGGTCCAACAACCCGAATGTATTCTAGGCAGCCGTCAATACCTCCAGCCAACCCTGCCCGTATTGAAAGCACCTCCAACAAAGGCCGCAAACACCTCCATCAGGTCTTTTCCTCGATGAACTATTTATTCTTCATGATAACTATCTGATCAAGACTATCTGAACTCTCTAAGTCAATTTCTTGACTGTACGACCACCATGACTTCTACTAAGCCCAAGCCTCTGTATCCGTCTTCCTATGTAATGGTCCAATGTATGCCCATCAAACTAAAGGACTCTGAAAACTATGTCTTATAGTCCAGATCTTTCAAGGTGTTTATTGGCGGTCAGCGAAAGAACTATGTTCTCACCAAGGATCCGCCCATGGAGACGGACAAGGACTATGATACTTGGTATGTGGATGACTGCCAAGTAATCATGTGGATGACCACCAACGTTGATCCAAATATAGCTTCGAATCTTTTCTACAAGGAGACTGCAAAGGTAATGTGGGAGAGTCTTGAGAATACTTATTCCCATGGAAGGACATATCGATATCGATATCGCTTCGATATCGTGTCGATATCGATATATCGGCGATATATCGCTATATCTAGGAATCTTTCTGAAGAAAATGCCTGAAATCGGATATATCGATATATCGATTTCGATATCGGTCCCATGTCGATATCGATATATCGGCGATATATCGCCGATATATTGGGATACGGCCTTCCATGCTTATTCCCAAAAGACAATCAAATCCATGCTTTCAGATATCTATACAAAGATTTGGTCTATAAATCAAGGAGACACAACCTTGATTGAATACTATCGACTCCTCACATGCCTATTTGAGGAGTTTCTTATCTTCCAACCTGCTTGTTGCGACAAACAGATTGGAGAGTGTGCGGAGTGGTAAGTGTATCATTTCTTATCAGGTCTACGTCCATGATACAAGCCGGTGAAGGATCCGTTTTGGACTGCTGCGACACTACCCAATCTTGAGACCATCTTTGGTCGATTACAGGTACTGGAGTCTCCCTCCACTCTTCTGTCTGCTGAGACTACAACTCATCTTGCTAGAGGGCGATCCAACTATCAAGGGGGACACAGACATGTCTTTAGCTGAGGTCGTGTTTTTGGACGTGGACGTGAGCTCGGACGCGGACATGATCTTACTACTACCCATTTTCCGCCATGTACACATTGTGGATGCTTGAACCATCCGTCAGAATGCTGCTGGGCGAAGTTTGGCATGCCTCCTAATGCCAACAGTGCATATGAAACATCGACATTTGATAACTCATGTGATAATACATATACCTTTCAAGATCAGGCTCGCAGCGACAATCAGACTTCTTTTACTGCATCTGAGTATGCTCGTCTTCGACAACTGATACAAAACTCTGCTAGTGATACTACTGCTTCTGCTTCTACTGCTAGTCTGGCTACTACATCAGGTACAATTGCCAGCTCTACCACTATGTCTACTTCTGCACGGATTATTGACTCGGGTGCCTCAACTCATTTGACGGGAGAAAGTAGTCTTCTCACCTCTTCCCGACCATCTTCCGTTGTGAAGACTGTTCGTATTGCCAATGGAGCCCATTCACCTATTACTGTTGTAGGCACTATAGAGTTTTCCTCTAAACTCCAACTTACTGGAGTCCACTGCGCTCCGGACTTTCCTCTTAGTCTATTATCTGTTCACAAGTTGTGCACTGAGCTTAACTATCAAGTTATATTTGATGAGTTTTGCTGTTATTTTCAGGGCATCCAGACGAGATAGATTTTTAGTGGGGGGACATGAGAAGAATGACCTTTATTATCTTGACATCTCCTCAGACTCTGATTTTGTTGGTGCTTCGTCCATCTGCACTGTTCCTCTTCTATGGCATCTTTGTCTCGGTCATCCATCTGCCATAGCCCTCTCGTTAATGTTTCCCGAACTCTCTATGCTCAAGCATTTTGAGTGCGCGGCATGTCAGTTTGGGAAACATCATCGAGCGTCGTTCCTTGCTCGTACTGAACCTCGTCGTGAAGTTGCTTTCTCATTAGTCCATTGTGATATTTGGGGACCTTGTCCGGTCCGTACTCTAAGTGGCCATAGATATTTTGTTGTTTTTGTTGATGATTACAGTAGGTCATCTTGGGTCTATCTTTTAAAAGAACATTCGGAAATTAATAGTATTGTCAAAAATTTCTTTTATTATGTCAAAAATATTTTCTCCTCTGGTATAAAAGTTTTTCGTTCTGATAATGCCTTGGAATTTACCCAACATGACCTAACAAACTTCTTTGTCTCTCAAGGTACCACACATCAAACTTTATGCCAATATATGTTCCAACAAAACAGTATAGCAGAACGAAAACTCCGACATCTCCTAAATATTGCCCGCTCACTCCTTACACAAATGAAAGTTCCCAAAACTTATTGGGGTGATGCTGTTCTAACCGTTGTCCATCTTATCAACATAACTCCATCTCCTACCCTAAATGGATTCACCCCCTTCTCTCTTTACCCAACCGAGTCACCATTTCCTCTTCTCTTGCTAATTTTTGGTTGTGTCCTTTGTTCGTAATTTTCACACTGCAGATAAACTTTCTCCTCGTGCAATCAAATATGTATTCCTTGGTTACTTTCGTACTCAAAAGGGTTACAGATGTTACTATCCAACTGGACATCGCTATTAAATATGTCTATGTAACATTTTTTGAGCAGATCCGTTTCTTCCATCATTCAGATACAAATATTCCCTTGGATCTCCCACCTCCACCCATTTCTATAAATGCAGACATGTTCCTTCATCACCAGATGTTCCCCTACATGTTTCTTTGTTGCAGAATAATTTGCCTTCTGCAGGTGTACCCTCCAAGACTGTCCCGGATGATCCTAAAGAGCTTCCAATTACTTTACGAAGATCTAAGAGGCAATGTACTTCTCATCCCGTGTCTTAATTCACGTCTACTGCTAGTTTATCCTACACTGACATGCAATATGCAGGCGCTCTCATGACTATTTCTGTTCTGAAAGACCATCATAGTGCTTTGCAGGATTCCGGATGGCGCATGGCCATGAATGAAGAGATGGATGCTCTTATTTCCAGGAGGACATGGGATCTAGTACAGTGTCTCAAGGGAGTTAGACCTGTGGCGTGCATGTAGGTCTTCATGACCTAGCAATCACTTGATGGGTCCATTGACAGATTGAAAGCTCATCTTGTGGCTAAAGGCTTTACACAAACATATGGAGTGGATTACTTTGAGACATTTTCACCGGTTGCACGAATGAGATCAATAAGGACTATTCTCTCAGTGGCAGCTAATAAGGCATGGCCTATATTTCAGTTAGATGTGAAAAATGCTTTCCTATATGGTGACCTTGATGAGGAGGTGTACATGATGCAGCCTTCGGTTTATGAAGTTGAGGGAGAGTATGTATGTCGACTTCGCAAGGTCATATATGGTCTGAAGAAGAGCCCAGTGGCGTGGTTCGACAAACTTACTGCAGAAATAAGCACTCTTGGCTTCTACAAAATAACATCGGACTACTCTGTGTTTGTCAGAAGACGAACAACTGGTACTGTTATACTTGCAGTTTATGTGGATGATATGGTTGTAACAGGTGATGATGATAATGGGATAGTAGAGGCTAAGGCCTTCCTCCAGAAGGTATTTGTTACCAAAGATCTTGATCCTCTACGCTACTTCTTGGGCATAGAAGTACTACGCAATACAAAGGGCCTTCATTTCTCACAGAGGAAATACTGTATGGACATCCTTACTGAAGTCAGATTTCTCGGATGCAAGCCCTCTGGTATTCCTGCATATCCAAAGAAACACGTTACTTCCTTTGATCCTGTCTTTGAGGATGTTACTCAATACAGAAGCCTGGTTGGCAAACTTCTTTACCTTACTATCACTAGACCATATATTTCATATGCAGTGAACAGAGCTAACCTATACATGGAGAAACCTTGTTACGGTCACTAGCAGGATGTTCTTCAAATTCTTCGATACTTGAAGGAATCACCAGGACGTGGCCTCTTTTATAGGGGCAAATGGGAACACCGATGTTATCACATATGCTGATGCGGATTATGCATGTTCGCCAGAGGATCGATGCTCTACCACATGATATGCTATGATGATTGGAGGAAATCTTGTTACTTGGAGAAACAAGAAACAGGCTGTTGTCTCCAGATCCAGTGCTGAAGTAGAGTATATGGCGATGGCCCAAGCTATTTGTGAGATCACGTGGTTATTGACTTTTCGGCAATAACTCGATATTATTGTCACTACTCCTATTCCACTATACTGTGACAACAAATCTGCTACCTATATTGCAACGAATCCCTTGTTTCACGAATGAACCAAGCATATAGAGATCGACTGCTATTTTGTTCGTGATGCTCTCGGGATTGGAAGAATTGCTACTCCTCATATCAGCACAGATCTTCAACTTGCAGATGTCTTCACGAATGCTGTACCCAAGAAACGTTTCTTGGATTATTTTTCAAGTTGGGCATGACTGCTAAATATGCTCCAACTTGAGGGGGAGTGTTAGTAATATATTTATTCTACGGATTTTAATTAGTTACAATCACCCCACTAGGGGTAATTATGTATTTTTTCTTCTTTGGACTCTCTAGGGTTTCTAGGTTTTAGTCCTATATAAGGACCCCTAGGCCTATGGAATAAATTATGCAATTTCAGTCTTTTCTTATTTTCCACAACCAGATAGCAAGCAGTGGGGACAACATCTCTTCCCCTAGGCATGAGGAGCGTGACTCTGTATCAACAATGTTCGAGTCACATAAGTGACGGTGTTTGCGTTCGGCAACACCGTTCTGCTGGGATCTATATACACGTGAAGTATAGTGAACAATGCCAAGAGATTGAAGGAAGTCAGAAAGCTGTAAGGTGCAGAACTCTAAGGCATTATCGGAACAAATATATTTGACATTGACAGAAAAAATATTCATTATTTTATTAATAAAAGATTTGATCACAGATCCAGCTTCAGACTTATTCTTCAAAAAAAGACCCAGGAATGTCTAGAAAAATCACCGACAACTAGATAGAAATGATGTCCCGGTGATCTGGAACACGACTTGGACCCTAGATATCTAAATGAAGGAGCTCAATAACTAAGAACTACTCCGATTCTGACTTGATGGAAATGAGGAATAGTGATGCTTCCCAAGCAGGTATGCCTCACACCGAAAGGAGGATCTCGTGGAAATCTGCGGGAGAACATGACAAAGCTTCTGTAGAGGAAGGTGATCAAAACGAAGGTGCCACATATAGGGTGAGATTGGTCCAGTAGGTATAGTAGAAACGACAACATGAGGAGGTTGAAGCAGTCTGTAGAGGCCCCTGCTGCTCACGGCCACATCCAATCACCATGCCCTTCAGTATGTATTGAAACACAAGAGATGAAGGGTCAAAGATGGCACGACAATGCAGATCCTTAGTGATCTGACTAATGAAAAGTAAATTCATCTGAAAGTCAGGAGTATATAAAACATTCTGACGATGCATGGAGGGTGTCAAATGCACCTCCCCCTATCCTGTAATGGGTAAATGGTCGCCATTGGCAATGACAACCCATCTACCAGGTGGTATGGTTCTATAGGACCTCAGCTGTGCTTTGTCTCCACAAAGATGATGGGAAGCACTAGAGTCCATAATCCACTCTGTCATGTCTCCACCAGTACTACCAGTGGAAGCATAAGCGATACCTGAGGAGCTCGAAGAGGCTCTGGTTGCGGCTGTAGTATCAGTAGTGGTGGTTCCTACAACAAGAGTCATGATCTCTCGAATACGAGAGACAATATCATCCGAGCGAGGATTGGCCTGGGAAACGAGAGTATCCGACGGCTCAATCTGCTCAGCCACGCGACCAGAGGCAGGATATCCATGCTTCTGGTAGCATGTATCCTCTGCATGTCCCGGTCGATGGTAAAAAGTGCAAGGGCCACGTGGACGTCCACCAGCTCTGCCACGAGGGGTGCGTCCTCTAGATTGGGTCGTCACTCCTCAGCCACGAGAAACGACCATAGCTAACGAGGGCTGAGGAGTGGCCGTAGGAGGCATGATAATCCGGCTGAGACGGCTATAGGCCTCCTCCATGGGAGGTATGGTGGCTCAAGTGAGAAGTTGAGTACGTGTTGCATCATACTTTGTATCAAGGCCGGCCAGGAAAACTCCAACCATCATGGAGTTCCTATATGACTTATGCTGCTCAAGAGATGTAGTAATAGGCATATATCTATGAAGCTTCTCAGACATGCCATGGAGTGAACTGTAGTACGCGTGCAAAGGATGACTATTCTATTTGGCCTTGTAGATGTCAAACTGTAGCTGAAGTATCTTGGCCTCATTCTTCGCTTGAGCATAGGTGGAAGCCAAAGTATCCCACATTACCTTAGCGGTGGGTTGGTTTAAAATATCATTGACTATCTCTGTGGTGAGGGTGGCCAAACACGCGCATACGCGTCATCTTGCTTCCAAGAAGCATTTTCCCTAGTCATATCCATTGGCTCTGGATCTGTCAGGATGTGATCCTTGTTGTTGCACTGCATGAGGGTGAGAAACTGCATGAACCACAACTCATAGTTGTTCCCATCCATCTTAGCTATGGGGGTCGGGTCCTTGAAGGCTCCGGACGAAAACATATCACCCTTGTTCTCTGACATGATGAAAAACTGTTGAATAACGGAACTCGACTAGGGAGTAAACCGATGTGAACGGGTCTACACGATCATACGGAGGATTGGTTGTACGCGTAGTCTCATATATCCATCCTCATCAATTGTCGATGCTCGCTAGGGACGAAAAACGTGATTTATAATCCCGCTTTTTGGTCAAAATCAGACCGGTTGCCGAGGTGCACCGAAGCTCGCGGGAGGGCTGATGGCAGCCCGTGCGGCTGATGCGGCAGCCTAGGGCGGCAGGTGCAGCGTCTTAGAGGCCTGAACAGCCTCGGCAGCGGCCTAGGGCAGCAGAAACAACAACCTGGAGTGTTGTGTTGCGGCCTAGACACGCCTTGGCGACGACCTAGTGGAGGCCCGTGCAACAGCTTAGGAAAGCCTTGGCGGCGACCTAGAGGCCTAGAGGCACGATCAGATGGGATGCAGTAACCGGAAGAAGGCAAGGTAGCCCAGGCGGCAACCGAAAGGAGGGGCGGCGACCTGGGGCTGTGACTTGGGGTGGCTAACGGTGGTGGCCGGGAGGGGGGGGGGGTGAGGGGCGAGCGGGTAGAATTAGGGTTTTGGTAGGATACGACAACTTTGGTCTAGGACCGTCGCTCCGATACCATGTAGAGGGAAAATACTTGATTGATTAATGAGAGGCCCTTGGGTTTTCTTATATAGGAGAGGAACCTATTGGGCAAATTACATGAACTAGATAAAATAAATAGAAAATAGTAAGAAAGATAGGAAAATTCTCAATAATTATGAGTGATAGGTAGGGGATCAATTGTAGGCTTACGATCTTTCTTCCTCTGGAAGGTGTGATGTCAATAATGAAGTTAGTGAAGTAGTTTGTATGCTTTAAAAAGATGACATCTGCAAAGATATGATAATGGCGATCAGGTAAATCATAAGAATGATATTCTTTTCAGATTTTAGGAATATCCAAGAATCACATACTTGATTGCTCTATGTGATAGTTTATTTTTGGAATAAAAATAACAAACGAAATCATTGCATCTTGTCCAAATAGAGTAGAGAGAAGGGGTTGACCCAAGAATTGAGGAGGGAACTATGTTGATAAGATAAGTAGTTATATAAGATCACCCCGATGAAACTTATGAACCTTCATTTGAGTAGGAAGGGTACAAGCAACATCAATATTTTTGTTTGAATAAAAAGAGGGGATAACAGTACCCACTTAAATGGTTTGGTGGTAGTGCAATGTGCCTACCACCTAAAAGACCAGGGTTCAAATCCCCCCTTGTGGGGGTTGCATTAGATAGTCGACAACCAACGTAAGAAATAGTCGAATCTTTCAACATGTCATGTAGCCGACCTTACTTATAATGGGAGAAGGTTTCACTCTTTTTTTAAAAAAGAGGGGATGGTAACCCACTTCAATGGTCTGTTGGTAGTGTAGAGTGCTTAGCTCAATAAGCATGGTTCAAATCTTGGGGTCGGCTCCTGTTTGTGTTTCCCCCTCTTGTTTAAAAAAAAGAGGTGATGGTATCCCAGGTTGGGATAATATGGAAAATACAATCTATTAAAAATCATGGTACATATGTTATAACGCCTATGCCTTTGACATGCTCAAGAACATTTTTCTCATAAGACCTCCCTGCAAGATAAGCTCATTGTGAGCCGACCAAATTGCTCATAACCTGATGAAAGATCTGTTGCAATCCACTTGTAAGTTCCCGCAAACATCACCTATCGATTTCTTGAAGGAGATAAAGCCATCAAATTAAAGCCACGGTAGTGGGGCTGCCTCCCATACCTTCCTCAAGTAGTAGTAACCAAAGAAAAGATGCTCTAGGTCTTTGATTCAGATAAACATCTCGGGCACATCCCATCGATTTCTTGTAGAATTCACCTGTACGTAAATTCTTCTTCTAAACTCTCTCGCCATGAGTCACCCTTGCTTCGCCAACCACAAAAAGACCTTGACCCTTGGAGGGATTCTTCTCTTTCATATAACTTTGAAGTCTAAGGCCATGTCCTGCTAAGTAAGAGAACCACTTGCGAAGGCACGATGTGCCTTTTGATAGAAAAGTTTCCATCAATCCAAGTCCAATGATTACAATCGACCAATGGATGATCAACCCGTCTAGCAGATTAGGCATCTCTAGTTAATATTGCATTCACTGCTCTAGAAAATCATTCATAAAGCTTAGAAACTCTAACGTGCCAGCTCAAGAATCAACTACATGATATCATGATTTACAACCAACCCAACGTAAAGAGTTGGGGAAATCTGCCCACCAAAATGCCTCCCCTCGTCCAGTCATCCTGCCATAATACGAATTTCTCACCGTTACCAACAATCAACTTCAAGAGAAGGGGCATCTCAGGAATTGCATCAGAAATAGTCAGCTATATGGGCGATGCAGAACGTGACCCACCTTCCTCGTAGAGCCCTTAAACTCATGTTGCCGACATAAAACTTCCAGAATAGGAGACAAGGCAGATCCTCGTGAATACCCTAAAACCTCGCAATCTACTTAGCAATGAGGGCTTTGTTAATCTTGTGGAGTTTCCATATTGCCATCTCTCTTTGAAGTCGTGACCATTCCCAAGGTAAATTCCATGCTTGTCATCATCTGAAGCCGACCAAAAAAACCTTCTCATGATCGCCTCCAACCTATTCCTAACCTCAATAGGCATTAACCTTGTGGAACAAAAAAATTTCGAGATGTCGAGGCCTTCTATGTGGCAAGCTTTTGTTTCAATATATCAGTCAATGGGATCCATTCATAGTGATTAAGCCTCCCAACCATCAATGGAAGACCAAGTTATGTGATAAGTAGTCATGCCAATGGGATGCTCAAGATTGAAGTAGTCAACACACCCTCCTTCTGTGATAGTTCAAAAGGAAACACTGTTGACTTGTCTTAAATGACACTGAGGCCGTAGGTATAACCAAATATGCCACGTATTAAAGAGAGGTATATATAGCATGATTCTCGTCACCCATAATCAAAGTAATCGTGTCATCGACATACTGTAGCAATGTGATAGATTTATTGTCAATCTTGTAAACAATGAGTGATGCCTTCCTATACTGCCAAACTCAACATAAAAACCAAAGTATCTACCGCGAGAACAAAAATGAGAGGGGCCAATGGGCATCAGAATGCCATATCTTAGCCTAAAGAAACCCCCATTTGGATGTCCACTAACAAGATCTGAGTAGGTGGCTGTCATAATACATCTCTTTATCCAAGCCACTCAAGTCTCTGGGAAGCCCTCAAGGCGAGTGGCGATGCGAGCAGAGCGAGTGCCTTGCATGATTCATAAATGTGGCTGCGGCTGGCCTTACCCGTGGGTGCTCTCTTGGACCTTACCATGTCCCAATTATCCAGTTCGCGGATGATACTATTTGCTTCATCGAGGACGATGCTTCGAATGTGGCGGGTATGGCTACCACGTTGGAGCTCTTCGGCGAGGCTTTGGGCCTCCTCATTAATTATGCTAAATCCTCTATGGTTCCCTTCTCCACTCCGCGGGATGAGGTTGTGGAGTGTATGCGGATTTTGGGATGCCCGGCGGGCGCTCTTCCCTTGGAATATTTGGGGCTTCCCTTGACGGTTGGGCGTGCTCGCATGCGTGACTGGCAGGCCGTGGTTGATCGAATGGAATCTCGCTTGGCTGGCTGGCGTGCGGCCCTTCTTTCCCGTGGTGGTCGTTTGGTTCTTCTCAAGTCGGTATTATCTTCGATCCCAATCTATTTCTTCTCTGTGAAAGGAATGCCTAAGGGGGATCCGACGGAGGCTGGATTCGTGCTTGCGGAGATTTCTTTGGGGGGAGAAGGGGGACGGGAGGAGGGGTGTTCATTTGGTTGCCTGGGATGTGGTTACTCGGCCAAAGAAGGAGGGGGGGCTGGCGGTGAGAAGGTTGGAGGCGGTTAATGAGGCCGTCCTACTCAAATGGGTGGCTCGTCTTTGGGGCAGGGAGGAAACTTTTATGCTAAATTTTTTGAGGCTGGCGGTGGGGGTTGACAGGCTTTTTGATTTGAATGGCCGCCTGACGGGGTCTTCCTCATCCTTTTCCCGTGATATCGTCAATACCCTCTCTCGTAATCGATCCCTTTTTGGCCTTAAGGTGGGGGATGGGACTTTGATCAGTTTTTGGGGTGACGATTGGACCGGTAGGGGTCCTCTTCAGGAGTTATTTCCTCGCCTATTCGTGCTGGTGGCGGATAAGGATGCTAACGTTGCCTCCTGCTGGGATGGTGCTTCTTGGGGCCCCAGGTTCGTGGCTAATCTCTCTGACCAGCGGCAGGTGGATTTCATGGCCCTACTTGCTATTCTCGCGGACGCGCCCTCGCCCTCGGTCGGCCGCGATCATCTGTCTTGGAAGGACAGCACTTTCTCCACCCGTGCGGCTTACCTGGCTATTCTTCCTCCTCTGGCTGCGGCTGATCCAACACTTTTCCGGGATTGTCAATTCTTTTGGGGCCTCAGGGTTCCCGAACGAATCGGCATTTTTCTGTGGCTATTCCGTCGTGGGCGTCTGATGACTCGTAGCCGGTGTGCCTTGCTATTTCCCAACGTCTCTTCTATCTGTGGCCTTTGTGATTTGGAGACAGAGACTATCGATCATCTATTTTTTCGATGTGGCAGAACCCATGACATCTGGGCTGATATGGACTGGCTGGACGTGTCGAATTCTTCATCTTTCTGTGAGAGCTTGGTTAGCTCTCGGGCCAGGGCGAGGACGGACCTGCTTACATCTATTGCTCGGCTTTGGTGCATATGGATTGGTAGAAATGAAGCCCTTTTTGCTCGTCAGAGGTTCTATTCCGAAAACGTGCTCATTTCGGCATCTCGTTTACTTCGCGACTGGTCCGATGTTTAGGGGTTCTATGCTGTAATGGGGGTATCTGATATTGATACCTTCTGTTTCTACACTTGTTTTTCTTCTGTACGCATACGGACTGTAAGTTTTCTCTTAACTTTTTAATAAATTGGGGCGAGCACCATTGAGTGCGTCCCCCGCTTTTGAGCGTCGAAAAAAAAGCCTTATTGCAATAAAGATGTTTAGATGGACCTCCAGTTGATGCAATCATATGCCTTTGAGAAGTTAACTTTCCATAACACGCCCTTAAACTACTTTCTCTTCCATTCTACCACAATTTCAGATGTCAACACCAAACTATGTACCTTTTGCCTCTTAGGTATGAAGGTCGAATTAACACATGATATAATATGATCCATGACTCTATGTAGTTGGTTGACAAGGACCTTGGCCATAATAAGGTACAATGCATTGGATAAAGTCATCAATCTGAAATCCTCTACCGTAGTAGTCGGATCTTTTTTGGGCAACCGAAAAAGAAGGGCCTTATTCAGCCTGTCAAAGCCAAAATCACCGCTACTGAATTCTTTGACCATGTGCACACACAATGTCCATCCTAACCACACCCTAAAATTCTCTGAAGAGGAACGGAGAAACCATCTAGTCACAATGCACCATCCAAATTAAACTGGAATATTGCATTTTTTATCTCCTACAAGTGGAAGTCTACCACAAGATCCACACCTTGTTCCTGCGAGATATACTTCATCTGTTTGCCTAACCAACCCTATCCATCACGTCTAATTCTCCTGATCATTCCTTGGAAATGCTTTACCAAAGCACTGCTAACTTCTTTGCTTCCCTACACCTGACCTCCATCCATCGAGATAGAAGAGATAAATTTCCTCGTACGTCTACAATGACCATGGTAAGGAAAAATCTCGTATTGGCATCTCCCTTCTTAAGCCATTGATGCCAAGACCTTTGACACCGCTCTATCTCAACCTTTTGATCCTCATTTTTGATAACCTAGAGGTGTTATTGTCGTTCTATTTGTTCAGAATCCCAGAGCACTTTAATGTCTTCGCACTTGTCCAATCTATCTGCCTCTTCTCTCCTTTGCGCCCTCCCGGAGCAAATGGTTCTTCTATATTCAATAAGCTCCTTCTGTAGAGCTGCCGGTTTAAACACGAACTACACCATATTTGAACCAAAGACTTGCCAACTTTCCCAAAATTTCACAACCATATCTCTAAGTCCTTCCTCAACTACCATGAGGGCTCAAATATGGAGAAGTGAGGGGGCTTGATGTTCTCCCCCGAATTCCATAGCAGTGATATAGTCGGAATGTGATCACGGTATACATCTAATCATTCTCAATTGGAACATCTCGAGAGCCTCCATCGGGACAAGGAAATTATATATTCGGAATCTCGATGCCGAGTTCCTCCAGGTGTTGGTTCACAATCATAGACGCAAATTCAAGGGACCTCGAGTCATACTAGGTCTATCATTTACATGGATAGTAACATTGAAATCTCCCCTTACTAATCAAGGTTTGTCTAGGAGAGCAACTCTAGCCATCCTGATCTCAGCTTGCAAAGTTGGAAGAAAAGAGGAGTCAATATGGTCGTACACATTGGTGATCAAGAATAGGGCATCATGCATACAACTGCAGGACACCACCGATGTTGAAGGAACATTTCCAGCGAACTCGTTGTGGATATTGAACTTTTCATCGTTCCATCCAATGGTCAGCCCACGAGTAATACCAATAGATTGTAGCGTTCTGAAGTTGTTCAGTCTGCTGCCCCCGATGTTTTTTCACATTCGGTCCGACTAAGAGATTAGTTTGGTTTCGTCTAGTAGTACGATATCTGTGTTAAAGGCATGCATTAAAATTTTAATAGCCCTCTCTAGGCCCTTAACATTCCAAATTAGCGCTTCATAAGGACCCCAATGATCCCCCACACATCTAGTGATTGTATCACCATGACACTATGAGCCCACAGAGCATGGAGCCGGCTTCAACATGGATTCCCATCACTTGAACCAATCCCTACACAACCCCAGAGCAACATGCAGTGTCTTGATTGGACACCTTATTCCCCAACTCTAGAGCAATCAGCTTGTGCCAGTTACCCCGAGAATAGTTAACTATAACATTCCTGCCCCCCCCCATTGATGTTGTGTGGTCTTTTCCCCTTGGGGGAATATTCCCAGGCATCGTTGACGCATTTTCAAAAGAGAGTAGCTGAGTAGGTATGAAAACACAGCCATTCTGCCTAAGTTAGTTCCTTCTTTTTTTGAAGTAACCAGGAAGCTTTCTATAACTAAGTTGCATCAGAGCCACCTTATTGCCGGTTTCACATCTTCAGCATCAGAAGTCATGTTCCCATTTTTTGGGAAGCATATTGACAAGACATTAGATGCAAAGTACTTTTAGCAGTATAGAAAGTGGTTTAGTGTTTTTATACAAACTCGAGACAATTGCCAGATCAACAAGTTTTAATGCAAATACCAAAGGTTGTCATTATTTCTCGAAAGAAAGATTGAACAGTAAAGGTAACCCCAAAGGTAACCCCAAACTGATCATTGCATCAATAAAACATATAAAATAACATTTAGAAAAGCATTATGAATTGGACAAGGACCTCGCATCATAATTATGAAAAGGAAAGAACGAATTTTATTATTAAGAGGCCCTAGAGTTCTCTTATGTAGAGAGGAGAACTCTTGTTGGGCAAATTAGATACTAGAGACGAAAGAAAATAGAAATGGATAAATAAAAGGAAAATATAACTATCTTTCAATGCTCCCTCTCAAGATGGAGCGTATATGTCAATCACACAAGCTTGGAACAACACCTCTAAAATGATTCTCTGGCTAGAGCCTTGGTGAAAACATCTGTTGCCAGTTCCCTCGAGCTGATGTGGGAAGTATATATAAAGCCCTTATTGTAGAAATAGCTTCGACTCTTTATAATTGTTTTCTTATTTCTCTCTTTTATGTAGACGTTTATGTAATTTACCCTCAAGGCCTCTCCCTATATAAGAGAGCCTAAGGTTATTCTATGAAACATAACAGTGACTCCCTTCTTCTAACATGGTATCAGAGCCACCCTAGGGCTCCATACCCGTCGCCTCTCCCTTCCCCACCCGCCGCCCCTTTCTCCTACTCTCGTCGAAGCCATATTGGGCTCCCATCGGCTGCAAGCAGCCCTCGCCAACCCCCAGCCAGGGGACTCCAGCGGCCTCTGCCGCCTCCAGCGGTCTCCGCTGCTCCTCCCGAGCAGCCCCGTGCCGCCGCCAATCACCCACCGGCGGCCACTTGCCTCCAGCGGCCCCCTGCCGCCCCCTGCGAGCGGTCCCAGCCGCTATCCAACGGGCCCCAGCCCTTTCTAGCCGCTGCCAACCGATTCCCAGCGGGCCCCAGCCCCTCCCAGCGGGCCCCAGCCCCTCCTAGCGGCCCTTCAACGCCGCCACCAATTCCAGCGACGCTCCAACAACAGCCGTAGACCCTCTCCTGGCCTATATCAGTCCGTAGCCGGTGTTCTCGAGGCGATCTAGGGCTGTAAGCTTCATTCGAGGCGTGCCCTAGACTTCCTTTCCTTCGGATTTATGGATTTGAGTGCGTAAAGGTCTACACACGTACTCAAATCCAATGCAGTTGGTGTAGACATTCATCAACGTGTCAGTTATTCCTTCGTCTTCCTCCAGAGGCATTATGTCAGAATCGAAAGTCGATTTGCCCTCCACCGGCGCATTCAAAGGTCCAGCGCCAATAGTGAAGATGGACGGGTCTAACTATGAGCTATGGGCTATGCAGTTCATGAGTCTCATGAAATCAAATGGTAAGAAACATATTCTTACCGAAGATGAGCCTGCGGAGAAGACGGGGATCTATGCCTCATGGGAGGCGGATGACGCTTATGCGAAAGTCTGGCTGTCCGGTACATTGACGATGGAGATAGCTAACGATGTCCTCCATTAGCCCACTGCTAAGGCAATGTGGGATATCCTTGCTGCTACGTATTCGCAGGTGCGGAACGAGACAAAGATGTTGCAGCTTCAACATGACATTTTTACGATGAAGCAGGCCGACCGACCTCTCCATTCTCTATATACATCCCTGAGAGGGATGTTCGAGAAGCTCTACAGTACCATTCCTCTGACAGCTACTCCGGAGCAGCAGAAGACGTTTCGGAACGCCACCATGGTGGGTGTTCTGCTCGCAGCTCTTGATCCTGAGTATGATGCTGCAAGGTCACAGATTCTAGCAGATGCAGTAATTCCTCCAGTGGAGGATGTCTACAGAAGGCTCAGTCGCATTCCAGTTTCCTCCAGCTCCTCTACTCCACATCCATCTGCGATGGCAGCTTCGCGTGGGAGAGGTGGACCGCCTTCTGGACGTGGTCGTGGACGTGGCCGTGGACCTCAAGGTAGAGGTCGCTTCAGTCAGATGTGCTCGTTTTGTCACAGAACCAGACACTCAGAGGAGACATGCTATTCAAAGCATGGGTTTCCAGCATCGGCACAAGTTGCAGAGCATTCACAGTCTCCATTACCATCTACTGCAGATCATAGGTTTGACGAGCTTGTGGCCCGTCTACGTGATATAATGCCACATTCTTCTGGTAATCCTTCTGGTAGCTCTTCTGACATTGCAGCCACAGCCTCTGCCAGTTCTTCCGCTGCAGCAAGTAGCTCAGGTAGTTCATCATCACACATACATTCTCATGATATATCTGACTGGGTTATAGACTCCGGAGCTACACATCATCTTTGTCGAGATAGGGGACGACTACAGGCCTACAGGGATATTCCACCTGGCCGCTCGGTACAGATTGCAGATGGTATCCACTTACCACTTGTTGGACAGGGGGAGGTTTTCTTATCCCCTAAAATGCAGCTACAGAATGTGTTACATGCTCCTGCGTTCTCACTGAATTTGCTGTCTGTCAGTCAAATTACAAAGGATTTGAATTGTCGTGCTATTTTTGACCCGTCTTCTCTCATTTTTCAGGACATACTGACGGGCAAGGTGATTGGCTGTGGCTCTGAGCAGAATGGTTTATATAGGCTGGTTCGGGATTCCTACGCTGGCATCTCCTCTCACTCCGCTGGACCAGTCTCTCCTTACATCTGGCATCTTCGATTTGGTCACCTTCCGATCCAGAAAATGCGCCATCTTCTGCCCCAGATCTCTCCAAGTTCGTCGTTTCGTTGTGAAACATGTCAGTTGGGAAAGCATCATAGGTCGAGCTTCCCAGGTCGTCAGAGTCGGAGCAGTAGCTCCTCGTTTGAGTTATTACATATAGATATTTGGGGTCCGAGTCGTGTTCCCGATCACCAGGGGCAAAAGTTTTATCTAGTTGTCGTGGATGATTTTTCTCGTGTCTCTTGGGTATTTCTTTTGAAGAATAAATCTGAAGCAGGCGATGTTATCAAAAATTTGGTTAATGAAGTGCAGAATGTGTTTTCTTCCTCAGTCAAATATGTTCGAACTGACAATGCCCTAGAATTCTGTACACGCTCTCTTTCTCTTTTTCTTTCATCGAAGGGTATCATTCACCAAACCACCTGCGCATATACATCCAAACAAAATGGTGTGGCGGAAAGAAAGCATCGTCACCTATTGGACATTACTCGTACACTGTTGATTCAAAGTTGTGCTCCTATTTCCTACTGGGGGGATGCTGTCCTTACTGCATGCTATCTAGTCAACAGAATGCCGTCCTCTGTCCTTGGAGAGAAGATACCTATCTCTCTTATTTTTTTAGACAAGGAGCTCTTCTCTCTGCCGCCACGTGTCTTTGGCGCTGTAGCCTTTGTCCATCGTCTTTCTCCTGGACTTGACAAACTCTCTCCCAGAGCTGTCAAGTGCGTCTTTGTTGGTTACTCCAGAACCCAACAGGGATACCGGTGTTATGATCCTACAACTAACAGGTACTTTGTCAGTGCGGATGTCACCTTCTTCGAGTCAGTCATGTATTTCTCGCCAGCTGGGGACAGAATGGTACCATCCACCACCACTGATGATATTTTTGTTCCACCACCACCTCCTGTGTCAGCTCCTTTGCCAGCACCACCACCACCGCCACCACCACCACCTCCACCTATTCCACAGCAAACCATATCACCGTTTCCTAACCATTATACGCGTCGGTCAGGTCCTGCTCAGACGACAGTACAACCAATTACTACGCCTCAGGTATGTTCGGATGATGTTACTACTGACGGGTCAGGTCCGGTACATATGCAGGATGACTCATTACAGGTGGACCCAGATGATGATCTTGATGTTCCGATTGCTATTCGGAAACAGAGAAGGCAGTGTGCTTCCTATCCATTTGCATCACAGGTGTCCTTCCACCGACTCACAGGTGATTTTCAGAAGTTTGCCACAGCTTTGTCTTCCGTGGATATACCACAGACATACCAGGAAGCCTTAAAGAGTGAGTGCTGGAGATTAGCTATGGAAGAAGAAATGGGGGCCTTGCAGTCCCGTGGCACATGGTCTTTGGTCCCTGCACCTCCTGATGCATCCATTGTGAGCTGTAAATGGGTCTTCACCGTCAAATATCATGCAGATGGCACGTTGGATAGGTACAAAGCACGCTTGATCGCCCGTGGATTTACACAAACATATGGCGTTGACTACATGGATACTTTCTCTCCAGTGGCGCGACACACGACTCTCCGTATTCTCCTGTCTGTTGCAGTGGCTCGTGATTGGAGCATTTCACAGCTTGATGTCAAGAATGCTTTTCTGTACGGGGATTTACAAGAGGAAGTCTACATGCAGCAGCCACCCGGGTTTACTGCTGAGGGGGAGAAGCATATGGTCTGTAGACTTCACAAGGCGATATATGGCCTCAAACAGAGTCCACGAGCATGATTCCAGAAGCTGTCCAATCTAATTGAGCACCAGGGATTCAAGAGGTCCAATGCTGATCACTCATTGTTTATCCAGAAGTCCTCGGCAGGTACGGTTGTCATAATGGTCTATGTGGATGATATTCTTGTTACAGGAGATGATGTTCAGGGCATAGCAAGGGCGAAGGCATTTCTAGGTCGTCAGTTTGTTACAAAGGATCTTGGAACCCTAAGATACTTTCTGGGGTTGGAATTTGCAAGGAATGCACATGGTTTGGTGATGACACAACGGAAGTACATTACAGACTTTCTGGTTGAGACCGGTATGGATGGGTGCAAACCATCAAGCATCCCCATGGACCCCAGCATGAAGTTATATGATAATGATATTGATGAAGTGGATAAGAGGAGATACAGAGAGATGGTGGGAAAACTCCTCTACATCACTATAACTCGTCCAGACATTACATTTGCAGTTAGCCGGGTGAGTCAGTTTATGGAGTAGCCAAGACAGGTTCACATGGATGCTATACATATGATATTAAGGTATCTGAAGTCTTCTCCAGGCTTAGGGCTACTATTCAGAAAGGGCGCAGACTTATCCATCTCAGCGTGTGCAGACGCAGATTATGCGGGATGTCCCAAGGATAGAAAATCAACCTCAGGGTTTGCAGTTTTTGTTGGAGGCTCTCTGGTGTCTTGGAAAAGCAAGAAACAAACGGTGGTGACAAGATCCAGTGCGGAATCCGAGTACAGGGCAATGGCCCAAGCCAGCACGGAAATGATGTGGGTTCGCTCCGTATTAGAAGATTTACATATAGCTGTACCTCTACCTATGAAGCTTCAGTGTGACAATCAGGCAGCATTGTTCATAGCCAACAATCCAGCTTTTCATGAGAGGACCAAGCATATTGAAGTTGACTGCCATTACACCAGGGACCTGATCCAGAGAGGATTGATATCCACGGCCCATGTTAGCTCAGGAGATCAAACTGCTGATGTGTTCACCAAACCATTGCTCAGAGGACCTTTTCAGAGATGTTCATCCAAGCTGAGCATGATCGACATCTATGCTCCACCTTGAGGGGGAGTCTAGAAATAGCTTCGACTCTTTATAATTGTTTTCTTATTTCTCTCTTTTATGTAGACGTTTATGTAATTTACCCTCAAGGCCTCTCCCTATATAAGAGAGCCTAGGGTTATTCTATGAAACATAACAGTGACTCCCTTCTTCTAACACTTATAAATCATGTCACGATTATAGTGACAATCAACCCTCAATGTGTTTGGTCCTCTCGTGGAAGGCGGGGTTGTTGGCAATTAAAAGAGCAGCCTAGTTGTTGCATACTAGATGCATGCAAAGGGGTGCATCAATAGTAAGGTCTGTTAAAACGGGTCTGAGTCACATCATCTCAGTGCTCCCATATGCCATGGCCATGTATTTTGACTCTGTACTAGATCTAGCAACTACAATTTTCTTTTTGAATCAAGGAGCTCCCTATGAACACTACTAAATCTGAGTTACACTTCCTGCCCTTGGGACATCTTGCATAATCTGCATATGCACATGTTGTAACGACGAGGGATGCCCCTCTGCTAAAGAACAATCCAATACCAGGAGAGGACTTCATGCACCTGAGAATCATGTGAACTATATTGTCTCCGCTACTCTATAAACCCGCTAACTCTGCTCACTGCAAATGAGATGTCTGGCCTAGTGATGGTCACATCGGGAGTTACGGAGGAAGCTTCGGACTCGTATTGTTCATGGGTTGAGAACTTGAGTTGAACTCTATGAGATCGAATCTCCCGTTGTTCCTCAATAGCTCAATGGTAGAGTGGTCGACTGTTAACTGATTGATCGTAGGTTCGAATCCTACTTGGGGAGATTTAATTAATTCTTTGTAAAAAAGAAGAATGAAAGGGCTTACTCTGGCCATTAGGAGTTAGGAGTGGGTAATCCGTTCCCTGTGTTTCTTTGTTTCTGTTGCATTCTATTTCATCGTATTACATTTTGTTATCAATATTTGATCCTCGCCCCGACAAGGAATTTCGCTACCTTAGGACCGTTATAGTTACGTCTGTCGTTCACTAGGGCTTCGGTCGCTAACTCCTGTCATCAAGTCATCAACTTCCTTGACCTTCTAGTATTAGGAGCTTCCCTACAGGCTCCTACATCATCATCATATAATTTCATGCTTGGATCCATAGGAATAGTGATAGGCATGTAATTTGCCATGCATGTTTCAGAGAGAAGATCAATAACATACTTCCTCTAGATCATTACAAGACCTCGTTGGTTCCTTGCAAAATCGCCAAGGTCCTTGGTGACAAATTATTGTCAAAGGAATTCCTTAGCCGCACGAATACCATGCACATCATTCCCTGTAACAACAATATCATCAACGTAGATTAGTATAGCCATGATACCTCTCTGAGTCCTCTGAACAAATAGTGAATGACCTGCAGTTGATCTCGTAAAGCCCTGCTTCTCTATTAAGTTCGAGGGCTTCTTAAATTATGCTTTGGGCCTCTTTGAGGCCACGTATAACCTTATAAAGTCGGCAAACTTTCTGATACTCCCCCTCCATAACGAACTTAGATGGCTGCTGCATGTAGACCTCTTCCTATAATTCACCTTAGGGAAAAGTATTCTTCACATTAAACTGATACAAAGATCGGTTTCGTATTATTGAAACAAAGAGAAGGGCCCAAAGTGTAGAATGACAAGTCACATGAGAAACGGTATCCTTATAGTCCACCCTATATGTTTGGGTGAACCTACGAGCTACAAGCCTCGCCATGTAGAGATCAACACTGCTATGTGCATGGTGCTTCATTATGAACACACACCTGCATCCAACCACAAATGCCCATGTAGGAGTAGTGACTCAGCTCCATGTGCCACGCTACTGTAGCACGACCATCTCCTAGTCCATAGCAAGATGCCACTGACTGTCTTGTATAGCCTCTTGGTATGTCAGTGAGATCTCTACGGCTGATAGACCCACGATAAACCTCCTGAACCTCTGAAAGACGCCCTAACGAAACATGTGCAACGCGAGATATCATCTGTGACATGCAAAGTAGCCTCCTATGAAAGCACGCGCTCGTCATGTAAAATAGTCTGGTTTATAGAGAAATCATCAGTGCCATCAGTAGAACCAAAGTGCTCAGAACGTACCAGGGTGTGATGGATTGTGGGAAAGGTCCTTGAGCAGAGGGAACAATAGGTGACCTGTAAATGTAAAAATACGGTAAAAAGTGAGTCAACGTACTAGGTGGTGAGGACAGAAGAGCAACCACTGTAGGAGGTGACAATGGAGGTATTGAAGGAGGTGGTGGTGGAGTAGGAGGGACCACTGGAGGAGGTGGAGTAGGAGAGACAACATGAGACGATGGTGGAGGAGGGGGGACATGCACCTCCTCATCGGACTTAGAGGCATTCAACCTATCATAACTGACTCAAAGAATGTGACATTAGCACTACATTGTACTTCCATCTAACTGGGTTAAAGCACGATAACCTTTATGGGTCCCAGAATATCCCATAAAGACACACTTGACAACTTTAGTAGAGAGCTTGTCACAATCAGGGGTCAGACGATGAACGAAGACCACTGAACCAAAGACATGAGGTTTAGCGAGAAAAGATCCTTATTGAGTGACACAATTGAAAAAGGAATCTTTTCGCCTAATACGGAAGACGACATCCGATTGACTAGGTAACATGCGGTAAGAACAACATATCCACAGAAGGAGTATGGAGCACAAATCTGAATGAGAAGGGTCCTAGTCACATCAAGAAGATGACAGTGTTTGTCATTCCGCAACACCGTTCTGCTGAGAAGTGTAAGGTCAAGACGTCTGATGTATAATACCATGAGACTTGAAGAACTGAGAAAACTGTGTAGTCTACAACTAGTCTTTATCAGAGCTAACATACTTGGTCGTAGCGATGAAAATGTTCTTTATTTCGTAAGTATAAGACTAAATGATAGACCGGGCCTCATATTTGCTTTTCAAAAGAAAAATCCATGACAATCTAGAGTAATCATCGACGTTTACAGGATAAAATATGTGCTCCTGATGGTCAATGACATGATTTGAACTCAAAATATCAAAATGAACCAACTCAAATAAAGAACTATGTTATGACTCTGACGATCAGGATAACTGGAACGGTGATGCTTCCCAAGCTGGCAAGCCTCACACTGAAAGGTAGATCTGGACGGAATCTGAGGAAGGATTCTACAAAGCTTCTGCAGGGTAAGATGACAGGACCAAAGATGCCACATCTAAGGGGAGACATACCCAGTATGAATGGAATAAGCACCATCATATGAGGACTAGACCAGTCTGTAGAGACCCATTTGCTCACGGCCACATCCAATCACTCTGCCTATGAGTATATCCTGAAACACAATAGAGGAGTCATTAAAATAGCATGATAACGTAAATCATTAGTGATTTGACTAACAGATAATAAATTCATCGAAAAATTAGGAGCATGAAGAACATTCTACAGGTGCATGTACCGTGTCAACCATGGCCTGAAATTTCAACGAAATTCGGTCGAATTTATGTCGAATATCGATTTGCAGTCGAAATCGAAATTCGACCGAAATGACCGAAATGATCGAAATATGGGGGTGCTAGTACAAAAAATGACAGAAATGACCGAAATTTTGGTCGAAATTCCACCGAAATTCCATCGAAATTCTGTTTTGGTCGATACCGAAATGGTGACCGAAACCGACATTTAAGGCCTTGGTGTCAACTGAATCTCCCCTTGTCCTGTAACGAGGTAATGCGTACAATCTCCAATAACAATTGTCCCGCCAGGTGGAACATGACCGTATTAAGTGAATCGGGCTTTGTCTCCACTTAGATAATGAGTGACACTGGAATCCGTGATCCACTCTGAGAGATCTGCCCTGTGACAACCAATAATGTGTATGGTATACTTGAAGTGCTAGCAGATGCAGAGGCGGATATCAAAAATTGAGATCACAACAGAGATTGAGGTAGAACAACAAAATGAGAGCAAGATGTGAGACATCTACGTAGCGCATACCATCCTTCTCATAATCTCCACAAATAATCTTTTGCATTTGAATGTTATGAAAATAATAAAACAGACAAAAACTTAACAATCAAGTTGTGAACAAAAGCAATTAAGAAAAATCAAGCTCATGGAGAACCCATGGGCTTAACAAATGTTGGACAGTTTGAGCCTATAGGTTATACATTGCCAACTGCGTTAATAAGTGAATAAGTGCCATTAACTAGTCTAGTAGTTTGCCATTGTAAAGAAGATTAAGAATTAGTGAGAGCAATACCTTCATCAGTTAGGTGATTAGATGCAACTGAGTCAATACTCCATTATGGAAAAGAGACGGATGATGAATGAGCGATAGTGATGTACACATTGGCTAAATTGGTCATACGACTCGTATCAAAATGTGTAACAAAGGAGGAGGTGTTCTATAGGAGGTGCATTAGTCATCCATAGTTGCAGTGGATAGTTGTACAGTTTGAGCAGGTTCCTTAGGCTCATGATGGTCCCATATGCTACTTTGTTGATAGAGTAGCCATCGATACCAATTTGACTAACTGTATGAGGTTAACCAAATTTGCCCCAACCACTATTGCAATATTCGATCAAATGGATCAAATATTCGATCTAATATTCTTATATGGGGAGGTGACCGAACATAATATTGTTATTCGATCCAACTTGAATATTCCCGAATATTCACCCTAAATATTCGGGTATTCGATCGAGTATTCATACATCTATTGCAAAATATTGCTGATTTTTTTTATTTTTTAAAGGTTCTCAATTATCACGGTATCACCGCAAATGTTAAAGCTCCATTTATGTAACTTGTCAATTGATTCACTTATCTTGGACTCTTATTGATTGATGATCATATATGCATAAAAATGTAATAATGTATACACCACCACATACAACACCAACAAAGCATTTTCCTACATCAAATAAGGTCGGCTACATGGATTATTTGCCTCCATTCGATCTATCTTGGGTCAATCTCATACTTGGATCCAAAAAACTAAGTCCCTTCGTATAATCTCATTCCAACACTTCTTTGGCCTTCATCGCCCTCTCTTAGCCAGCTTAACATCCCAAAACTCGCATCTCTTAACTGGTGCATCAACCGACCTCTGTAAATGACCAAACCACCTTAAGTGGTTTTCTCACATCTTATCTTCGATCGGAGCTACACCAACTTTCCTTCTGATTGCACCATTTTGAATCCGATCTTTACGTGTATGTCCACACATCCACGTTAGAATTTTTCAATTCTGCTACTGTCATTCTCTACACATGTCTATGGTTCATAGGCCAACATTCAGATCCATAGAGCATAACAGGTCTTACGGCTGCTTTGTAAAACTTTCCTTTAATTTCTAAAGGAATTTACTTGTCATAGTAAACAATAGATGATCCTCTCCACTTTAGCCGATCTGCATTTATTCTATTAGTGACATCTCCAACAATTTCCCCATTATGTTGCAAAATAGATCCCAAGTATCTAAAAGAATCTCTCTTCTGAATGTTATCATCACCAACTTCACATCGATTCCTTCACCATTGCTTTCATCAAAAGTACACCCCCATATATTTAGTCTTAGCCCTACTTATACGAAATCATTTAGTCTCCAATGCTTATCTCCTAACATCAAGCTTCTCATTTACTCCATCTCTAGTCTCATCAATCAACAAAATATCATCAACGAATAACATACACCAAGGTATTCCATCGTGAATGTTACTTGTCAACTCATCCATAATCAAAATAAAAACGAATGGACTCAAAGATAAACCTTTATGCAGACAATTGTTGATGTCAAAATAATCGGTCTTCCTAGATTGGAACCTTACACAAGATGAAGCTCTATCATACATATCTTTTATAAGGTTAATATATAGGACATGTACTTGTCTTCTCCAAAACTCTTCACAATATCTCTCATGGGATAGAATCATAAACCTTCTCCAAATCAATAGAAATCATATGGAGGTTCTTTTTAGCTTTATAAATCTCTGTCGTTCTCCTGAGCAAGTTGATGGCTTCATTAGTTGGGCGATCTGGCATGAATCTGAATTGATTTTCTTTTTCTTTGAAAACTTGTCTCAGCCTTCTTTCGATCACACGTTCCCAAGTTTTCATAGTGTGACTCGTTAGCTTGATACCTCTGTATTTTGAACAATTTTGAATATCTCCTTTGTTCTTATAAGTGGCACCCCGATGCTTCTCCTCTAATCTTCAAGTATTTTCTTGCTTCACCAAATAATGTTGAATAAATTTGTAAACCAAGTTAAACCACGCTCACCTAAAACTCTTCATACTTCTATAAAAATGTCATCAAGTCCTACACCTTTCCCAGGTCTCATAACTTTCAAAGCCCCATCTACTTCCTTTGTATTCGTTTATAGCTTGCACGATTCAAGTAACTTTCACTACTAGCTAGATCTCCCAAAGTGACCTCTCTATTTCCATCCTCAATGCAAAGCTTATGGAAATATTATTTCCATCTAGTTTTTATATCCTTTCGAGTAACAAGCACGTGACCTTCCTCATCCTTATTGTATCTCATTTGAGAAAGGTCTTTGGTCTTTTTTTTCTCTTGCTTTAGCCAACCTGAATATATCCTTTTGGCCCTCCTTAGAATCCATATTTTTATACAAAACTTCATAAGCTTTTGACTTAGCTTCGCTTGCAGCCTTCTTTACTTCCTTCTTCGCTATTTTGTAGTTTGTGACAGTTTCCTTTGTTATATCTTTAGACATAGCTTTAAAGCATGCTCTTTTAATTTTGATCTTTTCTTGCACCCTTCCACTCCACCACCAAGCCTCCTTTTGGTCGGAGATCCTCCCTTTGACTCGCCTAGCATCTCTTTGGCTACCTTTGGATACAAAATACTGCCACCTCCCACATCTCGTTTGCACTTCCATTACAATCTCAAGATAAGTCTTCTAAAACCTTCTTCTTGAAGCTTGATTGCTTCGATTGAAGATTCCACCATCTAGTTCTAGTGACTTGGAAACCCAACTTTTCTTTATCAACCCTTTTATTTGCACATCCATGACTAATAAATGTATAGTAATATATATAGACATAATTTTGTATTTAAAAATAATAAAAAATACATAATCGAATAATTCTGGATATTCTCCGAATACCGAATATTGTGTATTCAATGATCCCTTCGACTGAATACCGAATACCGACTTCTGCGACATTGGACCTAACAATGATATGAGGGATGATTGGTATGCCGAATTGATAAGTGTGTCCTTGGCTTCATCTTGAGTTGTGTCCTTTGCGACGTCGACTAAAATGACTTCTATCTCCACATCAACTGTTAAAACAGTAATCGTGGAGTTCTCTGTATAAGGTGTAAATGCTGGTGGATTTGTATCAAGTTTAGTGGCGCTGTGCAAAAATAACGCACATGGATAGAATGACATCGAATGATAGGAATTAATTTTTTACTGTTTGATACCATGATAGCAGGAATTGAGACCATATAAGAACAAAAAATCTTGTCACTCAACGCATTCTTGAATCTATTTGCAGCAGCATGTCAATTGAATATCTGGTTGCTCACATAGACTTATCGTATAGATGTAATACTGAACTTGAGTGGATTACCCTTTGAGTTCCTGACCAGATGAAGATATAGACATTGACAAATTTGGAGTTTGTTGTTTGTTGGGAGAACGCTTGGGCAAGGTCCTCCAACATGTGTTTGGGGGTACATTTCTAGAGAAAATTCATAGCAATAAACTATTCTAGTTGAGATTCATGAGTTGATAATTGTCGGCTTCCTAAGTATCATTCGATCTTCTTGAGAAAACTTTGAAGGCGTGTGACGAAAGAACATAGCTTTCATTTTCTTTTTATTTGATATAGGTGCATTGAGCTGCCATAGAAGAGGTAGAGAGACAAGCGTCCTTGCCTCAAGATGTCATGGAAGAGGAGTCGACCATGTCAAGAAGACACAGAGAGAAGATAACCAGAAGAACAAAACCTTACATATGGTTTGGTTACCTAAGAGCTATTTAACCATGACCGGCTTGGTTTTAGTGACTAAAGCTTACTGATGTAAGACCTCCTGGGTGACTGTATTGAACTGATCCATGGTGATGATGGATCGGCAAGGAAAGCCCATTGATGTTTGTGATTCGGTGATGCAAAGATCGAGGTGTTGCAGGCCCCGATGGAGATGGGGGTTTGTATGGAAGGTTCGAAGGGCTTATTTGGGTGGAGGTATGAGAATATTGGTCTAGGACTGCTGCTATGATACCATGTAATAAGAGATGAATTTTTTATTAACGATTCTAGATTTTTCTTGTATAGGAGAAGAGTTTAGATTTTGAAGAAGATTACGTGAGTACCCATAGGTGAAGATTATGTAAGTGCCCCTACATTGAGGAGGAGATTATGTAAAGGTTCGTGAGCTAAATATGAAAAAGATAAAATAGATCATATATAACTTCTTTCACACAAATCATGGAATCAAGTGTGTAGAGAAAAGAATAAATTGAATATAATATGCACACAAAAAGGTTTCGTCCAGGTGTGTGGGCTGGATGACTTCAAGACATTCCCTCTTGTGACTAGGATGAGATCCATTTGTACTCGTCTCTTTAAAATCGTCAACAAGTCGTGGGCTGCCCACCTGGTTATGTTATTAAGAGGAAGTATATGTCCAGAATCAGAAGGGCCATCTATAGACTAAAGTAGAGTCCTACGGCCTAAAGTAGGGCACGGTTTAACAGACTCAGCATAGAGATTGCTATGCTGGAACTTTCTACGTCATCATCTGATAACTCTATTTCTATTAGAAGTCAGACATGATGCACGATGATTCTTGCAGACTATGTTGACAATATGATTCTTATGGGAGATAATATGCCAGGCACCTTAGCAACTATATCAATTTTGTAAACGGTACCTCACAGAAGATGGTCGTCTATATTTTGGTGACACATTGATCAGGTCATTGATGCCAATCTGGGTAAAAATTATCTTCCTCGGGAATAGTTCGCGCTTTGGAAGAATTTATGGATTTCTCACTCCATTCATCTGGGGTGGAAAACGAACTGTCTATCCATTGGAAGCTAGTTATGGTTGACATGCCCATACTACGGTACCTGTGATGATAATGTCAGTCATTTGCTCTGCCTGTCAAGCACACAGACCTTAGTCTCACTAATGTATTCCTTCCATGATTGGATTTTCTAATTTAATGTTAGATCTGATGGAGGCAAAGAATCCATGTAGCCAACCCTACTTAATTGTGGGAAAAGACTTTGTTGTTGTTGTTATGTTGGATTTTCTAATTTAATAATATCTTTTAAAAATTCTCCCTGTTTCATGCAGGTTTTGTTTCAATATACCGCTCGGCATTCTCCTCTTCGATTCGAGGATTTTTTAGCTTCCGCCGTACCATCTGTTGGCCAAGAGCTTGATGTGAAGGATATTGAGATGTCTTGTTAACAAAACCAATAATATTATCTACAGCAGCCGTTCATTATCTTCAACTACAGTTCAAACTCAGAAGGCTGCCATCCCTTTCCAGATTGGGGTGTGATTTTGGATAGTAGATGCCTCGAGCAGTTCCCATCGCTGCAGACGGAAATGCAGATTCTGGACGTTAACGGAATTTTCTTTGGCAATCATCCGGATGCCGAGCTAGTTGATCATTCTAGTTGCCAATTCATCTGTGGACATTGTCAGGCAATGCCAAAGTATGGTTTATGAGAGGGATGTAAATTATCTGCGGCTTCCTATGAGTTGGGGATTTCTCATACTTCAGCATGGATAATATCATCATGCAACTGATGTTAGATGATGTGCACAAGCGTCTTCTAACTGTGCAGTAATGGTATTCGTGTTGTTTATAATGTTCTCTTTGTTTGGATTATGAATGCTTAATATTTATTTGTCTTGCCCATTATGATTATAAGAAACTGAACTATGCCTTTTTAGGAGAACAAATAACGTATACAATACATTATGGTTGTTGGTAGGGTTGCAAACGCCCCCGGTACATATACGAGTATAAGTGTTAGCATATCCTTTTTAGTCTAGATACGAATACTACTATCACGTGAATGTGTAAAATAGAGTCATGTCAAAATATGAACATGGATGCAAAATGAATATTGTTCATCCATATATTGGATATTTGACAATTGAATGTGTATTCAATTACCTATATTATACACGTTAAAATTTTCTTTAAAGCTATAAGTATCTTAGGTTCACAACAATATCCAATATATAAAAATATATTAAACATTTTAATAATGAAAATGGATATAAAAAAATAACCAAATAATAAAAGAAAACTTAAAAAATAACTAAATAAAAGAAAGCAATCATACTTATTTGTACATGTATCATATTAATATTGATATCCTTCAAAATTTGAACATTTGTATTTCTATCTATATTCATATCCTCAATATCCTTATTGGTATCTTCAAAATTGGACATTCATATTTATATTCGTCAAAATTAAGGATATCAAATTCGTATTCACTGAATGTTCAAATTTTGTATTCATTTTTGCATTTGTATTCATCATATATGAGAAAATAGCATCCATATTCTCTATTTGACGGAAGTGGATATGAAGGATATGTGTATATTTGTATTCGTCTCATCCCTAGTTGGGCTATTCACAACCATGTGGAGAGGCATGAAAGACGATGACAGAGTCAAACACAAGTGAATTTGTTAAGTAATTTGATTATTTATTGAACATGGGCTCAAATCATAGACAACCAAATAATATTTTAGATAGTAAATTACGTAAAAGTCCTTGCGCTATCCACCCAATTATAATGTTGCGCATGAACTTTAAAAAGTAAATATGTGGTACTCATTCTTTAAAATGTGTTCCAATATGGTACATGACTACTGAAATACAGTCGTTCGTTTTGTCTTTTTATCCTTGAATAGTAGTAGTTCGGAAGCGACTTGACAAACCTTAAAGATTAACATATTATTAACATAGAGATTGGGTGTATAGTTGAGGGATTTTTGTGTAATTTACTCTATTTTCAACAAACAACAACACAACAAAGCCTTTTCCCACAGTAAGTAGGGTAGGCTACATGGATTTTTTGCCTCCATTCAGAACTATCTTGGGCCATTCTTGAACTTAGATCCAAAAAATTAAGATCCCATTGTATAGTCCCATTCCAACACTTCTTGGGCCTTCCTTGCCCTCTCTTAGACGACTCAACATCTCAAAACATGCATCTACTAACTAGTGCATCAGTTAATTTCCTTTGCAAATGGCCAAACCACCTTAAGCGGTTTTCTCGCATCTTATCCTCGATTGGAGCTACACCAACTTTCCTTTTGATTGCATCATTCTGAATCTGATCGTCACGTGTGTGCCCACACATCCACCTCAGGATTTTCATTTCAACTACTGCCATTCTCTGCACGTGTCTATGGTTCACAGTCCAGCATTCAGATTCATAGAGCATTGCAGGTCTCATGGCTAATTTATAAAACTTTCTTTTGATTTTCAAAAGAATTTTCTTGTCACGAAGAATAGTAGAGACTTTTCTCCACTTTAGCCAATCTGTATTTATTCTATAAGTAACATCTCCATCAATTTCCCCATCATGTTGCAAAATTGATCCCAAGTATATAAAAGAATCTCTCTTCTGAATGTTATCGTCACCAATCTTCACCTCGATTCCTTTACCATTGCTTCCATCAAAGGTGCACTCCATATATTCAATCTTAACTCTACTTATACGAAATCCTTTTGTCTCCAAAGCATGTCTCCGGACTGGATCCTTACACAAGATGAAGCCCTATCATACATATTCTTTATGAGGTTAATGTATAGGACATGTGTCTCTTCTCCAAAACTCTCCACAATATCTTCCGTGGGACAGAACCATAAGCCTTCTCCAAAAATAAAATCATATGGAAATTCTTCCTTTTAGCTCTATAAATCTCAATCGTTCTCCTCAGCAAATGGATGGCTTTAATAGTTGAGCGACTTGACATGAATCCGAATTGGTTTTCTTTTAGTTTGGAAACTTGCTTCAACCTTCTAGCAATCACATATTCCCAAATTTTCATAGTGTGACTCATCAACTTGATACCTCTATAATTTGAATAATTTTGAATGTATCCTTTGTTCTTATAAAGGTATCATGATGTGTCTCATCTTATCTTCGGATATTTTCTTGCTTCGCCAAATAACGTTGAATAAATTTGTAAGCCAAGTCAAACCACTATCACATAAAACTCTCCACACTTCTATAGGAATGTTATGAGGTCCTACACTTTTCGCAAGTCCCATAACCTTCAAAGCCTCCTCTACTTCCTTCCTGTGTATTCGTCTATAGTTTGCATGATTCAAGTAACTTCCACTACTAGTTAGATCTCCCAAAGTGACCTATGTATTTCCATCCTCAATGAAAGCTTATGGAAATACTGCTTCCATGTAGCTTCTATATCGTTTTGAGTAACAAGCACGTGACCTTCATCATCCTTAATACATCTCACTTAAGAAGGGTCTTTGGCCTTTTTTTCTCTTGCTTTGGCCAACTTGAATATATCATTATGGTCCTCCTTGGAGTCAAGATTTTTGCGCAGAACTTAATAGGCTTTTGACTTAGCTTCTCTTATAGCCATCTTTGCCTCCTTCTTCTCTATTTTAAATTTAGAAAATGAATATGACACTTGTTCTTTAAAATGTTGACTTTTATGATGTTTGCCATTATTATGAAAAATATAATTTAGCAGATAGTTGAATTACGTAAATGATTGTCTATTAGTTATTTAATTGCATCTTCATGCTAAGAATATACACATTGCTTCCCTCTTTGGATAGGGAGCAACAACATTTCTATAGATACTGTTATTTTTATTCTAAATATTGAATCTTAATTTCAAGACATGTTTATTTTTAAATCTTGAATTAATCTGTTAACTGTCATGTCAACACAGAACGGGATTATTTGATATTCAAACGAATTCAAACTCTAATATAGTAAAAATATGGGTTCAACCCATTTCTGTGGGTTATGGGCTCAATTTAACATTGTATTGTTAATTGAATTACCATTGTGTTGGTAATTGATTTTTTAATTTACCTCCTGCCATCTTTTATTTATTTCTTATGAACATGGAGCCGATGTATGAACTCTAATCTTCCTTTATATTCTTATTCTGAAAATATTATATTCAATAAAATGAAGAATGCTTCATAGAAATACTTGAATTCGTTTATTTATCAAAACAACCACATGGAATTACTGATAATGATAAACTTGAATTTGTTTATAAATTGAACAAAGCTTTATATGGACTTAAAAAAGCGTCTAGAGCATGGTATTATAGATTGAAATTTTGTCCCTTATCTGCTAACTTTGAAATCGGAAAAGTAGACTCAACTTTGTTTACTAGAAATTCAAATGGTCTTTTAAAGTTGAAATACATGTTAATGACATTATCTTCAGAGCTATTAATGAAGATTTTGTGCAAAGATTTTGCTAAGTTGATGCAGGAGGAATTTGAAATGATCTCACGAGAGAACTCGATTACCTTATATGACTGCAAATTCAACAGCTTCCACAAGGGATTTTCTTAAGTCAAACAAAGTACACTCGAGATTTTCTCAAAAGATACAGATGGAAAGGACGAAAGGAACCAGTAGGAGCTGAAAGCGTGGCTTGATGCGAATGAAAAGGGTAAGGATATTGATGTGACTCAATACATTGGTATAATTGGTTCATTGTTGTACTTGCTACTAGTAGACCAGACATACTTTTTAGTACTTGTCTATGTGCTAGGTTACAATCAACCCTTAAAGAAAACCACAAAAGCTATAAAAATGATCTTAAAATACTTCAAAGATAATTATAGTATTTATGGCATGTACTACCGATATCACCACACCTTGAATTAAAATCTTATAGTGCTGCTGATAGTCCTGAAAGTAGAACTAAATAGGAAGAGTACTTGTAGGACATGCCATTTCCTCGAAAATGCATTGGTACTCTTGGTTCTCTAAGAAACAAAACTGTGTAGCACTATTAACAAAAGAAGCGAAATACATATTTGACTCTTGCATGTTTGTAAGTATTGTAGATGAAACAAATCCTAATTGACTTTAGATTAAAGTTTGGAAAAAAATTCTGTGTGATAATACAAGTGCTATAATATTTTTCTAAAAATCATGTACTACACTCAAGAAGATATCATTTCCAAAGATATTATGTCTAAAAGGAGAAATTTTGTTAGAATTTATAAACAAGTTAATAATATATTAACCAAACCCTTAAACCTTGATAGATTTGTCTATCTCATAAGATACGGGTTTATGGCAACCTATTGACATTTTCTAGAACTTTCTTCTAAAACATAGTTTTACAAAAAAGACAAGCTGATTAATTTTCCTAAAATCCTTTGGTATCAGACAAAAGATGTGAGAAAATTTATTAACTTAGATAAAAGGGGCAGAGAAAAAGAAGGAATAAGAAATATTAAGATAGGAGAAGTTTATTGATTAAAATCTTTTCAATAGTGATAGAAAAGGAGAAAAGTAGACTAAATGGAGATAAGATTAAAAGAGAAGAGTGTTTGAAAGAAAAAATTAAGGGGGGTAAATAGATAATTTTAAAATAATATAAATTGAAAGAGATTAAATCATGTAAAAATAAACATAGCAAAATTTGAAAATAAGCAAATATAAGTTTGTCATTAACAAAAAAAGGAGACTGTTAGTGACTTAAATTTTGCTAATGTTTTTTGTATATGTTTTATATCTTAATTGAATTTTCAGGGAGAATGGGCGATGTGAAGTGTAGAGAAAGTTGTGAAGCATGTTTTCTAAAGTTATAGCTCAAAGCACTAAGATCTTAGAAGCTCAAGACTTAATCCGAAAGCTTAAATGCATTTCTGGAGAAGATTTGAAGGATTTGGAGTTTAATCCAAGCAAATAAGACTCCAAGAATTATCTACATGTTTTATCGAGTCGAACGATTGACCATTTTTATTCGTGTTGAAAAATAGTCTTATAGCTTTTGCATATTCTTGATCATCAAGCAAAAATAAGCCTGAATCACTAATTTCAAGAAAATCATTTTTGGACATATAATCAATCATCTTGATATTATGATCGATCAATTTATGATCATGATCGATCAATTCATGATCTCGATCTATCAATTTATGATCCTGATTGATCAGTCCTTGGCTTCTGATTTTGATTTGATTGATCAGCCTATTTATTATGGACAATCACTCCGGATCGATCATACTTGCATCATTATGAATCATTTTTTCAAGATATTTTTTAATGATAAATAATTCGAGTACTCTATTGAGCTAATCGATCACCTATGATCGATCAACATATTCTTATGATTGATCATTTTTTATTTTAAAAAGTAATAACATTGGATTTGCCATTTTTGCTCACCAACGGCTACTTGAGGCTCAACCCTATATAAAAGACCCTATGACTCATTGTTTGATATACACAACCAAGAGAAACATCTTATACTCTCAAAAGAAAAGAAAGAGTGTTGTTTTTGTGTGATGTTCGAAGCTCTTTAAATGTTCACGCGCTCTTGAGCTCCCTTCAATCCAAAGCTCTCTAGATATTGCAATTATTTGTGCTCTTTGTACTTTATAGTGATCATCATCATTTTCGGGCATATTATGCATGGAAAATATGTACGCTTTTGAATTCAAGTTTATTTTCTAAACTATTTTCTGTTCAGTATATTGTACACATGTATCTGACTTATTGATTCATTTCTCTATGAGAGATAAAATCTTCGGTTGGAAGTTGCTTGAGGAAGGGTATATGTTGTTGTGTTACCCTCAGTGTAAAATAACACTGGGATAGTGGAAGCAAAGTTCGTCAAGAAAGCGAAGGGGAAGTCTTAGAACAGAGTTCTGGATTGTGATTTTCATCCGCTTGGGTTTTCATGTAAAATCATTGTGCATTGTGGTTTGTATTTCTCTACTTTTTCTCATTGTGGTTTATGAATATTTGTTAATTGGGAAGGATAATTTTATATTGCACGATTTATCCCGCTCCCTTTATGTCGAACACTCATTGTGCTTATTCTTTTAAAGCTCTTAGACTACCATGATAAGTAGATAGTACCATTGATCAAACAACACATGTAGCATGAGAGACTAAAGAATGGAAGAGAATGCATAGAGGAGATGTATCAAGATACTTTTAGGGAATGGGAAAAATGATCACATCATACCTTTTTGGGGTAAAAGGAGATTCTTTCCTAACATATCGGCTAAACATGTTACAAAAGAACCTTTTCCTACCCCATAAGAATTTATTATGGGTATATGGTCTCCTTAGTTTTTTGCATCTTCCTATTGGGTGCACCTACCCTTTGGGAAATGTGTTGATTTTTTTAACCGATTGGAAAAAAGTTAGAAAATTATCTTTATCTTCCTTAATGGGTTAGACGAATCCATTAGGAAAGGACAAAACATGTGTCAGCAAATTGCATACTCATAGCAATGGAAGTAACACTTCTCCTCGAGCCTAAGTTCTAAACAAATGCATCTCTTTCCCTCACTATTGGATGAGAATCTGATAGTGGGGATTCCGTCCAACCCTTTTCCTTTGTTCACAAAGTAGTGTCAAATACACCATCATGTGTCTTTTTAACCCGTTAAGGGTGTAGGTATACACACATCCTATAAAGTACAATAATTTATTTATCCAAAAAGTAGTGATTTCCATAAATATGCAAGTAGAAAGCTCTTCAAGGTTTAGTTTTAATTTTTGATTAGATGCATTTATGAGACCTAGGAAACTCCCTAAACATGTTTCTCCATTTTTTAATGCAATCTTATCTTTTATTTTAGCTTTCGATTTTTTGTGTTGTATAATTTCTTCATGTTATCTTCTCCAATTTCATACTTGTATTTTATTTCTCCTTTTATGAAAAGTAATATGCTCTTCAAATGTCCTTAAGTACTATGTGGATTGATTCAACCTTCCAGTCACATCTAACAATCTTAGATAGGAGAATTCTATTCCACTATACTCCTAGAATGTTATTTGTACATGATCATTTAACCCACGGGGGAGACACGACTAGGGATGCCAATCTGGATCTACCTATTGGGTATCCGACCCGAGCCCATCCCATTTAAGGAACCGAAACCCATCCTATTTATTTTTTAGGTGGATTTGGATTTTAAATGTACTACCCATGCAGGTATGGGTTAAGATTTGGGATTACCTCATGGGTGTTCGAATCCGAACCTGCCCCAAGCCTGACATATAAATGTGTATTGCATCTTAGTCAAATTAGTCAAACCTAATCGATATTTGATGGATTCTGATCTACATACATTCCCATTTAGGTCCGATTTGGATCCCTCCGTTGTTTCCCTTTCTCCCCGAACCTTTTCCTCGAAATGAAAAAGAAGATGGTACACTCGAATTGTATTATTTAAGTGTTTATTGCTTGCCAAAGATCCTACTTCTACAATTGGTGGGTCACCGGGTTATTCAAATAAGTTGTGTTTTCCGTGGTTTTCCCATGTTACAACTTCCGTACCAATTCGATCGTCACTATCATCAATATATGGATCGGTTAAACATTCCATTAGGGAGCCCAGTCTTGACTCTTCTGTGTGGTATTCATTCTCGTTCGGCTCTTGGAATCACATCCAGCAGTGGTTGGAACAGCTCGCAAAATCCAACCACTTCACCTACTTCATTGCCCCCAACCCTTTCCCGTACCTCTATTGAAACAGAATGGTTTCATGTTCCTTCATCGATTGGTTATTTCTCTCCGTTCGTATCTCCTTCTCCCATAACTAACATGGAAGTCAGATGTGTTCGAGAAAGCTGTAACTGAGTTAAACAAGAACAGAAACCCTATCTCATCCAGTACCCAGTGAGAAGTCGACATTCCATATGCGGTCTTTCAAGGAGCCCTGCCGTTCCCTCCGCTCTTCAGTCTGTTGGAAACTACTCGCGCATTCTTCGAATTCCAAGCCGATCCTGGCTCAGAAAGTGCGCTAGTTCAAAAGTTTATACTACTACTTGATATTCGAACTATATAGCTACAACTTCCGATTTTTTTGATAAAAGAATTGACAAGAGAGAGCCAAAAAAGGATCTTTAGTGTATAATTCTGCATAATCTCGAATGTTATCAGTTCCGGTACGTAGACCAAATAAGACAATGCAAGCTCAAGTTCTGTCATTCATGGAGATATAGAACAGCATACTCGGATCAGTTGGTAAGTCTACTGACTTGGCTACGAAATGAGGCTTTCCTGAACCCCCCTGCAATCCCCCCTTCGCCACGCTCCTTTAACCTCCATTGCGGTCTGAATCCCCTCCACATCCCCCTTCTTCCCCCCCGGAGAAGGTCACTGTCAACCCTTCTTGGGCGCTAGACAGCTCATGATTTACCGCTATTATATATCACCTGCATTTACCGCTATTATATATCAGGGGGGTGGAATGAAGTGACGGACATAGTTGACCCTGCTTGGTGTGAAGATGCTCTCTGGGGTTGGAATCAAAGATCAAAGAAATCGAAATCAGGACTGTAGAAAATGGTTTGATATAGCAGGGATTTGTGGATGAGGTTCAATTGATTATGGGGGGGAGCCCCCACCAATTTCCCATTCTCCCATTGGGGTCTCGAATCTCTCGTGCAATTACGACTGAGTGGATCATGGGTCTGAAGGCACTTCACTTTAAAGCTCGCTCGACAACTAGACTATTAATTTGAGCTTATAAAGCAACTATGAATTTCTTTATTGATTTTAGAGACCATGATAATATATCGCGTAGCTATTTTCTCTCTATAAAATCATGGGTATAGCCAGAAAGAGGTTAGTTGGCCACCTTGCTTGCCTGATCGGTGGGGTTAGGAAAGGCTACAAGAAAAAGCGGACGAAGACCCGCTCTCTGAAGCCCTATTCTGATATTCATAATAACCGATTCACGAACCAACCTCCCGTGGGTCTCGAGGGGCTTCCTGACTTTTTTGGTGACCTTTGGCCTTCTTAATTAAATAGTAGTGGTACTTTCTTCCCGACCCCTTGGTCTTCCTACCGCAGATCTCTTGCTAACGAATAAGCTGGTGTCATTTTTTCATATCCAGCAGGGTACACATACAACATCAATAGCAGGCACACTGTCTTAAATAGAAAGGCGGGATAAGGCGTATCAAAAGATGCTAATACTATCTGAAACCCACCATGAGGTTCTACAATGAGAATCTTGTCTGTCCATCTTTTATTCAATGTACTAGAACAAGTATGAGTCCGCGGAATGACTCTTGGAATGAAGAAGAAAATCAACCTAATTACTATATTAGGCCAAACCGAGGTCCATTGGCTAGTTATAGGGCTATTAAGGCCTACCTCCGTTCTTTCTGTCATCACCGCCCCCATTCTTGGACCAAGTGGGGCCTCAGCTTTTCGAGAAATAGCGGAGTACTGGTTCAATACTAACTGGCATTCATCCACTGACCCCCCGGTTTATGGTCGGCCACCTCCCAGTCATGAAAGATCTCCTACATCAAAGCTGAGATGAAATCGCCCGAAGTCTTGCAAGAGCTCAGTGACCGAGACGCACTACTCCAGGAGCTCAGAGAGAACCTGCACTGCACTCCGTATGCGTGCCTCCGCCAACCGGGATGGGATGTCCATGATCCTGGGTGGTGGGTTCTTCTTCGACTCTCCACCTTCAGTCACAAACGTGACCACCGCTGGCATGTGATGTTTGGACATAGAATCGAGTCCTTGTGAATGGGCAGAGCTAGGTGCTCTTATTTGACGACGGTAGGGACGATTGCTTCGTCATCCTCCAGGATCCCCTCGACGACTTTGAGGTGTATATAGCTTGTCCTGTGATTTACACGACGATTCCCTGGCTCCAGGATCGGTCGACAACTATATTTGATTTGATATTGATTGACTTTGACTTAAGCTATTGATTTCAGGTGAGTATAGGCATCTTCAATTCATCTCTTTTTTTGTTTTTCTGCACCATATTTTGATCTTCCTCTTCTTCGATCCGGAATTCCCAACAACCGAATTCAAAATAGAGTGGTTTCAGATTTGGATAATATTCGCGATTGTGGTCGCCCTGTGATCTTCAACCAATTGTGTGCATCAATAGAATTACCTGGAGTCAGCGCTATAGCTTGTTTCCAATACTCAGCAGCTTGATCGAACCAAGCCTCCGCAATTGAAGAATCACCCTGTCGAATGGCCTCAGTAGGAATAGGTCAGACCTTTCTGTACTTGAGAGTTTCCTATCTCATACGGCTCCTCCCTTCTGTGGCATCTCCCTCAGCCATCGCGTCTCCCTCAGCCTCATTTGGTGTGTCAGCGGATTCTTCGGTCAGCTGTCCAGTAGTCTTTTTGAGTTGTAGTATATGTATGGGGTCCGAGTCGTGGCGGAAATCCCTTAGGACACTGATTTTCTCTTGTCATAGTGCTTTTCTAGGGGAAGAAAGAAAGTGGTAGCTCGGTCAACTCTTTGCCTTCTTGACTGCCAGCATCAAGACAGGTGACCTCAGAGCAAACCTAAGAGGTTGTCGAATGCACACTAACGCGGATAGGCGCGTCGAAGCTAGGCTCCATAGCTCTCTTTGGAGATCCCGACCCAGAAAAAGAAGAAAGCCTATCCCATTTCTCATAGCTCAAAGGAAGTCGAGCCCATATTACCTAGAGCGAATGTACAGGCCTTGACAACCAACAAGGTCTTAATTAATTAGTATGTTTACTCAGAACTAGATATTAAGGATGCTTTTTATCAATTATATATTCAGGGGCATATAAACAAACAACCTCAAAAAGCCATTCAGGAATAGTGTATGGAGCTTATAAAATACGACCATGTTTCTGCTCACTACAAAAAAAGGCGGGATTGGCGTGCACATAAGAGCTCGTTATGTGCACGCCTAGTGCACGCCATGTGCACGCCTGACGAGTGGGCGAGCACATGTGCTCGTTACGGTCGTGCTCGCTGATCTGAGAGTCGCCACGGGTGGTGGGCGAGCACTATGGGACGCTATGTGCTCGCCCGCCCGTCGGGCGTGCACATATGTGCTCGCCGGTGTGATCGCCTTCTCTATAATCTGCGATTACACACGGAGCACCGGGCGAGCACATGTGCTCGCCCAAAGTGATTTCCAGGAAAAAATATACAGGTTCGACAGGGTTTTGACGCCCCGTCGAACCTGTATACCCTGCCAATAAACCACTGCAGGTATCTTCCTAAGGATATATGTATTATAGCAGATCGTAGATTAAGATAACTAGCACTAAAAATTTAAAGGAACGCAATATTCAGAAATAAACAATCTAATATAAGATCTAAATATTACAAACAAGTCAACGCCAACAAAGTTCATATAAATTAAAAGATGTTCTAAAAGTTTAAAAGAAAATACATGTACAAACCACCAAAAATTTACTTCTTCTTTGATCTAAAAAATTTGGAGACTAAACCCTGCTTTATTTTTCTTTTTTTCTTTCTCCTTTTCTTTGAACCTCGCATACATGCGTGCCTCTTCTTCAGGGTCGTTCTCCTCCTCCTCTTCGTGATCAGATTCAATCTCTTCAGGTTGAGATGCACGCCCTTGCGACCTATATTATATATGGAAGATATTTATCTATTAAATGCATTTTGTAGATATAGAAATTTAATTGTATTACTCATTCTATAAGAAGAATACTTACATGTACGCCGTGAACTCCTCTCGGAGCTTCGTCACCTGCTCCACCATCATCGCCATCTGCGACTCCATTGGAACTGAAGATTGGGACATATGTGGTTGCGTATACGACGGCTGAGAGTATGCAGAATAGGAGTGACGATGTTCCTCCACATAATATGGAGGAAGACCACCAAGCGTCTGCTTCCTATTCGCCACAACGTCCCTCTCCTCCAACACCTTATAAGTTTTTCAATTTTTAATATAAAAGTATATATTAGAAATAAATATAGTAAGATAATATTTATCCATATATATCTGCTTCCAGATCGTTTTATCAAATGGTGGTTGCTCTCCAGTTGGATCGACACCCCATTTATCTGCAGATAGTGCCAGATAACGATCCTGAAATACAAAGTTTACCATATATATAAATATGTTATAATATATCAATTAATTTTAAATAAATTGATAGACTTACCAACAATTGTCCGGCTTCAGGAGTGGACCATTGCGACTCTCCTTCTCTCCCACTCATGTGGGAACTCGACCACCACTCCTGAAAAGAGGGTTCCCTTTCCAACCTAGCAGCCTGAAAATTTTTTTAAGATCTATTAAAACATTGCATTATTTTAAAGTAGATCTCCAAAAAATAATTTTAAATCGTAATACCATCTCCGCTCTAATCTGATTGTGGCTTTTAGAGCCACTGGTAGACTTGATCCTTTGTTTTTGGCGGTTTGTCTTTCCCGCCGAAGATCTTCGTCCAAACTCATCATCCGCAACGAATGCATCACAGAAATCGGCCCATCTGCAAGGATTACGTTATGATAATTGATTATTTTAAAAAGTGTAATAAAAAATTATTTGACAAGTATAATACCTATCCTCCGTACACCATGACGGCGGGAACCTCTTCATCTCCTCAAAATTCATCTCCTCGCATCCCGTCTTCGCATGCGAGTCTCTCCTTGCCTTGAAAAATGTATCGCTCATTCTCTTTTCTGCCAAACGAATGAAGGCTCTACGATAAACCTCCTTCCCCATACCAGTGCCAAGGCGAAACCTACTCTGAAAAATAATAACAATTTATAAGATACAAAAAACTTGATCAAAAAATTCTGTATCACTTCTAAGAAACATTTCTTACCAGAAACATGTCAAAAAGTCTCTCCTGCTCTGCAGCAGGGATGCGACACCACCTAAATTGCATGGAAGTCAAGTGTGTCTTTATTATGTTGGTTATCTCCTTTGCCACCCTGTTGCTGTTCAAAAAATCCCTGCATTTACTAAAAAAATTAACTTCCATACAATTTAAAAAAATTGGAAAATATTTAAAGATAAAATCTATAAATTTTTTACCTCCCATCAGCCGTAACCTCCAACAAAGGGTGGGACGCCGACGTCTGTCCAACTACAGTGGGTAAAGGCACGGATGTGCTCGGCCGTCCAGAAGAAGGAGAGTCAGAACCCATCGATGTCCGGGCTGGTATGGGGACCTGGACTGGGAATCCTGTAGGGGCTGCTGAGGTAGATGGCTCTCCATAGCCTCCTACGTAAAAGGGTGGCGGAGGACAACCAAGAGACTCGTAGTAAGCTATCACCCGGCGAACCTCGTCGGACTGTGAATCAGGAGCAACATCTGGGGTGGGCTGCCTACTGGAAGAAGGTGTGTCTGAGGAAGAAGGACGATTGGATCTATGTGATCCATGCGACCCACCACGTCCAAAACCTGCCATGACTGTAATAATGATGCATTACATAGTTATTATTTAAGATTTTAGTTAATTCAATTATAATTGTATACTAATACTTACAACTAATCTTCATCACTTATTTCGGTGGGATTAAATGATAAACTGTCGCTTATTACATAGCCATAAAGGTAGATTATATGGCGTTGTCATTACTGGCCAACAAGAGTAATCTTTACTTCTTCCATGAGGATTAAACCCATCTGTACATAAACCTATAACGCAATTCCTCTTTTCATCATTAAATGTAGGAAAAGCTGACATCAATTCTTTCCAACAATCAGATTCAGATGGATGCTCCATATATTCATCGACTTTATGTTCCGCGTGCCATGTCATGTATTTCACCGTTTCTTTACAATAATATAGTCGTTTCAATCTCGGAGTCAGCGGGAAATAACGTAGAATCTTTCTCGATATTTTTTTTCCACTCTTACTAGCTGTCTGATATCTTGGCTCATTACATTCAGGACACTGGTCTAAATGTTGATGTTCACCGTAATATAGAATATGATGATTTATGCATGAGTCTATTTTAATTTCTGCTAAACCCATCTTCCGCATCATCTTTTTGGTTTTGTAATAATTATCAGGTAATTCCGCATCTTCTGGTAACATCTTCTTAATAATCCTCAGCATTGCATCAAATTTACGATCGGTCATATTATATTCCATCTTCATCGATAGAAGATCCGAGACCGCAGAAAGTTTTGAATATGTCTTGCAACCCAACCATAATGGCTCTTCCGCTTTTTTCAACAGCTCGTAAAATTCTGCAGACTCTCCATATGGTTCCTCATCATCTAACAAAGTATCATTGAATTCTGGACCCGCAACATTCATAACCATATCTGCAAAGGGATTAATATTGTCAGCTTCTTCCACATCATTCATTCTGTTCTCGAAATTCTCACCATGCCTCCACCAAATCTGATATCCTTCCATGAAACCCATTCTATACAGATGTAACTGAGTTTCATCTTTTGATCTCTTCTTCATTAGACGACATTTCTTACACGGACACAAGATAGTTCCATCTGAATCCACAATACGGGAACCTTGTGCGTAAGCAAATTGTATGAATTCCTGAACACCTCTTTGAAAAGCATCTGCTATACGCCCATCTACTACACGGTTGTACATCCATTCTCTATTGGTCATATTTATGAACCTGAATTAAATAATCTAAAATGTCAAATCTAAAATATTGAGGATATCTAAACGTATCACATTTTTGAGATAAAAGATGAGAAGAGAAGTGTATTAATTATGTTATCACTTTAGCCCGTCCATAAGGATTCAAATTTACTAAAAGATGATCGTTGTCACAAGTATCTTTATTTCTAACGAAAATTCGGCAGCATAACCCTGCACCTCTCCCGTATACCCCATAAATCATTCGTAATTAATTATCAAAATAATCATATTATTGATTATTTCAATAATAAATATGACTGATTTGGTATACAGAAGAGGAAGGGGTTATGAACCGAATTTCCGTAAGAAATAAAGACACTGTGACACGGATCACCTTTTAGTAAATTTGAATCCTTACGGACCCCCTTAGTCCGGGACCTCCGAACTAAGGAAAGCTAATATAAATGTAATACTTTAAGATCATTTTACGTCATACATTTGTAAGTGCTACAAATGAGACTATAAAATAATCTTAAAATATTTATTCATTTATATTAGCCGGGCATTTACGTATATTTGGCTGATTAACGATGGGGATAGGGATAAGTGTGATCCTTATTTAGTGCCTAATACAGTGCTTGGGTCACTAAAAGTTAATGGGCACCTGCAAAAAAAATTCGAACCTGCATACATCAAAAACCACGACCATTGGTCTGGGATAAACATCCCAAAGTGAGTCCAATAGTGCTGTGAAAAAATAAAAAAAATATAACACAGTTAGAGGTGATCAAATCCTCTAACGTGTTGCACACGCCACCCGTTGTGCAGGGCCACACACCACCCGGTGTGGAAGGACGCACTGTGTGTGAAAAATTTTGTGCGATTTTCTAATAATTACTAAATCATATTTTGGACTTATTATAAACCTATGTATAAGTTAATGTGATATAATTGGTCACATTAACTAAAATTTAATGTGATAATAAATTATCACAAAATAAACAATGGTGTATATCATATCTCATATCAAAACGATATGAAATTTTAAAACTGTTATTAATGATATTGATAATATCTAGTATCTACATTATTGAACTTGAGTAACTAAAGTTATTCACAAATTTCATAACTAATCATTTTCGAACATAATGTTTGTTGAGGCATTTTATCTACATTATTCCGAGGCATTATAAAAGTTGAGTAACTAATCTTTTCTGAGCATAACTAATCTAAACTAATCATACAAGCATTTTGTCATTTAAAATTTACAAAATTTAAACATAATTTTCGTTGAGGCATTTTATCGAACACCTACAGGGCATACAATTCTACATATTATTTAGACAACCAAATTCGAAATAACAATACAATAGTGATCTACTATTATCCTTAATATGTAAAACACATATAAACTAACAAAATACTACACTACATTCAACAAAAATTTTAAACCCTAATCTATCCAAACAATACAACTACGTAATGAAATCAAATAAAAAGAGAAAGGATTAAAGATTATACTGAGTAGTAGATGTAGATCTACTCAAAACACGAAAACCACGGGCGTCGGGGTCGGGGCGGAGGGCTTGCGGGTCGCCGGAGGGGAGGATTTGGGAGGAGTTTGCGTGAGAAATGAGGAAGAAGGGCGTCGCAGTCTCTGTTTACGGGCTTGGGCGAGCACACTTAAGTGCTCGCCAGGCCGTCGCTCAGTGCTCGCCCATATATTTCCAGCCGCTAAAATTTTCCGCGCAATGAAATTCAAGTGGGCGAGCACATTGAGCGAGCACATGGGCGAGCACATGTGCTCCTCAACACTGGTAACCGCGCCTCTCCGCAAAATTCAAACCAGCGACCCTCATGGGCGAGCACATGTGCTCTTAGTGTGCTCGCCCATTACGGGGCGAGCACATGTGCACGCCCCGTGCACGCCGAGACGTGCACGCTAATCCCACCTTTTTTTGTAGTGGCTTGATTCAGATTCAACTAAAATTTTGCATAAACAAAAATTACTAATTCAAAAGATTTAAACACCTAATATATATAAAACTTCAATAATCCATACACATTGCACATTTTTGTGTACTACTCTTATTACATATTATCCTTCTCTGTAATATATGTGTAAAAAGATTCTATATATTTTAAGGGTTAAATGAGTATGCTCCCTAAGAGCATATAAGAGTACGCTCTTACCTTTTTTCTACATTTTTTTGTTTTTTTGAAATAAAATCTGAGGGATTTACTTAAAATACTAAGCGAAATATGTGTTTTCAAATTTCGTATAAAAACAGACGTTCCTAACACTTCCATTCGGAGGGGGTCAATTTCAGCAATTATGAGGTCGATAAAATTTGTCAGTCTTGATGGATGGGATAAAACTCTTGAATTAAGTTGAATTTTTGAATGACACCATGGTGATATATTGTGATCTAAATTCCACTAAGTTTCATTTCAGAAAAATAGAAAAAACATGGAGAAAAAATGCGGGGGCATGTAAGGTAAATGCTCCCAGGGAGCATACTCCTTTTCCCATATTTTAAATGGCTTATGATGATACTATGTTGAATGTGTGTATATCCATTGGGTGCACAAGTATCAGCAGGATAGACGGGCACCCATTAGGAAGTGCCTATTTAATAATAGGATGATTTGAGAATTGATTTTATAAATAGTTATGAGTTTGAGAATGTTGATAGGAACCTCAAATCCAACTCGCTGACATCCCTAGATACGACCAAATCGTTCAAAATCAAATGTAGAACCTCTTAAGACTTCATTGAAATCTTGGTCCTAACTATTTTTTTCCTTATTACTTCTATTTTACATGCTTCATTCTTTCAATGAATAAATCATTCTACTCCCATGTTGAGTTAATTTTTGAAAGCATGTAATATATATTGATAATGTTCGACACACTTTGATCCAACTCACATTAGAATTTAACATGTTAATTAGTCTTAGTTTAGTATTTTTATAAGAAATATCCGATAGTGATTGTTTGAAGATGGAATTAAATCAATCATAAGATAATTACTAAAATGCATTCCGATCACTATTTTATCGTTCCATGTGGATATGCTAGTTTGACATGATTTAATAGATTTTATTTGAACCGATATTTATGTGTATAAGGGCTTTTCCTTTAAGGGACATTTACACCCACAAACCTTGAGTAACTTTATAATTACAATCATAACCCTGTGTAATCGTGAATTACACCCAAGACTCTGAATAAATGCTCCGTTTTACACCCATGACCTTTCGTTAGTTTAGTTTATTAACTCAACTAGATGAATGAGTTAATCTAACCAATCTACGATCAAACGACTAGGATTAACCAAAAGTATAAAAAAGAAACAGGAAATATTCTACCCATCCCCCTTCCTCCTCCAGCCCCAGTTGCCCCCCCCCCCCCCCCCCCATGTCGACCACCCCCTATCTCCTCCAGCCCCACATGCCTCCCTCCCTACATGCCGACCACCTCCTCCTCCCTGGTGACACGATCTTGTAGCTCTGGAGGAAATGCCCGTTCTACTCCCTGAGGTGCTCCACCTGCCCAACGAGGTCGTCCAGGTGCATCTTCTTCCTCATGTGGCTTCCCTCAAGGACTCGCGGGCAGGAATAGGGGGACGGGCGGTGCCGGACAACCGTAGGAACATGGTGACAAAACAGAGGGACCGGAAAGCAATTGTGAATTAAATGAACGATGAATATTGTTGAATTATATTATGAAATTGATGTTTACATTGATGAATTCCAAGTGATTTGGAAGATCAGTTTTTCATTTCTACCAGAAAACTCTATCTGTAGATGGATGAAAAATCAGAACAAATATTACATGGGAGACAAACAAATGGATTACCGGGAAAAAAAGAACGAAGGAAAATAATGCGCTGCCCTTCTAACGGTGGATAGTCACCTCAACAAACGATGGACAATCAACAAACTGTGAAAAAAATAAATGATGATAGCATACAGAAAAGAATAAGAAAAAAGAGAGAGTACAAACACTTGTCGATCACGAGCCTCTGACGTTGAAGAGCTCAACTCCAGATCCCAATGGATCGTATCTATACCATCATGAAGGAGTCATCTCAAGGTAGACAGTAAGTGTAACACCCCAACCCCAAACATAGTGTCATACCTAAAACTCACGAAGTCTGGGTGTGGTTTATAAGTGGTGGGGATTACTACTTGACAACTTGGGCTTAAGCATTTTGGGTGATTGCCAACGGGTCCATCTGGACCCGAACCCAACAAGTTGTCAGGGTCAATTTTCCTCGATAACGGACCGGGGACCTAAGCCTGGGACGTTACAGTAAGGATACCGTCAGAGCTAAAACATCAATTAGATCTTTCTTTGCAACATTACATGATAATCGTAATAGAGAACACAGTTCATGAAGTTGGCCAATGAGATGTACTCGCCAGGGAAGAAACATTAGAGGATCGTCATCAACTTTCCATAATATAATGGAGAATTTACATTGAGGTTTCAGTAAAATTCAGATATGGAAACTGAAAGTGTAACTAGAGGAGGAGGTGGTCGGTGGGAGGAGGAAGTGATTGGCGGGGAGAAGAGGTGGATGCTGGAGGAGGAAGAGGAGAAGGAGATGGTCAACAGGGAGGAGGAGGTGGGTGCTGGAGGAGGAAGGGAAGGAGGTGGTGGTCGGAGGGAGTGAAGAGGTGGACGCTTGAGGATGGAGTGTACTCATTTGTAAATAGTAGAACTTAAAGGGTAGAACATGTAAAATGTTTGTTGGATACCGTCATAGTTAACGTGAAAATGTATGGAAGTTAACACAGGGGTTATGGGTGTAGAAGTTAAGACTATTGAGGATCTTGAGTATATTATGTGGGGTTATGATTGTAATTACGAAACTACTCAGGGTTATGGGTGTAAATAACTCTTTCCTTTAGGCCCCGTTTGTTTGATTGGAAAGGAATTACAATGGAATGTAATCAAGATAAGAATGGAATTAACAATGGAATGGAAAGGAATAAGTTTTTCTACTCCATTGTTTGGTTCATATTAAGAATCGAAAATTTTATTATGAAACACATTCCTTTCTTATGTTTGGAAAGAGAAAAGAATAGAAATAAAATAACATTTCTTTGATATATTTCGTTAAGTAGAAAAAATAAGCAGTATCCCTCCAACTTATTTTTTCATATAATTGATATACTTCATATAAGGAATCAATAGTAAAATTTAAATGAAAACTACTTTGATTTTTTCCCATACAATTGATATATTTGATATATCCATATCCGTATCCGCTAGAATATTTAATTACTATATCAATATCCATATGCGAAAAAAATGAAAATGTTATAGGTATCCGTATTCGCATAAAAATACATATCCATATTCGTATAAATATCCACTAAAATGTAACCCATATCCATATCCTGAAAAAGTAAAGATGGTATATGTATCCATATCTATAGCTGCAAAAAAAATAAAACTCATTTCCCTGTCCATATTTGCTTCCCCCAAAGAATCCTCATCCATGTGCATATATGTATCCGCAAAAAAATTAAAACCCATATCCATGTCTGTATATGTATTCGCTTTAATATAATTAATATCCATACATTAGAAAAAAATGAAAATTGCATCTGTATCCATATCCATATTAGAAAAAAAAATCTATATCCTTGTCCATATCCATTTCTGGAAAAAAAACATATCCATGTTCCTATCCATACCCGAAAAAAAATCATATCTGATATAATTTATCCATATAGTAGATATACTTAATATATATGTATTTGTATCCGTCGAAATATCTTGTAACCATATTCATATCCGTATCTAAAAAATGAACCGTGTCTATATCTGTATCCAAAAACTATCCCATATACATGTCAGTATCCATATATGCATATATTTGTAATTTATCCGACCTTTTACATCCATATGTGTGTATCCATGCTAATGTCCATATATCCATGTCCAAAAAAAATCATATCCATGTCGGTGTCCAGACAAATATCCAAAAAAGAAAAACATATATCCATGTTTATAACCATGTATTTATAACAATGATATATTAATTAAAAAAATATTGAATAAGAATACATTCATTAGCATTTCTAAGGAATGGAATCCCAATTCCTAAGGGGGTACCTAGGATTGGCGACTCCCATGTATGAGGGAATCTGGTTTCCTTCGTAATCGTTATTCCTGCCTTAATATGATCTAACAAACACAAGAATGGAATCGACGGAGGAATAACGATTCCATTCTCCCCTCTATTCCTGCATAACAAACATGGCCTTAAGGTTTAAGGAGAATGGAATGAGAAAAAAATGTGGTCGATTTCCGATCCTCATTTCATTGAAAGTTTTTATTTGGAAGGGGTAAAGGTGGAGTAAGTATACATATTCCTATTCTTCGTTGTTCTTAAAATATAAAAAAAATAGTTGTTTTGTGGAATAGGAATAGTTTGTATAGAATATGTTGTGTGAATGAGCTATAAATAGTAACTATTGTTTAAATGGAGAGGAATAATGGAAAGTGGAATCATTGTGTAACATAGAGATAAAATAACTATTCTTGGTATATAGAAAACCCATAATAAGTGAAGCAATCCTTAGATTTATTATCCTTATTATGTAAAGGAACATCTTTGTTTGTCGCTTCTTCTTTTTTTGTCTTTACTTATCCCTTCTCATTGATGAACTAAGTTAGAACACATTTTTGATGTGTTGATGTTTTTACTATCTATTTATTAAAGCATTATGCTGACACAAACTAGTTTCCTATCATCAAACTATACATTACTAGAAAAAACTATACATTAGTCAGTATGTTATCAACTGTACTAATCCTCTCTTATTTACAAAATATAAACAAAATATCCTGGAGATTACTATCTTCATTTTTTATTATTAGTATTCCCTTGTTTAGCACAAGGAAAATGGTTCTCACACCCAAAAAGACACCCAAAATTAGATTTTTCCTGTAAAGCATGGCACCTCAACAACCACGTAGGATCGCCATGCTTGTGATGGTAGTTGATTTATTGGTACTTGATACATCTCTAAGCATGATAAATGACTTCTTCTGACAATTATTATTGCAAAGGATTCACTATATTTTTAGTTGTACTCATGACATGTCTTCGAGGCAACTTGCCTTCAGTTCAAGGATTTGGCGTATTTTCAGTTTATTTTATGGCAAGTCTTTTGGGCAACTTGTCATTATTTAGGAGCATGTTGTATTTTAGTTCGTTTTGTTGACATATCTTTAAGGACAATAAGTTATTAGTTTGGATCTTGTCATATTTTTAGTTTATTTTTATGGCAGGACTCCGAACCAAGTTCTCATAAGTTTATGGATCACCCTATTTTTAATTTTGTACTCATGGCAAGTTTTTTCATCAAAGCTTCATGACTGGTCTCCAAAAGGCCTTCTTCCTTTGCATAAACTATCATTGCACCACTATTACCACAACTATCACCACCACAATTGCGGGTCTATTGTGTCCACCTCCACCATCATAGCTACGGTCATGACGACATTGCCATTGCAACCACTATGTCACCATCACTATTGTTGTTCCACCACCACCGCCTCTGCCACCATTGAGCCTCCACCACTGCTACCAGAGGCAGAGGGAAAGACGGGCACGTAGGGACCGCCTCCTTCTAAAAATAATAAAGATTTTAGCTAATTTATATTAATATCTTTTCAAAACAAAATTGAGGAAAAAATATTGATTCATTTATATTGACCCCCTCTTTATAAAAATCAACATTTTTTAATCAACATATTATTGATTAATTTATAATGCCCTCTCTAAATTAAATAGAAGATCCACATTTTTTGAATAAAAAAGCCTTCAACCCCTCTCCATTGAAATAGAAACCTCATCTCTATAATAATAAATTTGTAAGGCATAAGTTATATATATTCCAACAGACTAAAGATTGATCCGTTTATAGATAATATCTGGTTACACCCTAACTATCGTGTCACACAAGCCACCACCCTTTCTCGCATCTGATCAGTCGATCGGAGAGGTGTTCTTAACGTCTAGCCTTGGAGGGCATGCGGTGTACAACAAGTCAAATCGGACAATCGTTGTGTCGTCCGCCCTCACAATACTCAGAAAGTCACCAATTAACTAGGTCAATAATCAACCCACAATGTATGATAAATCAATGAAAATTGTATGAGGTGAAATTTATTATAGCAGGAAAATAAATGTGTATAGCAAGAAAGTGCAGGGGTCGAACCACCGAGAGCAAATACGTAGATAGGGGATTTATTGTTTATAAATAAAAATAAATAACAAATGTTTTTCTACTTTGCCGCTTTTAAATTTTTTGTAAGTTTTTAATTATATTTGATTTTTATGTATTTTTATTATATATATTATATTTTTATTTTATCATTTTTATTTTTTTATATTTTTCTAATTTTAACTTCTTTTTATTTTTAAATATAATAAGTATATATATATATATATGTATCTATATATAATATTATGTATAATATAAATATTATATATATGTGATATATATGTAATAAATATAGAAAAATTCACATCAGAACCGTCCTTAGAGATTTAAATATATTTATGGGTATTTATTAAAAATAAAAAAATTAATAATAAATATATAAGTACTTACAATATAAATAACGTACACATACTTATATATAGCTATATATACTCAAAATTTATAAAATATAATATTTTTTCTTTTTATAATTTTCTATTTATTTATGAATTTTTATATAATTTTTGCTAATTCTTAGGTATAAATTTATTAAATATAGAAAACATGGTATATAATAATTGGCCAAATATTTTACGCTTTTAAAAATATATAATAAGTTCAAAATTTCCCAAATTTATTTTGAATATATAATATATAATATAAATAAAAATATATAGTAGAAAACTATATTTTTAAATTTTTAGGTTTTTTCTTCTTTTTCTATGATTAGGAGGGTTTTTCAATTTTTGTGGTTTTTTTTTGTATTTTTGTGATTTTTAATCTGAAGTTATAATATAGTTATATATAATATATAATTTTTTCAGAATTTTAAGATAGCTTTTTATATTTTTTGTATTTTTAATGCTAGACATGGAATAAATAACTCTTAAATAGTTTTTAATAAATAGAAAATGCAAGTAAATGCTAAATAAAAATCATGGTATGAATAATCAACATATCATGCATTACTATGATTGTTCCAAGATTTTATAAGAACTGAAGCTATTTTAAGAAAAATAAAAAACAATAAGATAATATACAACCTGCCAGGGTTATATTTGTAATAAAAATAAAAATTAAGGGTTTTCATGCAAAACACCTAAAAAGTTAACACTTACTTATAATTTTCAAGAACTTAATACAAATAAAGAATCCCAACAACGTTTCCTTGCAATTTGCCCACCTCACACGGACCACCACGTGAGGTGAGCTGGCATTGGAACTATATGCAATATCCAACAAGTGCGGGGGTGCAATGTTATTTTTACACATATTTTTGAACTAAACTTAATTCTTATAGGACTAAATAGTAAATACAAAAAGCGGAGGGGTTACTAATATATTTACCGTGTTAAGTACATGCTATCGGAGGGCTCGTAGTGCTCTACGTGGCATGAACTAGGGCTCTGGGACCCGTCGTTTCACTGCGAATCAGACATGTTCTTATTAGAAATGGAGTACGGCTCGATCCGATGACCCTCGATGTCGATGGAGGAACACTTAAGAACACATGCCCGACGAGCTTCGATCAACAAAATGTCAGTCCTCTAAGCTCCTCTTTTGCAGCTGAGAGTCTTCTGGGCTTCCTGGAGTTTGTGCACACCTACAGGACTCATGAAGATGGTTCGAGCCCCATCGGAGGGGGGTTGGATATCCAGACCGCCTAGAGCTCTGCTAAGAGCTTGTATGTCTGCTCCAGGAGGCTCCTTTGATTTGATTCCTGCAAAAAAACAAAGAGGAGGATGAGAGGGTCGTGGTTGACCCTCTCTTGAAGCTAGATACGCAAAGGAATGGCGTGGGAGATGGAGCCCGGCGACGACGGAAGAGGGAGCTCTTGTTCCCACTCAATATGAGGAGGATCAAGGGGTAAACAAGGGGAACAAAGAATTCATAGGGGATGGAAGATGAGGCGAAATGGGGGTCGGGCACAGTCGAATGACGATGAATTTGGGACTGGAGCCTAATGTTCCAACAATTTTAAATCTTAAAATTAAGCTAAAGTACAAGCTTATTAACTAAACTAAGGTTAAATATAATCTACTGAAATAAAATGTAAGAAAACCTAATCTAAACAATCATACCTGTGGGTAACAAGGAGTAGAGAAGTTCGATTGGCGGAGCTCCGACGAACTTGGATCGCACCTTCTCCTTCCTTCTTCTCGCTAATAAGGCTAGGGAACACGTCACTGTCACTAAGGTATTCGACCTAGAAGATTGTATTGGGGTTCTGGTAGGAAGAAGGGTATCAAAAAAGGAAAGATCACCGACCTAGGATATTTTATAGGTTGATGGGGGGCAAAAGGGGTGAAGAGATTGCGTGATGGAGGAAGAGGATAGGTGAGATGTATAGGGTCAGCGAGGTAGAGAGATGTGCGAGCTGCAGCAAGGCGCTCGAGAGGAGAGGGAGCGCGGAGGAGGCATAGAAAATCAGCTAAGTCAGGGTCACAGAGTCTGAAACGTCGAGTGACGGTAGCAAGGACGGTTGACCCACTGGTCAACGGTCGCTGCCTTCTGGTTGGTCCACATGGACCAACCGGAAAATATATGGGAATAAATTTATTATTAAATAGATTAAAAAAGTAAATGAGTTATTTAATTTTTGGTCAAAACATATTTTTTTTGTAATTATATGAAGTATTTTATTCTTATTTTTATTTATATTTACAAGTTAATTTATTAGGTGCTCATATTTACATGCATATACATAAGTATATATACCTCTATTTAGCATTTTTTATTTTGTATTATATATTTTATTATTTTATTTACATAATTTATATATTCGTAACTTACTTACTTATACTTTTATATTTTTATTGTATTTTTCTTATTTTATTTATTTACTTAAATAAATATGTACATATATTATATATGTAAATACCTATATATTTTATAGCTTTATTTATAGCTTTATTTATTTTTGTAGATTTTTAATTATTTTGTTCTTATTTTATTATTTACATGCATTTTGAATAATATTTTCAAATTTATAAAAATATAAGAAAGTGAAAAATATAAAGGATAAATATATTTAATATTATATATAAGTATATTGTACAATGATGGCCTAAAGGCCAACTTTTGCATCTTAAGTCCAAATTAAATGAAACCACCTTCATTAAATAGATAATTTAATTTTATGAACAACAAAGGTGAGTTTGATCAATTTTGAGTTTGTATGGATAAGATACATGTCTGTAAAATTTTCTTTGTGATTTTTTATTCTATTTTTTCGAGCACACTGTGCATTTTTTAATGATTTTTTTAAAATTTTCTTTGTATTTTATGTACAATTTTCATTTTGAGGGTTTATTTATTTGATGTATAAATAAGAAAATAAAATAGATCCCAAAATGTAATTATTAGACTATAGAATTAGGGTTTCTGAGCTATGTTTTCTGTATGAGCGGTAGTCCTATCCCCCTTACTTTATTCCTTGTCGACCAAGTCATTATGATGACCGAGTCCCGATGTCTGGGGACACTTAGTGTCTTTGACACTTCATTCTTTTTCTTTTCTTTCTTTATTCTTTTATTTTGATATTAAATACAATATTTTGTACAATGTTCAAGTGTCTATTATTTAATGTTATTTTGTACAATTTAATGCTATATAATGTATTTATCTATGGATTTAAGGCCAAAGTAAAAGAATAAAGGTGATAAAATGGAGATTCATCAGCATCGTAGTTACGCACCATTGCTAGCACAACAATCGCTAACTGCCTCCATGCATCGACAAATGTGGTAAAATTATGCTATTTTCTCCCTTATGATAAGATATTTTTAAATATTTTGAATTCTTTAAATTCGTGTTAGTTTGGACATTACCTAGATGTCAAATGGGATGCTGGTTGGTTTTAGATTTGATTTCTGAAGATGTATATCATGTATCTTTATTGATATTGATTAATCTATTATGAAAAGAAGCTATTGTATGCCTTAGATTGCATCAACCCATGACTAAACAAAAAGAAGTTTTTGGCACACACCTCGGGGGAAAATTCGTGCAGGAGGTATGTTTGGAAACATATTGGCCATATACGGCCGTCAATATTCTTTTTTGTTATGTACCGTAGGTAAGCCGCCTCTTCAAGAGGCGGCTTTGTCCTTAAACTTTTCATGTGTTACATACAAGTGAAAGCCGCCTTTTGAAGATGCGGCTTTGGCTAAAACCAATCCCCTTAGAGTTTTTGTGATACATACCAGTGAAAGCTGCATCGTGAAGAGACGGCTTTGACTAAAATCAAAACTGCCCCTTCAAAAGGCGGCTTACCTACGATACTTAACAAAAAAATATTGTCCACCGTATATGACAAATATGTTTCCAAACATACCTCAGGCACGAATTTTCCTCACACACCTCGCCTAGCAAATCTGCGGCGGGCACCTTTGAAGAGCAAAAGCAGTCGGATCGAATCCGTTGAAAGAGGAAAGGAAGATCCCACCCATCTCACAACACGATTTCCGATCTCTGAGTTGCTGCTGCTTCGAAGAGATCGGAAGGATGTCAACAATGGAGGAGGAGCTCAGATCCATGTCCCAGGACCTCGACGCCTTGGGAGGGGCGTTGCCCGACGCCCACCGCGATCTGATCTCTCAGGTCAAGCCTTCTGCTTTTTGCCGTGCCAGCATTGCTCGATCCGGTCGTCAGTTTCGCTGCATTGGCGGTTGATTGCTCCCGAAATCGTTGATAATTCCTTTGGATCGCGATCGTTTCTATTTCGTGGAATTGTTGCATATGTAGCTGATCCGTGACATTTCGGTTTGTGTGGCGTTGCACTGCAGTCGCTTTTCGAAATATTACGCCTAGAATTCACGTTTTTGAGAATCGATATGTCTGTTTTCGGAGTTTTTTGTTGGAGATATGCAAATTTATCTGCGATCATTGCGATTTATGGTTGGCTGTTTTAATTAGATTTCTGACTGTTCAATTTCTTTTAGATGCAAAATCGTGTTCAGAAAATTGCGAGCCTGTCTAAAGCTATCTCGGCGAGAAGATCCAAAGTCACGGTACTTCATAGTTTTCAGATACTGCAGAATTGCATGCCACTTCATGGGGTTTTCGTATCTAACAACATCTACGGGTTACGGAAATTCCAGGTCATGAGCTCTGAAGTGATAGATAGCAATCCGTATAGTAGACTGATGGCACTTCAGCGTATGGGAGTTGTAGCGAACTATGAAAGAATACGTGACTTTTCAGTTGCGATTGTGGTGAGTGCACGTTTTTATCGAACGGTTCTCTTCATAGAATTTACATGAGTTGCGGGATTGATTTGATACAGATGGCAACAAATAGCTGGTCTCACTAGGTGAGGATTGTACAAATTGATGTAATATTCTTCTTCTTTTCTCTTGAGAAAAGAAGAGTCGATGTAATATTGAAGGAGAGATAAGTATTGTTGACTTTATAGGTAGTTGGGTGATCAATGTAACACAATCTGGCTTAAGGTTTTTAAAGAATTTAAATAAATTTTATTCAATTAATCTGCTTTTAGAAAAAAAGGAACTTAGTTCAATAGAGGTGCTGTGAAGGATGAACTTATTATGATAAGGTTTTTGACATATATATGTAAAACAACTTCCAGAGAACTGTTTGTTTATACAGAAAATGAAAAAGATATACAATGGGTTGTGGATGTATTCGTTCAAGTTCTTTTTATGATGGTTTCACAGATTCTAGACAGTTTAGACCTGTTTGTCTACAGCAACTATTGAGCCTTTTCCCACTTTAAGTGGGATAAACTACATATATATTTTTTACTTCGTAACAAATCTCATTTGTGTCGTACTTGGACCTAGACCCAAAGATGTCATTTTCATCTTAACAGTTCCCTTCCAATAGTTCTTTAATCATTCACATCCTCTTTTATAAGTCTCCTCTGATAACTTCTCGCATAGGTGAACCGGAGTTGTATATGTCATTTATACATGCCCAAACCATCTTAAATGAGTTCCTTTCATTTTTATTGTCAATCAGTGCTTCTACAAAACTTTATCATATATTCTCATCGTGTATCCGATCCTTCTCTACGATACCACACAGCTTCATGCATTTTCTCCATATGATTATAGTTAACTGTCTAATGCTTACTGAACTAATGAATTCACCTTTCATGTTCAAAGGTACCTTTGTATCATGTTCGAAGCCTCTTCTACTTAAACTACCATGTATTCGTTAATGAGTGACACATCCATAAGTTTCTCCATCGAAACGAAAAATTAAACCCAAATTTAATAACACCCTTCTTGGGAATGCAATGTGTTCTGAGATTCTCGAATATCATGTCTCTAATTTCCTTGATATTGAACTTACATTTCCTATAATTTGCCTTATTCTCCTCAGTGAAAAATCCTGACACTTCGGAGCTTCTGTCCACCTTTAAGCTTTCTATTGCCTCTATCTCGTCTTGTCCATTAAAACAATATCATCCAAAACTGTGTCCGTGCACCGGTCCCGTATATCTTATTTGTTAAATCATCCATAAATTTGGAAATAATTTAAGTTTTCGAGGTTTAAATGTGGTGTAGCTGAAAATAATATGTCAGCTCAACTGGAGTCCTCACATAAGGTTTTGCTTGGTTATTTTATCTCGTATTAGATTGACATGTACAATATGCACACATTTCTTCTGTAAAATCCTCAACATCCTTTCTTGTGGTACAATATTATAATCCTTCTTAAAGTCAATATAAACCATATGAAGTTCTTTCTTTCTTATTTAGTAAAGTTTCGTATAAGGGCAAAGCCTTCTCACACTTTTAAGTAGGGTCGGCTACATGGATTCTTGCTCAAATCCATGTTGAAAGATCCAACTATTTTTTATGTTGGTTGTCAACTACCTAACGCAACCCCCGACAAGGGGGGAGAAATTTCATATATTGCCTTCAAATGTTTATGGCCTTAGTTGCAGACATAATAGACATAAAACTTAATTGGCTTTGTAGAATTGTGGAGACCTGTCTCAACTTCCTTTAAGTACCCTTTCTCACAATGTCATCATATGAGTCATTACACGTCTCACTTGTCCTTGTCGAAAATTATACCGGTACTTTCTTGCTTTACCAAATAATATCACATGCCTTTGTAAGGTAAGTACTGCAAAAATCTTCCAAACCTTTAGATGCCATCTTATCCCTTAGCTTTCTTGAAATATATAAATTTTAAATCCTCAACTTTATCTTTCGTTTTTTTTAATAACGATCATGATTTAAATGGGAAATATAGTTCCTGCCCTCCTCGAGGGTGATCTCGGTAGCAATATTCTCATTAAAATGGTTGCAAAAAACTATTCTTCCACCTTGACCTTATACTTACTTTCATCCTTATACTTAATGCACTTAACTTGGTAAAATTCTTAACTTCCACTTCCTGACCTTAGCTAGCTTGAAATCTCTTACATCTTCCTTTAAATCCAGGTTCATGTAGAGATACATCCAAGCTTTTGTATTTGCATTACTAAAAGTTTATGTTGTACTTCTTCACTCAATCACCGAGCTTCTTTTGAAACTGATACACTGATGCGGATCGAAATTGGATTTTTGCGCGTCGACGAAAAATAAATATTTGAACGGTGGATTTTCAGTGGTAGAGAAATAGAGGGGTTGAGAAGAGAACTCGTCGGGAACACGAGGGGATGGAGAGGAGAAGGCGTGTAGATCACGCGAGGGGAGAGAGAGAGGAGAGAGATAAAATCTCAAATTTTATAATTCACTGAACTGACTCCATAACTAGTCTATCATCCCTTTATATAGGAGGGATGAGATTACAAAAATAGAAACTCAATTCAAATTCAAAACTAATTCCCCTAGTTTAACTCTAACCGACTACTAAATTTGAAATTCAAATTCCTAAGGGTGCGTTTGGCTCGTGGGTTATCCTGAGGTGGATAACCCAGTTTTGTGTTTGTGTGTTTGGTTGGTGGGTTAAGGGTTGGGAGGGTTTATGTGATGTGATTGTATTGGAATTTGAAAAAGTTGGTAGTTATTATGGTATGATTGTATTGAAATTTGAAAAAGTGGGTAGTTGTTGTGATGTGATTTGTATTGAAGTTTGGAATATTGATGAAGTTGAGTATTTTATGATTTTTAGATGATATGATGGTATAATATATATTTTTTTGATTGGAAAAAGAGTGGACCCCACTAGTGGGTTGGGAATATGGGTTTTGAGGGGTAACCCACCTAAAGTGAGGGGTAACCCCCCTACCAAATGCACCCTAACTAATCAATTGAGATCACACGCGATCTCTTTATTAAAAAAATGCGATGACATAAAAAAATGCGACGACATAATTAAATACATGCAGCCCTATATTTCCGATCCACGCTGCATCAATTCTCCTCCGCTTGAAAAATTCGTCTCCCGACGAATTGCTTGATCTTCGATGTGCTGTTGGAGAATTTGATCCTTGAAATTGTAGCTTGTAATTCCTTCAATTAGATCTTTTTCAACGTTACGTTTGTAGTCTTTTTTAATTGAAGGGCGTCTCTGCAATTTTCGTACCCCTTCAATTTATCACCCAAATAGCCCTTTTGATAAAATCTTTTGGGAGGAGGGGTTTTCCTGCAAATATTCCAAATTAACCTCCTATCCCTAACTTTATGGGATAGGTCTTCTGCTGGAGATAAATCAAGAGGCCATCATAGACCTCGTTCTTCCTTCCTTTGCCGTGGGTGATGCCGAACCCTAGGGTTAGGGTTCCCGTAGCTTTGGCGGCGCGGGATTAAGAGGGGAAAGGTGGCGACGTGGTCGCTATGGGGATGGCGGAGCTGCAACAGGTAGGGAGGGGAAGGGTGGTGGCGGGAGGGGATGATGGGGCTGGGGGTTTTCTCTGGAGGTGCGTCGGTAGCGGGAGAGGCGGTAGGAGGAAGAGCCGGGGCTGGGAGATGTATTGGCGTGGGATTGGGGCGAGAATCGCAGGTGCGAGAAGGGGTTCTGGTGATGCGTGGGTGATGGGAAGGGGCGCAAGGGCTGGGGCCTGTGCCGCAGGGGCTGGGGCTTCGGGGGCGTCGGGAAAAGTGATGTTGGTGGTGGCGCAAGAGGCGCGAGGGTGGCTGTGGGAAGGGGTAGCTGCAGTGGGCTTGGGGCTGGAGATGCGGGGTTGTCAACGGGGATGGTAGGAGGCACAAGGATGTTGTCGGGAACCTGCGGAAGGGTCGTATGTGGCCCGGGAATCGATTTTTCCAACGATTGCAGATCTGAAAATACCTGGACAGCAAGCGTTTCGTCACTTTTTCCTTCTGGAATGGCCTGGACAGCGAGCAAGTCGGCGTTTTCCTCCTCTGAAACGGCCGGGATAGCGAACAAATCATCCTTGACGTTGTCGTTTTCGCCTGACATGGCCGGACAGCGAGCACATCGTCGTTGTTGCCTTTTCTTCTATCCACAATGATCTGAGCAGCGCACAGATCATGGTCGACGACAATATTTTGTTCGTCGTCAACTTGCACCATAAAAATATCAACATCGTACCATGAGTCTATCCATTGTTGAACCTTGATGCTTTTCCTGAGGCGCTTCTTGTATTTTTGTTGACACGAATGCGCATGTGATCCTCGTGATAGGGTGGCTCGATCGAGCTTCATTCTCCAATATGTGACAGGATCGTCGAATCGTGAGAACGATTCAACATCCATGCTCTGATACCAATTGATGCGGATCGAAATTGGATTTTGCGCGTCGACGAAAAATAAATATTTGAACGGTGGATTTTCGGTGGTAGAGAAATAGAGGGGTTGAGAAGAGAACTCGTCGGGAACACGAGGGGATGGAGAGGAGAAGGCGTGTAGATCACGCGAGGGGAGAGAGAGAAGAGAGATAAAATCTCAAATTTTATAATTCACTGAACTGACTCCATAACTAGTCTATCATCCCTTTATATAGGAGGGATGAGATTACAAAAATAGAAACTCAATTCAAATTCAAAACTAATTCCCCTAGTTTGACTCTAACCGACTACTAAATTTGAAATTCAAATTCCTAACTAATCAATTGAGATCACACGCGATCTCTTTATTAAAAAAATGCGATGACATAAAAAAATGCATCGACATAATTAAATAAATGCAGCCCTATATTTCCAATCCACGCTGCATCATATACCTATCTTACATTACCTAGAAACCTCTTTATATCCCACATCTAATCAACATTTGTAACAACTAGTCATTTTAATCTTTTATTCTTTTTTTCTTTTTTAAGATTATGCCATTAAGTTCATCTTCGTATACACCATTTATTCATTGTGTGGTTTAATTATTTGTGTATCCAAACTACTAGGCGTTGTTCAACAATTAAAACCACCTGGAAAGATCTTGCAATCTAAGCAATGCCAACTTTTCTCTTCTAAGAAAAATAGTCAAATCCTTATGACAAGCTCATAGACTACCACGAAATCAAGAAAATATTTTTATTCTTCAAATTATAATCATAGCCACGTCACTATTATGAACAGTTAAATACTACAAGACATCTTTTCCTACATGCCCATTTAGGCACCCAACCAACAAATCATTTCTCCATACGGGATCCCTTGAAAAACCTTATCCAACTCCCCCAAACTTCCCTTTTTATTTTTTTATGCTAGGATATCTTAGAGTAGATATGCGTAAATTTATGATATCTACTCACAAAATCAAATGAAAAATATATAATTCGATAATTTTGATTTTTAAATCTCCTGAGTTTTGCCCCACTCTCATTTCCTAAACACCTTAACTTCTAAGAGATCTGTTCAAAATCTCCTCACTTTTTCTCCACACCATTATATCTAAGATAAGCATAAGATACTATTCCCCCTTAATCGTTTAGCCCCACGTCTCCATGAGCTTGTTAGTGAGAGTACCAAGTCTCACCTGTAACCCATTTTATGAACTACTACTCATGTCCTTCACATCCATCCATACATCCATCAAGATGAGGAGACCCTTTCCTTATGTAAGAGAGGATGATTTATTTACTATTTTTTAATAATTTTTTCCTTCAGGACTATCATGTAGTCTTCCCACTAGTATTATGAATTCACTTTCTCTCATATAAGAGGATCCTAGGTTTTCTTTATGTACAACTTTTTTTTCCCACAAAAACCATATGACCCACCGTCACTATTCGTCAATGGCCCCTATCGATACCACAGTCTCTTGATGTTGCCCCTCCCTTTATTGACCTCTACCACCATCACCTCTCATATGTATTCCTTCAAAAGCTGCTCAAGGTTGTCGTTGGTGGGGGGGGGACATCTGTCTAGTTAATTGACAACATCACCTGTACTACTAGGACACTCTTCGACAATAGGTGGTATAGGCACGACCTTTTCGTGTGGTTTCCACTCTTTGTTTGTGTTTGCACAACCCCATATGGGAGGATCACCCAAGGTTTACATATTCAATTTTAATTTCAAATATGCTTGCACTCTTTAGTGAAGATCGACCTCCTTATCGCACCATCACTATGTTCGATGAGATTACTTAAGAGACAAAGCCCATTGTCTCTACCTCCTCTGTAGTTTACGTTGAAACTTTATCAAAGTAAAAAGTGTTGAAAATTATGTGCTTTAATTTCAATATTTTAAGATGTTTGTTTGTGAGCATAGGAAGATTAATGTCCTTACAAAGGACCTTCTGAAGGAGGTCGACAAAGACTATCATAAATGTCTACATAATAATTACCAGATAACTAACCGGCTCTCCAATAATGTTGATTATCATGAATCTCTATGCAAGGAGATCGACAAGGAGATATGAGAGGAGCTTGCTCAAACTTGCTCCCAACAAATAACATCACCCACACATATATGCATATTTGGTCAACATCCAAGGGAGACTCTACTCTTAGTCAATATTATATTTTATATGTCAAGGTTCAATGAGGAGTTGGCTATCTTCCAAGTTCCAACATGCTTATTGTTCCAAGTATGTCCAAGAATGTGTTAACTGCCATGCCTGCATGTTTCGTCTTGGCTTGAGTCCACATTATCATACAATGATGGATTAGTTTCTTCTTGTTGACACAATTCCTTCTATACGTGTTATTTTTTGGTCGATTTTAGCAGCTTTACGCCATACTGCCTACTTCACCTCTTCCTGTCAAGAATTTTGTACTTGTTATCTGTAGTGAACAAGGAGGCAGCGACTGCTCAGGTGCTAGATGCAGGGACACCGTGATTCATGCTATGAATGCGAACATATTTTCCATACTTGTGTTTATTGCCAGTTGATTGATCACCCATATAATAGGTGTTGGGTAAAGTTTGGTCAACTACCTATAATCAATTAGGCAGTGGTTGGTTCCGATGGTCAATATTGACATGATCCATGTGACCATTACTGAGTATTTTTAGTATGTTCAACTATCCTCGGGTGACTACTGACTACCGATGCAGCTTCTTCAGGGTTGATCCTCCACCAACATAAATTTTGATATGACTAGTTTTCTTACTATCTTAAGTATCACATCTAATTCTGCTTCCACTCCATGTATCCAATGGATCATTGACTCAGGTGCACCTGACTAGTAAAGGTTCATCCCTACTGATCCTCGACCATTTATGAATGTGTGGCCAACCAAATTGGCTAATAGATCTCATTCATTGATATACTCTGTTGGTAGCACTCACTTTGCCTCCATATTCTCTCACTAGACTCTACTGTGCACCTAAGTTTCCCTTCAAATGCTTTCAGTTAGTCGTTTATGTTTTTAGCTCCTTCCTCTCATTTACGTAGGTGCCCTCTCTATGTTGGGGAAATTTGGTAGGTTGATTGGGCACTGCTGGTGGGGAAGATGGAGTAGAAGTTGGCTGCTTGGAAGGCCACATGTTCATCAATGAGTGATCTACTAATGTTGCTAGAGCCTATCCTTTATGTTATTGTGAATCTTTAGTGCACCTTTTTTTAGGCATGCCATGGGATGTACACCAATGACATTCATCTCATGGATTAGGACACAATGACTTTATCTAGGCAGAATGGTGGTCTTGGGGTGTTTGAGACTTAGAGAGATGAACAGTACCATACCAATGAATAAGTACTGAAAATATATGGGGTTGTGAGGGTGTCATGTGTTGCCTGCTAAGAGGCATTATGGTATCTCATATAGCTTAAAGATGACTTCGAGTGTTGTTGGGGCTCCCTCGACATTCAAAAGAGGTACTTGTTCGGTGGCCAAGATTTGGAGGTGTTGTTGAATGTTGTTAGGGCTCCTTTGCCATTTCTGTGCATGTCGCTGGCTGAAGGCACGCATTTTGAGCTTCTGGAAAGATGACTGGAGTCTCTGGACCAAGGATTGGGAAATGTATGACCATCTTCTGAGGGTTTTATAATGGCACAGAACCACGATATGAAGATTGTTAATGTTTGGTCCAGTAGTGGTTGGACTTCCACATTCTGGATGCTCAATATTATCGGAATTGTAGTTGCAAAAATTTTGTGTGTTGATAAAGGAGTTGAGCAGAATTAAGGGACCTACTTTGCTTCAGGAACCCAGAAGATATTGAGCATCTCTTCTTCACTTGCAAGGTGGCCAAATAGATTTGAAGGATTGCACGATGGATCGGTTGGAGATCACCTCGAGTACTGCTTTCTGGGCTTCACTTGTTGCAACTTTCTATAGATCTAGGGAATGAACTGGTCAAACCCATGACAACCTTTGAATGGTTTAGACAATGGGTGAATTTCCATCACGGAAAATTTGTGAAGAATCTCATTGAGCAGCATTGTCCGGATCTTGGTAAATATCCTAAACCCTAAGCAGGTTATCTACATGGATTTTTTTACATTCAAAAGAAATCTGTGGATCTCGGCCTCGTCCGGTGTGATCCGCGTTCAGGGACCGTACCCATCTTTTAAATGAAGGTTCTCTCTTGGAACATTCGGGGACTTGGGGAGCTGGACAAGAGGAGAATCCTTGGTTCGCGTTTCATTGAATGGAGTTGTGATGTGGTCATGCTGCAGGAGACAAAGCTCCAATCCGTCTCCGACGTCGTTTGGAGATCCTTCGACGCTGGTGGCTTAGATGAGTTCAGAGCACTGGATGCTGTTGGTGCCTCGGGAGGGCTTCTTGTGGCGTTGAGATCTTCTACCTTGACTTTCAGTTCGGTGCTTCGTGGGAGACACGTTCTCTCTGTTCTACTGATGTGCGTCGAGTCCTCTACACCCTTGGCGGTTTCATGTGTTTACGGCCCTTGTAATCATGTTCGGCGGAGGGAGTTATGGGAGGACCTGCATGAGGCAAGTAGAGCATTCGAGGGTATCCCGTGGCTCGTTATGGGGGGTTTCCAAGGTTGCAGAAGTCGGCAGTCGGTACTCGGTCGGCAGGGTCACTGACTAAGGATTAATCGGCAGTCGGGAGAGTAATCGGATTTAGTCGGGCATTAGTCGGTTTTGAATTTTTTAATTATTTTAAATATATAAATCAAGTTTTATAACATATACTCTCATTTATATTCATATATTTAGCAGTTTTAATATTTTTGAGAGCTTAAAAATTATAGCAACAGAAGAAAAAACGAAGCAAGTTAAGAACAAAATGTTTGGTTCATAGCACGGACAAAATGTTAAGAACAAAATGTTTGGTACATAGCAAGAGTTGAAGTTAGAAATAAATTAATACAAAGCTAATCAACAACCACAAAAGGTAAATAACCTAAGTTACCTAACTATCATGCAAATCAACAAGAAGTATCTAAGTTAACGAACATTTAGGCGTAATAAACACAATTCTAATCTTATATAAGTTAACCAACATGAAATTAAATCACAAAGTTTTAAGTAAAATTATCCAGGATATTATATTAATTAGTTGATATTTTATATATACAGAATTTCTTATAATTTTTATTTAACATTATTAGTGTTATTTGTTTTTATATTTTTAATTTATTTGTGAGTTATACTTATTAGCACGTGACCTTAAGTATCTCATCATATTGTCTAACAACAAGCCCTAAATCTCATCTAAATCTAAACGGGTAATCGAGTTTACGGTTTGCGCCGAAACATATATCCGAAATCCCTATGCAAAAGTCAGCCGAGAATTCTCTATGCAAAAGTCGGCCGACTAGTCGGCCGACTAATCGGGCGATTAATCGGGTCTGACCGACTATTGGCCGATTTGGCCTAGTCGAGTCGGGTACCCCCCGACTCAACTAGTCGGACCGACTAGTCGGCCTAGTCGGCCGACTTTTACAACAGTGGGGATTTCAATGTTACCCTTAGAACAACGGATATGCTGGGGTGGCCAAGACCCGGGCTCGGATGATTTTGCTGACGCTATTGATTCAATGGCCCTGGAGGTGATGGACGCGGGGGGCTCGGCTTACACATGGAGGAGCTCCAACTCTCGCTCTCGAATTGACATATTTTTGGCTTCGACAGAGGTGCTTGATTTGTTCGCACTGTCCTCTGTGATGACTCGCCCGAGAGTCTTTTCCGAACATTCACCGGTTCTCTGGGACTCCGGGGAGTCCCACTTGCAGAGGGGTCTCTTTAGGTATGAGAAGAGCTGGTTGTTGGAGGAAAATTTTAGAGAGATGATGGTATCACACTGGTCCAACGTGGAGGTCTCTGGTTCGACCACGTCTAGGTTTGTGCAGAAGCTGGTGTCCTTGCGTACGCGGTTATGTTCTTTCAAGAAGGAGTCCAGAGCTGCCAGGAGCGCTACCAGGGTGGAGGCAGAGGCGGTGGTTAGTAGACTTGATGCACAGGAGGATCTTAGGGAGCTCTCGGGGGATGAGCTGGCCACTCGTTCGTTGGCTCAAAAAATAATTGCGGCTGAGGATCATAAGTGCGTCACTGAATGGAGACAAAGGTCAAGAAATACCTGGCTCAGGGAGGGGGACGCAAACACGGCTTTTTTCCATCGCATAGCTAGCAGGAGGCGTCGGTCAAATGCTCTGAGATCGGTTACGGTGAACGGCGTGCGCGTGGATGGTGACAGACAAATGGGGAATGCGATTGTGGATCACTTTAGAGACTTCTCGGCGAAGAGGCTACCCTGGCTTTGGAGGTGGACAGGGCTTGGGGCTCCTTCTTTGCCGTCCTCTATGTGCGCGGATTTGACACAGGATGTCTCCTTGGAGGAGTTGAAGTGTGCGGTTTGGAGCTTGAATGCGGATGGGGCTCCGGGCCCAGTTGGCTTCCCTGTTGCTTTCTACAGGGATTTTTGGGACCTCGTTGGCAAGGAGGTGCTGGAGGTCGTCTCGGAATTTTGTGTGGGTAATGCTGGTTTCGAGAGAATAAATAAATCCATCATCGTTCTCATTCTAAAGTTCACGGCGGCGGATCACATTGAGGATTTCCGACCCATTGCTCTATGTAACGCCCTCTGCCTGATTGTGGCGAAGGTACTCGCCGTGAGGCTCAACCGTGTTCTGGAGACTATTATATCTCCGCTACAGTCGGCCTTTATCCAGGGCACACACATTTTGGATTGCCTGGTTCTTGCCTCGGAAATCATTGCGAACTGGAAGAGGAGGGGTACGCCAGGTGTTTTATGGAAAGTGGATTTTGCAAAAGCCTTTGATAGCTTGGATTGGAAGTTCCTTTGGTCGGTCTTACGGAGGAGAGGTTTCCTGAATCTTTGGATCTCTTGGATGAAACGCTGTGTTACGATGTCATCCTTTTCGGTCTTGGTGAACGGTCGCCCGGGGGATGGCTTCTTCCAACCGTGTAGGGGTGTGCGGCAAGGTTGCCCTCTGGCACCCCTGCTGTTTGTCATTGCCGTGGATGTTCTGGCGCATGTTGTGTGCTGTATGATTGATGGTGGGTTCTCGACGGGTTACTCGCGGGATGATTCGAAGATCCTGCTGCTGCAATACATGGACGATACTATTTTTTTCATTAAGGGGGGCGCTGAGGAGGCCTTCGGAATGTTCGTGTCCCTGGATCTTTTCAGCGAACTTTCTGATCTCTTCAAGAATGTGGCTAAATCAAAGGTTGTCCCCTTTGGATTATCTGAGGAAGAGGCAATTGCTTGTGGCCAGACTTTAGGTTCGGAGTGCAACTCCCTTCCGATTGACTACCTTGGGATGCCTTTGACGGTGGGAAGAATGAAGCTGCGGGACTGGTTGCAGGTTGTTGAGAAGCTCGAAGCCAGGCTCACGGGTTGGAAGTCGGCCATCCTTTCCAGGGGAGGCGGCTGGTTCTCTTAAAATGGTACTATCCTCGATCCCAGTGTTTTACTTGTCAACTCGTCGTTTGCTGAAGGGAATACGTAGTCGTCTTGAGAAGCTAATGCGTAGGTTCTTATGGGGCAGACATGGTGGTGAATCGGGGGGGATGCACCTCATTGAGTGGGATGTGATCACGCTCCCTAAAAAAGTGGGGGGCCTGGGAGTTCGGAGGGTAGATGAAATGAATGAGGCTTTGCTTTTGAAGTGGGCGAGCAGAGTGTGGGGCCCTGGGGAGGATTATTGCTGTAGCCTTCTGCGCAAAATTTATGATGTCGGTGGTGCGCCGCCGCTACCTGAGTCTTGTGTGGGGTCTCCCACGCCGTTCTGGAAGGGGATAATAGAGGTCTTTACCGGTCATCTCTCGCTGTTTAGGCCGGTGCTCGACAACAGGGAATCGTTCTCCTTCTGGACTGATGATTAGACGGGGGGGACCCTTGAGCACGCGTTTCCCTCGCCTTTATGCTTTGGCTGCTGATAAGAATGCGTTGGTTGCTTCTTGCTGGTCGGATGGTAATTGGTTCCCCACTTTCTCCACAAACTTTTCGGACCAACGCCTCGAGGAATTTCTAACGTTGCTGGATTCTTTGAAAGAGATGGGAAGACCGTCTGCGGGAAGGGACCATTGGGGGTGGCGTAAGGGCACCTTTTTGGTCAAGATGGCTTTCGGGGCGATTTGCAGACCGCCCCTTCGCGCTCGGATGAGTTGAATCGGGATTGCGCCTTCTTCTGGAGTATGGGCCTTCCTGAGCGTGTTGGTTTTTTTTTCTGTGGTTGTTCAGAAGGCAAAGACTGATGACGAGAGACCGTTGTGCTAGGCTTCTGGGCTACATCTCTGATAGATGCCTCCTGTGCGATGAGGCGATAGAATCCCTTGAACACCTGTTCTTCAAGTGTCCGAAATCGATTCCGATTTGGGACGAGGCGAATTTGGCTTGGACGTGCACGACGGATTTGACCTCCTTTTGCGGCACATTGGTGGGAAACAGGAGTAGACCACGGTGGGAGCTATTTAGACCTATTGCGATTATATGGGCCCTGTGGCTGGGCAGAAATGCGCTTCTTTTTTCTGGGCAAAGGTTTTATAAGGAAAATGTTGGGATACACTCCACGAAATTGGGAGTATTTGAGATCGATAGAATTCTCAAACTACGGAACTAACTGCTTTCGGACCGGGGTTGGATGATTGGGACCTTTAATTGTATACTTTAGATACTGTTCCTCTTTGTCATTCTCCGTTTTTTTCTTATAAATAAATTTTGGGGCGGACACCGCTGAGTGTATCCCCCTGTTTTTTGGCCTCAAAAAAAAATCTGTGGATTATACCGAACTTAGATTTAATAAACTAGATCATGGGTTTTTTTTTGATCGCGTATTAAGTATATATTATGATTATTCAGTTTTTTTTGAAAAGCATCATGCAAGATTAACTTATATATTAGCCTTTCCAAACATTGTTATACAACTACTACTCTTCCTAATCGTTCTTCATCTCTGTTATGAATTATATTGCATGTGTTCTATTCCTCAGGGCATCGGCGGTGTAGGAAGTGTTGCTGCAGAAATGCTTACAAGGTGTGGCATAGGTCGTCTTCTATTATATGATTACGACAAAGTAGAGTTGGCAAACATGAATAGGTTATTCTTTCGTCCAGATCAGGCATGTCTATTTCTACATCATTCTGTCATATACTACTATGGGAAGTCATTCAGGTTTTAATATATTATCACCATATTACAGGTTGGTATGACCAAGACAGATGCTGCTGTACAGACCTTATCTGATATAAATCCAGATGTTGTTCTGGAGGTACATTTGAGCAAGAAACTTTTTCTCCCGTAAACCGGAAATGATATATAGAATCCTTCTACATATAGTTATTTAAAATATACCATGCTCTTTATATTGTGGCACATTGGTCCATCCAAATACGCAGAAGGCACCGTGGTCATATCATGCGGAACAGAGGATGGGGTACAACTTAGTGCACATTTTGTGCGAAACTTGGGCACACTGAGACTGTATACTGGTCCAAGAATGGATATCCTCTTATGCTCGTACAGTCACTGTCAAGCTTGCAAAAAATGACCGACTAGGCTGACTACTTGTGTTGGTGCGGTGACCAACTGGATAGATTTTAGATGGTTAATAGTTGATTGACTTTTTATAAACGTTATTTATGTTTATCTATCCTTTTTATAAGTAAACTAGTTCTAATAAGTTTACTAATTGATCAAAATTCAATGATCTCTTTTATTCTATTATGATAATGTTTAAAACGTCAAAATATATGTACTTGTACAAGAATATATGTATACAAATAGATTATATATGTAAAAATTTAAAATGCAAAATCGATTAAATCTAATTATTTGTTCGATTGCTGATTTATCCTTAATTAGTAACCCGATCGACCGAATACTGACGATCGACTTTTGCAAATTCAGTCATTGCTGACAATGACTACTAGTTTGTAATAGCCCCTAAAAGGGACGTTGATAATTTCATACAATGACTAAGCATGCTAAGCCATGGTCTTAACAAGGTGTTCACTTTGATACAACCGTTGCCGCCCATTCAGGTATTTTTGCGGATTACGTTAAACATGGCTCTAATGCAGATTGTTTAGTTGATACTAGAGTTTCCATTCATCTTCGCAGAAAGCCTAATTGGGTACCTGCAACAAGTAAGCCCAAGATGAACTGTACAAGTAGTTGATGGAAGATTATCGCTTATTGACTATTGTCCCATGTTCTGGAGAGATGTTAGAGTGGTTTGTAGTTTTGGGCACGGGGATAGCTTATATCCTTTTGCGTTGATGTGGGCAATTTGGTGCGTGAGGAATGCGACCATTTAGGGGGGCAGAAGTTTTATACAAAGAATGCACTTGAACATTGTAGGGCTCTTTGTATATCATGGCGATGGTGATATGATGTAACTTATACCTTTTTTATAATTATATATATATACTTCATGGTGGAACCCAGCTTGAGATGACATCCTTCATTTCTCTCAAAAAAAGAGAAGGGGATGGGGGGATGTTAACCTCACCCTTGATGTCCTATTTGATCATGAATTGTTCATCAGTTTATTATATGTTAACTAGATTTTCATGGATACAAATTGCGTTATCTTTAATCATGTCCCATTTGTTTTAGGACATCTTGATTGGGAGGATGATTTGTGGGGATCGTAAAGAGGTTGATGTCTATCACTAGGTCCAGTGGGCGCTATTGCTTGTTACAAAAATCAGTTTTCTACTTCTTCAAGCACTCTATGCCATTAACATTTAGGTCGTCCATCCCTTTGTAAGTTCCATCATATTCTTCCCCAATTCCATCGTCACTATGGACCTATAGTGTGAGACTACCAACTAGGAAAGCATCATTGGAGTTCATTCCATGGTACTGTCCATTTACAACTTCGTTTTTTAGTTGGTCTACCTTAATGCATAGGGTCCTCTTCGTAGTGTTCAAGAATGCCCCCATATAAATTGCATATGCGGCTGCATATGCCTATGCGAAGGTAGGTTGAACCACATTATTGATGCAATGCATTATGCAATCTATACTAGTATTCAGTTCGCATAAATGCTTATTCAACCATATTGGCTGCATATTCAATCCGCATTCTAGATAGAGTTGGTATAGTTAGACTTTAATATTTATTTTATTAATTTTTTTGTAGCTTGTATTTAGGAGAAAGTATTTATATGCAAGCAATTATTTTGAGTACAAACAATAGTTAGTTTTGGATTATCTGTCATTTTTGATATTTGGTACTTACATATCGGTGATTAGCATGCTGACTTTATTATCAACATAGATTGTTCTAGGCTCTATATATGAAATTATTTGATTCCACTTTTATTAAATAAATTCAAAAGTTGTAAATACATTAGCAATTTACTTATGGAAAAATGCGGTTGTCCCTGTCCTATTTTCTAACATTTTTTTTATTTTTTTTTAAAATAAAGCGATGTATTTTCATCACTATATACCTCTAATATGTCATGTCAATTTCATCAAAAACAGAGACTCCTGTGCCTTCCATCTAGAACAAACAATTTTAACAGTCTTAGAATTGATGTAATCTATCTGTTCTAGATGAAAGGCATAGGAGTCTCTGTTTCTGATGAAATTGGAATGACATGGATAAAGTGATGAAAATAAGTGGCTTTATTTTTGAAAAGAATAAACAAAACACCGGAAAATGGGGTGGAGGCAGCCCCATTATTTATAAATTTAAACATAGAAAATCACATATACCTCGCTTATGCTCCCGTATTTTATTTATTCACTATGCGGTGACATGTCCATTGCCTATTCGATATCTATATAATTAGGGACATCATTATTTTTATGTTGACTTGTCATTTTTTCTCGTGTCCCATAATTTGGTTGAAAACCAAGTTTGATGTTTATTCCATTACTATTAAGCTTGTTAATAAAATAAAAGCCCAATTTAGTGCCCATATGAAAACTCTTCGTTCTAGTAATGCCACCGAATTTCTCTCATAAGACTTGTAACTTTTCTTCGTCTTTCAAGTGCATTAACCTCACAACCAAATATGATTGCTGAAGAAAACATCAACATCTTGATATTGCTCGCACTTGGCTCACATATTGTCATGTTCCTAGCTCATTCCAATGAAAAAATGTTCCCATGTCATAGTGGGAGATGCAACACTTATGAACTGCCTTTCTTATAAACCACGTCTTCTACATCTTGTGATGAACAAGTTCCTATTGAGGTTTTCTACTCTTGAGAGCAAGCGTTTCCATTTCCTCCCATTAGTTCATTTCCTTCCCTATTTTTGAGTATGTTGCCTTTGTCCACATTCTTGGTTCTGGGAGGGACAACTTAGTTGTCAGAGTAGTTAAATGTGTTTTCTTAGGGTATGCTAGGAATCCGAAGGGTTATAGTTTCTATTACTGAAGTTCACAAAAAACTATATTAGTGTAGATACCTCCTTTGTTGAGTTTATTCTCTTCTTTTCTAATGTAATACCCATGTGTCTCTACCTCCTACTTTCTTTATATTGTTTCGAAGCTTATTCATGTTCCTCACCCCGAGCCACATGATATTCGGTTTAGTCCTCGATATTTATGAAGACAACTTCCTTCTATGCTAAAACATTCATTTTTTTTTCTTGTATTGAAGTGAGTCGTTTGACATAACATTTCTTCCTCTAGTGATATTATTACATAGGATGGTTAAGTAGTCATTCCATCCATTGATATGATTGTAGCTATAAAAAGCTGCAAAATGCTATAAAAAGTTGCAAAATGAAGTGTATCTTGCACCTTGTGTTTGTACAATATTATCCTTCTCCAATCTTGTTACATCCTACAAATGGGTTGTCGAGGCTCTACCTGCATTAGAGATTTACCGTAGCCATATTGAGACACTTCATGACTCCAGATGATGACTTGTAGTGGAGGAGGAGATGAGCGCTCTCATCTCTCATGGGAAATGACAGTTTTGTATGTTCACCTTGAGATGGCAAGGTAGTTGGGTCTAAATGGGTTTTCATAGTGAAGTACAACCTTAGATGGGTCAATTGCTCATTATATAGGCTTGCTTATGGACAACGGTTTTACATAAACATATAGAGTTGATTTCCTTGACAATTTCTCATTGATTCCACGACTTCCAGTCATATGGATTTTTGTTTCAATGGAAATACAACTTGATTGACCCTTTCATCAAACGTGACGTACAAAATGCCTCTTTATATGGTTATCTACATAGGACATCTATATGCAACATCCTCTTGGATTTAAGACTCAGGAGGAGTGCTGATGCAATTTTTCTCAAATTGTCAGGTCAAATCAGATTGAAGCATTGATTGATTTCAGGTTCTTTTAAAATTCGGGATTCCCGTCCCAACTAGTTATTTTAAATTAGTCGCTTATTTTGTTTAAATAAATTGAGATTGTAATCTCAACATTTCTGTCAGATAATTTTAGTTGGGAGTCAAATTAGGAAATCGGTTAGAGTTATTAGAATCAGTTAGGATTTTATTTAATTTGAATTTGATTCTCTTTCTAATTTTGTAATCCCACCCTTCCTATATAAAGGGGGTGGTAGGCATTTGTTTCAGAGAGTTTAGAATATATGAAAAATTGTGATTTATCTTGCTTTCTCGCTCTCTTTCTCTTTACGCGATCTTCACGATTCATCTCCAAAATCTCGCGCAACCAGCACGTTCTTCTCTTTCTTCCTCATCTCTCTAAGTTTCTTCCATCAAGCAATTTTCCATGGTTGGATTTTTTTATCTGCATCAATTGGTATCATAAACTCAACCATGATCGGTCTCAAGCTCGGGTAAATTGAGGAGTGTTGCTTTAGGTAGCCGACAACCAGTGTAAAACTGTCGGAGACAACTTCCTAAATAATATATTTTTAAAAAATACTATTTAGGAAGTTGCCTCCAGACAGTTGGATCTTTTCATCATGGATTTAAGCAAACATTTAGATTCCGTTGGGGTGTTCCCTACTAGTGGCATGTTGCATCGCTCGAATGCAATGAAAAATTGGCAAGTACCGCTACATTTAAACATTTGCAAGGGTTCTCGTATGGGGAACAAATACGAGTAAATAAGCTAGTTCTGGTGCATCGCCGTCCGGATGCAGTCCGAAATTTGTAAGGGTTCTCGCATGATGGATCCATGCGAGTAAAGAAGTTAGTCCAAAAGAGGTTGCAAAGGAAGTTGCAGATAGGTAGTTGGAATATTGGCACTTTGACTAGCAAATCGATGGAGATAGTAAATACGATGGAAATAAGGAAGATTTAGATATTATATCTCCAAGAGACAAAATGGGTTGGAGAGGAAGCAAGGGATATCAAGAAAACATTCTTAAACTTTTATTCATGTAAAGATAAGGGTAGAAACAGTGTTGGACTGGTTATTCATAAGGATTTGAAAGATTGTGTGGTTGAGGTGCAAAGATTCATGGATCAGCTTATTTTACTAAAATTGATGCTTGAAGAAGAAATTCTGAATATCATCTCAGTTTATGCATCGCAAATTGGTTTAGATGAAAGGATAAACAAGCTTTTTGGGAGGACCTGGATAAGATTTTGCAAGGAATCCCACAAAGAGAGATAATTTGCCTAGGTGGAGATCTTAATGGACATGTGGGAAATGATGCTTCAGGGTATGCTAATGTTCATGGTGGCCATAATTTCAGGGATAGAAATGAAGAGGGAAAAGTTATACTGGATTTTGTAATGGCTTATGATCTTTTCGTAGCAAACACCCTTTTCAAGAAGAGGGAGGCACATTTAACTACTTATAAAAGTGGCCCGACTAGAACACAGTTAGATTACTTTGCACTGAGGAGAAGAGATCGATTGTATCGCAAAGACTGCAAAGTAATCCCAGGAGAGAGTTTGGCAACCTAACATCGCTTATAGTCATGGATGTGCAAATAAAAGGGTTGATATAGAAAATAAGTGTTTCCAAGATCACTAGAACTAGATGATGGAGTCTTCAACTGAAGCAATCAAGCTTTAGGGAGAAGGTTTTAGAAGACTTATCTTGAGATTATAGCGGAAGTGCAAACGAGATGTAGGAGGCGGTAGCATCTTGTATCCGAAGGGTAGCCAAAAAGTTGCTAGGCGAGTTAAAGGGAGAAGCTTCATGCCAAAAGGAGGCTTGGTGGTGGAGTGGAGGGATGCAAGAGAAACTCAAAATTAAAAGAGCATGCTTTAAAGATGTCTAAGGATAAAATAGAGAAAACTGTCACGAGCTACAAAATAGCGAAGAAGGAAGCAAAAAAGACTTTAAGCGAAGCAAAATTAAAAGCTTATGAAGTTTTATACAAAAATCTCGACTCCAAGGAGGGTCAGAAGGATATATTCAGGTTGGACAAGGCAAGAGAAAGAAAGAGCAAAGTACTTTCTCAAGTGAGATGCATTAAGGATGAAGAAGGTCGCGTGCTTGTTTCTCAAAAGGATATAGAGACTAGATGGAAGCAGTATTTCCATAAGCTTAAAATTGGGCAAAAAAAAAGAAAGATAACTTTGGGCGATCTAACTAGTAGTGAAAGTTACTTGAATCGTGCAAGCTATAGACAAATACAAAGAAATGAAGTAGAGGAGGCTTTAAAGGTTATGAGACCTGAGAAAGGTATAGGACCGGATGATGTTCCTATAGAAGTATGGAGAGTTTTAGGTGAGTGTGGTTTGACTTGGCTTACAAATTTATTCAATGTTATTTGGCGAAGCAAGAAAATGCCTGAAGATTGGAGAAGTATTGTTGTGCCTCTTTAGAACAAAAAGGACATTCAAAATTGTTCAAATTACAGAGGTATCAAGCTGATAAGTTACACTATGAAAATTTGAGAACGTGTAATCGAAAGAAGGTTGAGGCAAGTTTCCAAAGTAAAAAAAAATCAATTCAGATTCATGCCATGCCGCTCAACCATTAAAGCCATCCATTTGTTGAGGAGAACAATGGAGATTTATAGAGCTAAAAGGAAAAACCTCCATATGAGTTTATTGATTTGGAGAAGGCTTATGATTCTGTCCCACATGAGCTATTGTGGAGAGTTTTGGAGAAGAGACAAGTGCCTGTCCTATACATTAACCTTATAAAGGATATTCATGATAGGACTTTATCTTGTGTAAGGATCCCGTCTGGGAAGACTGACTATTTTGACATCAATATTGGTTTACATGAAGGTTCAACTTTGAGTCAATTTCTTTTTACTTTGATTATGGACGAGTTGGCAAGTCACATTCAGGATGAGATACCTTGGTGTATGTTATTTACTGATGATATTGTGTTGATTGATGAGACTAGAAATGGAGTAAATGAGAACCTTGAGGTCTGGAGACTTGCATTGGAGAGACTAAAGGATTTCGTATAAGTAGGGCTAAGACTGAATATATGGAGTGCACTTTTGATGGAAGCAATGATGAAGGGATCTATTTTTCAATATGATGGAGAAATTGATGGAGATGTTACTAATAGATTAAATGCAGGCTAGCTAAAGTAGAGAGTAGCCTCTACTGTTCTCTAAGATAAGAAAATTCCTTTGAAAATCAAAGGAAAGTTCTACAAAGTAGCCGTGAGACCTGCTATGTTCTATGGATCTGAATGTTGGCCTGTGAACCATAGACATGTGCACAGAATGACAGTAGCAAAAATGAAAATGCTAAGGTGGATGTGTGGACACACATACACACGTACGTAAAGATCGGATGCGGAATGATGTAATCAGAATGAAAGTTGGTGTAGCTCTGATTGAGGATAAGATGCGAGAAAATCACTTAAGATGGTTTGACCATTTGCAAAGGAGGTCGGCTGATGCACCGATTAGAAGATGCGAGTTTTGGGATGTTGAGTCGACTAAAAGAGGGCGAGGAATGCCCAAGAAGTGTTGGAATGAGACTATACGAAGAGATCTTAGTTTTTTGGATCTAAGCTCGAGAATGAGCCAAGATAGATCTGAATGGAGGCAAAGAATCCATGTAGCCAACCCTACTTAATGTGGTAAAAGGCTTTGTTGTTGTATCAATTGGTATCAGAGCATTGAAACCGAATCGTTCTTACGATTTGACGATCCAATCGCATATTGGCAGATGCAATTCGATTTAAGTCATCTTGGACAAGGTTCACATTCGCGTTCGAAGAAGTTCAAAGAACGTTTTATATCAAGCGTCAAGATGCAAGCATGGTTGGATTCACGGTTCAAGGAAGAATCGTTCCTCAATAAAAAAATTCAGACCATCGCTGCCTCGATACAACCTGATTTTGATCCAGGAAACACATGTATTTTCTGTTTAAAAGAAGATTTTGATGATACAAATTCGTCACAAGAAGAATAAGAAGAGAAAGAGCCTACCTACGATGAAATCTTGGAGAATGAAGAACATAGAGTTCTTGATTTGTTCTCCTCTATAGTTGTTGTCCAAGATACTTTCATGTCACTACCACCACCTCCGTTAACCCTCTCATCACCACCACCCCCTCCCACCTCCCCAAACCCTCCATCAATGGTCATAGACTCAACACCAGCTCCTATCCCACTACTAATGACCCTGCTACAACCTCCTCTGCTTCCACACAATCGTGCTTCGAGCCCCCTCCAACGCCTCACCCTTCCTCTTATTCCCCAGCTTCACCATGGGGGTTACAACACCGCTCGTCACCGCCAGCAAGTCGAGATGAGCACACACCGCACGCAAGGTCGTCGTTCCTCCGTCGAAGAAAGCCACCGCGAGTGCCTTCTTTTTGCACGTAACAAGCTCCATCGTCACCGACTATTCCTATCTCCTGGCTACAGCTGCCAGTGTTGGAGAGACCTCCATCGCCACCCCAAAAGTCAACGAAACTGTAACCACTACCCCCACCACCTAAGAAGGCACCAGTCTCAACGTGCCTTGCTCCTTCCGTTCCCAAACTGTCGTCGCCGTCGTCGCCGTTGGTGGGAGAGAGGAAAAACCCTAGCAAAGGTTGGGTGCTTCTCTCCAATAACATCCGAGTCCCATAAGAATAGGGATGGAAGGCTGATTTGGTGCATTTGTAAGGAGGTCCTTCCTCCTAAAACTTTTTATCTAAAGGGCAAATTGGAAAACTTATCTTCTGAGTTTTGTTTAAGTGAAGGGGTAGAAGATTTGCAGCTACGCTCCTCAATGGAGAAAAATTATAAACGTAATGCTGAAAGGAAGGCAAAATTTCTCAAATCAGGAAGATTGAAGTTATGAACTCAGATCAAATTATCCAACGATGGATCGAAGATCAAGCAATTCGTCAGAATACAAATTTTTCAAGCAGTGGAGAATTGATATAAATTTTCCCAAATTGTCAGGTCAAATCAGATTGAAGCAATAATTGATTTGGGGATCTTTCAAAATTAGGGATACTCCCTAATTAGTTATTTTAAATTAGTTGCTTATTTTGTTTAAATAAATTGAGATTGTAATATGAACGATTCTGGTAGATAATTTTAGTTGGGAGTGAAATTAGGAAGTTTGTTAGAGTCATTAGAATCGGTTAGGATGTTATTTAATTTGAATTTGATTCTCTTTCTAATTTTGTAATCCCATCCCTCCTATATAAAGGGGATGGTAGGCATTTGTTTCAGGGGGTTCAAAATATGAATAATTGAGGGTTATCTCGCTCTCTCGCTCTCTTTATCTCCACATGATCTCTGTGTTTCATCTCCAAAATCCTGCGCAATTGGTGCATTCTTTTCTTTCTTCCTCACCTCTCTCAATTTCTTCCACCAAACAAATTTTCCACTGTTGGACTTTTTTCATCTGCATCAAGTGTCCTACAGTTTGCTTGTTGTAGAATGCCATTTATAACGTAAGCAAAGTCCTTGAGTTTGATCCCACAAATTTTCAAAAGTCCTTGGGATTCTGGGATATTCTAGATCTTCATTTGACCATTCTGTGTTTTTGTTTGAAGAATGAGAAAGGCATCGTGGCCATGATAGTTAATGTGGGCGATATCATCATCATTAGTGATGCCTTCGAGGGTATTACGGAAGTAAAGGAATGATTGGCAGCACAATTTGTGACCGATAATCTTGAACCCATGAGAAGTTTCCTCAGGATCGAGATTGCTCGTTCAGAAGAGGTTTAATAATTCTGAAAGAAAGTGCATCACCGGTCTACTATAGGAGATTGGGATGTTTGGAATCCAAGTTACCATTTATTTCCATGGATCCCATAGCACACATCTACGAGCATGGGGAGATTGGAGAACAACCTGTTATAGGCAGTTGGTTGGAAAGCTACTATGCAACCATCACACAACCGGATATGTCACTTATAGTTGGTAAACTAAATCAGTTCATAGATTCTCCTACTTCATCTTACTTTGATGTATGCATGATGGTTCTGAGATAGATCAAGTTCATTCCAAGAAGAGGATTTGTATTTACCAAAAGGGCCACGTTCAATCTTGTTGTCTACTTTGATGCTGATTATGAGAGAAGTATGTTGGATAGAAAATCCATTACTTTCTTCACCTACTTGGATGGGAACCAACTTACTTGAAGGAATAATAAACAAACCTTTGTTTCTCTCTCAAGTAATAGAGCAAGTATAAAGAAATGACTCGTGCATTAGCATAGGTATGGGTTCGATCCATGCTTATAGATCTACAAGTCACTTCTATTGGGGGTTATAGAGCTCAAATGTATCATTCGGGTGACAATACATATAGCCAACAACCCCATGTTTCATGAGCACATGAAACAAATGAAAATTGATTGTTATTACATCAGATGTTTGATACAAAGAAGGTTGCCACACACATTTAGTGCAACCTTAGAAGATGAGACTGTTGACGCATTCACCAAAGTTCTTATCCATAGTTTAAGAAATGTTGTAAAAAGCGAGCATGGTTGATATATGCTCTAGCTTGAGGGGGAGTGTTGAGAGATATTTTGTACACCTCTTTGAGATGCACATGCCTTTTCTCATTATGTTGTCTCTTTAGTGTAATTCTAAACCTAGGACTCTCCCTATATTAGGATCGCCAGGGTACCATATTCTAATAAGAAAACACTCTCTACTCCTTACAACTTTATTCAATATTTGTACATTTTTATAAGAATAAATGAGATATACAAAATCGTGCAAACTTCAGAGACATCAAAATGATGAGTTATAAAGTGAAGGAAGGTTGAGGTAAGTTTCAACAATATGAGAGAAGCATTGTGGTTTCATGCTTCCTATGTATGCATGGAGTCCACACGCCCTACCAGAAGATTTTAGAATAAGATAGGGCTTTAATATGTTTTTATTGATTTGGAGAATGATAATATCACACTTAAAGAAATCTCGTGGATGATTCCAGCTAAATGATCCGATAAGAAATATGGATGACCAAGCAACAACTTATGTGAGGATTCTAATTGGATTGAAGGATCATTTTGATATTAGTATCGACGTGCAAGATTCTTTATCATTTCATTATGATTAGGGATGAATTAACAAATCACCCACATTGTGTATTTGTGTGTGTGTGTGGGGTGGGTGTTGTTCCTTGGTATATGTTTTATTTTATAAAGATGACATTACTTTAGCTGGTGAAACAAGAGATGTAGTCAATACGAAGTTTGAGCTTCGTAATTTGTAGGGAGACTTTGAGTGTAAGGGTTTCTAAGCAATTAGAACAAAAATAGAATATCTCAAATTAAGTTCAATGACAGAAAAGTCAGGGATCTAACAGAGGTGAAGCTTGGAACACATCTCATTTCAAAAGGATGCTTTTACATATATAGGCTCGATCTTTCAAAGGAATGAATGAATTGATTGAGATGTTACTCATCCAATTAATGCATGGTGAATCACGAAAAAAGCACCTTCATGTGTGTTTTGTGCTAAGAAGATACCTTTAAAGCTTGAAGGAAGATTATAAAGCTGCAGTCTGACCTGCAATACTTTATGCTAGCGAGTGTTGGATAGTTAATTATAGACACGTGCAAAGAATACATATAGGTAAGAATCTTAAGATAGAAGGTGCTCTTCTAGATGTGTGGTCACATAAAATAGATCAGATTCGCAGTGGAAATATTAAAGAAAAGGTTGGGTTGACACCTGTAGAAGGTAAAGTGAGAGAAACTTGGTTAAGATGGTTGGGATGTATGCAAAGAAGGTTGTCTAGTGCTCCAGGTAGAAGGCATGCTAAGTTAGAAGAAGATCCTTATAGGAGAGGTCGGGGAAGACTAAAACAAATGGTAGGAGGATATTAAAACGGATATGGTGTTTTTAGTCTCAGCCAGGATATGAACCAAATTAGATTGGTTTGGAAGCAAAGAATCCATATGGATTATAGCCAACTCCACTTAAAGTGGGAAAGAACTTGGTTGTTGTTGTACAGTAAAGTCTAAGCTTAAGTTCACAAAATTTTCCATCATTATTAAGATTTGTAAGTGGCGATTGGAGCTTATTTGAGGGATAAACTCTTTTCAAGAAAGAAAATTTTTGACTGCTCTCTCTTTTTCCTAAGTTTTTTTAACCAACCAAGCAAAACTCACAAGCATTCATGAAATTTCATCATTTTTGCTTGGGATAATTTGTGTTGCTGCACTAGCTTTCCCATCATTACACAAGATAAATTATATGCAGATATCGTGGTAGCTATTTCAAGTAAGGTCATCTTCACTCTTTGAAAGTAGTTATTGATGCCATAACTCCTCCAATTCCACTAGATGCACATTGTTTTTATGCCATATCTGGAAACTGGGGGGGGGGGTGAGGGCATTGGGTACTTTGAGCTGCGGGTCTTTGGAACATGCAGATGGATTTTCATGCCATATCTAGAAACTGGGGGGTGGGACGTGGGGGTGTCAAGCACTTTAAACATGGATGTGTGCGGATTTTCTCTTTCATGCTTGATTTGGTTGTCACATAATGGGGTAGTGTTCAAGTGAGAAATATTTTGTGGAAAATGCACTGGATTATGCCAATACTCTCCCTGAGTCTTGGACTTTGTAATTATCTCTGAGATCAATAATAAACTTGGGTTTGCACCACCATGGGATTTTGTTTGCGTTCTTTATCTACATTAAATATGATCATATGCTTTCAAAAGAGTACTATCTACTTCATGTCCCCTTCTACCCAGTTGTGTCTTTTTTGCAAATCTATGAAGTTTGGAGTACCTGATGACATTTTTTTCTGCTTTTAATTTTATCATTTTAAGGATCTTCTTTTTATTTAGAGCTACTCTCTCAATATCACTACGGTGACTGGTTTTGCAACATTCATGGAGAGCCTAACAAAGGAAAACTCTGTTTCAAGTAAACAATACAATGGAGTTGATCTTGTTTTGAGCTGTGTCGACAACTATGAAGCTCGAATGGTGGTGAACCAGGTACTTATGTCAGTAGGTTAGGCTATATGCTAATATGATATTTGCTGCTTATTGTTTTGTTCTGTCACACAGCTAAACCTTTGGAAGTTTGTGGGTGTATTTGTGTTTTTAGTTGAACTTCTAGTTGCCAAATATGAAATTTAGTCATAACAATTCCTTGTTATGTTTTTGAATTGTACATCTAACTTAAATTCAACCAATTTTCATACACAGGCTTGCAATGAGCTCAATTTGACATGGATGGAATCAGGTAATTATGCACTGAATGTTATACTCACTCTTTAGATATTACCTCGAGAGATGGGATGATTTACATATGTATTTTATTTCGGGATATTTACCCTCATAACCCTGAGTAGTTTCGTAATTACCCCAAGAGCCCTCGATAATTCATAATTATATTATAACCTCGAATAATTGCTCCGTCCTACACCCATAACCCTCCATTATTCTATTCCATTAACTCAACCAGAGCTTTGCGTTAATCTAACCTATCCTCGATCCAACGACTAAAATTAATCCAAAATTAAAAAAAAGAAAAAGAAATCCTCCCCCTTCCCCTTCCTCTGCCCCTTCAAACCCACAGACCAGCCACACTCTTCCTCCTCTAGCGTTGTTTCTCCACCCACAACCTGTCGACTACCTGCCTCCGGGGAGAGCACAAACCATGCTTACTGCTCCAGCGCTAGATCACGACGATCATGCCTTCCAATTCGAGAATCATGCGCTCCTGCCGGAGTACCGGGTTCTGCAATTCGGGGTTATTCACCTAGTTTGAAGGCGGCCAGAGCTGCATGGGCGGCGCGAGACCGTCGCCGACACGTATGCGAGATTCCGGGGCAAGTACGCCTCCCTTGTCAGCTCCTCCGTCACGACACAGATCATGGTCGATCGCGAGGCCGGATTTGTAAAAAAGTGAGACTTTTATTGATGAAATCATATTGCATGCATTTCCTGTAGGCCCCCCTCTCCACCCCTCCCCCTTCCTCCTCCACCCGCTCCTCCCTCCTATAGCCCCCAACGCCACCCCCTTACCCCCACCCCACCTTGAGACCTCGACCACGACCGCGTCGATGGCGATGGAGACGAGGCCCTTCGTGGTGCTGGAGGTTGACAACATGGCGAAGGTCTTGCATGCGCTCGGCTCCGACGATGCATCTCCCGAGGTCAGGAAGATGATGACGTAGATGGACATCGATGGAGATGGCTTCGTGGACCTCACATAGTTCACAGTGTTCTTCTCACATCACGACAACGATTGAGGTGATGTGCAACTAATGGACGCATTCCAGATGTGCAACCTGAATGGGAATGGGAAGATCTCAACGAAGGAGCTCCACCACATGATGTGGCGGATCTAGTGAGCTTCTGTTCCATTTCCTTAGGCAATGGCGAGTTCGAAGGAGGAGAAGACTTCCTTGATTGCAGAATGGCATGATTTTATAAATATGATATGATTCGAAGGATAAAATTGTCAGCATTTAACTTTTCCATCAAAGTTAACAAAGAATCGAGACGGACCTTGACACAGGGTTATGCCATATAAGGATTAAGCATTATTCGGGATTCTAGACGTAATTCGTGATTATCGAGGGTTCGTGGGGTAATTACGAAACATTTTTTGGTGTGTTGTTGATGGCTTAAGAATTTATCTGAGTGTTGCATTATGAAGAATTGGCCTTCTGGATTTTCTCTAGTACAATTGCATTTTTTGCATTATATTTTAAACAAAGAATGTTGGGAGCAAGTCTTTTATGTACACTTTATTTGTTTCTTTATAAATGTGTTACATTAATAAATGCAATGTAAAGTAGCATAAACTAAACCCAAAAGTCTCCGAATTCCATGGACAAGAAACTTAACAGGAACTTCATGTCCAGGACCTAAACGTGATCCGGCCATTTCTTGGCCCTGTACATAGCAGGAACTTCGTGCAGGGGACTTCCAATTATTATTTTTATCCCAAAGTAACAGGTTGGTAGATGGGGTATGATTTGGATGGTTGAAATAATTCCCTTTTTGAGACAGTATACCTATTTGAACCAGTTAGCATTGACTTTATGACGATCAACCATTTATCAATAAGTTCATAATTTATTGACTTTATGACTAACAACCATTTATCATTAAGTTCATATATTTCATATAATTATGTGGGATTTGTTTGTCAAGCTGTCTCATCGTGTTCTTTCAAGATTCTGACATATGAGTTACTAAATAGACTTGATATGAAGTTTGGGCCATAAGATTTTTGTCATCTTTACATTTGAAGAAAAAGAAATTAAGAAATTATGGAATTTGAAGTCATATTCTAAACAAAATTTTGATGAGAAATAGTTTCGCTAACTTGTTCAGATAAAACATCATATACATAGAACTACTCATCACGAAGGATCAAGGCATTCGTGACTAGCCACAATAACCACAAAAATGCAAAATGCTTTACCATCTCCCTTTTGAATTCGTAGGCAACATTGGCAAAAATCCTCCAAAATCACTCTATACAAGATGTATCTGTGGAGATACTTCTATGTTCTATGTACCTTTTCTGTTATTTTTATTTTCTTGTTTCCATCTTATGTAATTTACCCATAGACCTCCTCTATATAACAACGAATCCTTGGAATAACAACGAATCCTTTTCTCCCAACATGGTATCCGAGCCAAAACCCTAGACTACCTCTCTTGCTGCCCCCCCGCCGGCTCTCCTCTCTCGTTGTCGGCCCTTCCACCGCCACCGCCACTGCCAGCCCCCCTCCCGTCGAAGGCTCTCCCCGCTGCCGGCCCCTCCTCACCGCCTGTCCTCCCCTGCCGCCGACCCTCTTCTATCTATGGGTTTGAGTGCATAGGTCTACATATGTACTCAAACCTTCTGGTATTTATGTAAACATTTGTTCTTTGGTCTGCAAACCCTAGTTCTATATCTCCGGTAATATGTCAAGGTCGATATGCCCTCCATAGGCGCTTTCAAAGATCCAACGTCAATTGTCAAGATGGATGTGACAAACTATGAGCTCTGGACAATGCAGTTCATGAGTCTCATGAAGTCGAGTGGTAAGAAGCACATTCTTACCGAAGATGAGCCGACAGAGAAGACTGGGGTTTATACCTCCTGGGAGGCTGATGATTCATACGCCAGAGTCTGGCTTTCAGGCATACTGACGATGGAGATTGCAAATTATGTTCTCCATCAGCCCACTGCTAAGGCAATGTGGGACATACTTGCAGCAACATATTCACATGTGCGAAATGAGACCAAGATCCTTCAACTCCAACATGACATATTTACAGTCAAGCAGAATGGACGACCCCTTTACTATTTATATACATGCTTGTGAGGGATGTTTGAGAAGCTCTACAACATCGTTTCTCTTACGGCGACTCCAGAGCAGCGGAAGACCTTTCGAAATGCTACCATAGTGGGGGTCCTACTTACGGCTTGACCCTGAATATGATGCTGCTCGATCGCAGATTCTTGTAGATGCTACAATTCCTCCAGTGGAAGAAGTTTACCGCAGACTTAGCCGCATTACAGTCTCGTCCAATGCCTCTACTCAGCCTCCTTCGGCGATGGCGGCCTCCAGAGGCAGAGGAGCCTCTTCTTCATTCCGTGGCTGTGGACCTCGTGGTAGAGGCAGTCGTTTTCGTCAACCGTGCACATTTTGTCATCGCCCAGGTCACGCGGAGGATACATGCTATTCTAAGCGGCCTCAGTGCATGTAGCCGAGCATGTTGCATCTCCATTAGCATTTGTTTCAGAGAAGAGGTTCGAGGAGCTTGTTGCTAGATTGTGTGACATTATGTCCCCTGCCTCTACAGAATCTCCAAGAGGCACCTCGGATATTGCTGCTTCAGCCTCTGCTACTACCAGCACCTTAGGTAGTGCTTATGCCTTTACCTCATGTCATGGATTTGATGTTTCAGATTGTATTATGGACTCCGGCGCGACACATCATCTTTGCCGAGACAGAGATAAACTTACGTCATATAGGGAGATTCCACCGGGGCGATCTGTCGTGATAGCCGATGGGACTCATTCCCCAATTATTGGACAGGGGGAGATTACTTTTCGCCTTCCACACGTCTACAGAATGTGTTACATGCTCCTGATTTTTCGATGAGTTTACTTTCTATCAGTCAGATTATGAAGGATTTGCACTGTCGTGCTATATTTGACCCATTGTCTCTTGTTTTCAGGACATTCTCACGGACAAGGTGATTGGCTATGGCTATGAGCAGGATGGTCTTTATCGTCTAGTCTGGACCTCCTACGCTGGCATCTCCTCTCACTCAAGTGGACCAGTCTCTCCTTTTACATGGCATCTACGCTTTGGTCACCTCCCTCTTCAGATTATGCGTCATATCTTGCCTCAGATTTCACCAAGTTCTTCCTTTCAGAGCGAAGCATGTCAATTGGAAAGCACCATAGATCTAGCTTCCCTAGTCACCAGTCTCGGAGCAGTAGCTCCCCTTTTGGGTTATTTCATGTTGGTAATTGGGGTCCGAGTCGTATTCTTGATCACCAGGGGCACATGTTTTATCTTGTTGTTGTTGATAATTTTTCTCGACTGTATGGGTGTTTTTGTTGAAGAATAAATCTGAAGCAGGGGATGTGATCAAAAATCTTATAAATGAAGTGCATAATGTTTTTTCCTCTACTGTGAAATATGTGCGTACGGATAATGCTTTGGAATTTTGCACTCGTTCTCTTTTACAACTCTTTTCATCTCGAGGCATTATCCATCAAACCACATGTGCTTACACGTCTCAACAGATGGCGTTGCTGAGAGAAAGCATCGTCATCTTCTTGATATTACTCGGATTCTACTTATCCAGAGTTGTGCCCCCATTTCTTTTTGGGGAGATGCAGTCCTTACAACATGTTATCTTGTGAATCGTATGCCTTCTTTAGTATAGGTGAGAAAATTCCTCTTTCTGTTGTCTTTCTTGAGAAGGAATTATTCTCATGTACTCCTCGTGTCTTTGGTGTTGTTGCCTTCGTTCACCAGTTGTCTCCGGGACTTGACAAGTTCTCACCTAGGGCTGTCAAGTGTGTTTTTGTTGGTTACTCCCGGACTCAGAAGGGTTACCGATGCTATGACCATGTAAATAGGAAATATTTTGTCAGTGCTGATGTCACATTCTTTGAGTCTGTCATGTATTTCTCCCCTGCAGGTGACAGGTTGGCCTCGTCCACATCTGATGATGAGATCTATGTCCCCCCTCCTTCGTGTCCACCCTCTCCCATTCCTGTTCCCGTTATCATACCACCACCATCACCGCCAACACCACCTCCACAACCACTTGTTTCACCTTTATCAAAATTCTATACCCGATAGTCTGTTTCTACTCATGGTGCTCGTCAATCATCCATCACGCCTCATGTTTGTCCAGATATTATTACTAACGATGGGTCTGATAATGTGCAAGTGCAATGATCATCGTTGCCGGAGAATAGTATACCAGCAAGTATTGTTTCTGATGATCTGGATGTCCCTATTGCCATATGGAAGCAGAAACGTACCTGTGCATCATATCCACTTACTTCACAGGTTTCCTTCCATCGTCTCACAAGGGACTTTCAGAGGTTTGCTGTGGCTCTATCAGCCGTAGAGATACCACGGAATCATCAGGATGCCTTGAGGATTGGCTGCTGGCGTTCTTCCATGGAGGAGGAAATGGCTGCTCTACAGTCGCGGGGTACATGGAGCTTGGTTCCCGCTCTCCTAGGAGCATCTGTTGTCAGTTGTAAATGGGTGTTCACTGTCAAATATCATGCAGATAGTAGCCTTGATCGCTACAAGGCAAGGCTAGTGGCACGCGAGTTCACTCAAACTTACGGTGTGGATTATATGGACACCTTCTCTCTAGTTGCACGTCATTCGACTCTACGTGTCCTCCTGTCAGTTGTTGTGGTACGTGATTGGCCCTTGTTTTAGCTTGATGTTAAGAATGCCTTCTTGTATGGCGATCTGCAGGAAGAAGTCTACATGCAACAGCCTCCGGGATTTGCTGCTAAGGGGGAGAGTCACATGGTGTGTAGACTTCACAAGGCGATATATGGTCTTAAACAAAGCCCACGGGCGTGGTTTTATAAGCTTTCTCATCTAATTAAAAAGCAAGTATTCAAAAGATCAAATGCAAATCATTCTTTGTTCGTCTAGAAGACTTCTAAAGGTACGATTGTCATCATAGTATATGCTGATGATATACTTATTACAGAAGATGATAAACAGGGGGATAAAGATGACAAAAGCATTTCTGGACCATCAGTTTGTTATTAAGGATCTTGGCACTCTACGATATTTTCTGGGGTTGGAGTTTGCCACGAATGCGCAAGGTCTTGTGATGACCCAAAGGAAGTATATTACAGATATGCTTGTTGAGACGGGCATGATTGGGTGTCGACCCTTAACTACTCCTATGGACCCCAGCATGAAGTTATATGATGATGATACCGATGAGGTTGACAGGAGAAGATATAGAGAAATGGTGGGTAGGCTTCTCTATATTACTATCACTAGCCTTGATATCGCTTTTGTAGTGAGTCGGGTGAGTCAGTTCATGGAATAACCTAGACAAGTACATATGGATGCCATATACATGATACTAAGATATCTGAAGTCTTCTCCAGGCACAGGATTGCTGTTCAGAAAAGAAACAAACATTTCTATTTCTGCATGTGCTGATGAGGATTATGCAGGATGTCCTAAGGATCGGAAGTCTACTTCAGGTTTTGCAGTGTTTGTGGGTAGTTCTTTGATTTCTTGGAAAATCAAGAAACAAACAACGGTGACTAGATCTAATGCTGAATTTGAATATAGGGCCATGACACAAGAAAGTACTGAGATGATGTGGGTTAGAGCCGTGTTAGAAGATTTGCATATAGATGTACCTCTACCCATGCAGCTACAATGTGATACTGATAATCAAGCCGCGTTATTCATTGCTAATAATTTTGCTTTTCATGAAAGAACAAAACATATTGATGTAGACTATCATTATACTAGAGATATGATCCAGAAGGGCTTGATTTCTACTTCTCATGTCGCTTCAGGAGAGTAGACTGCTGACATCTTCACCAAGCCACTGCTTAGAAGACCATTCCAGAAGTGTTCTTACAAGCTGAGCATGATTGTATCTGTTAGAATTATTATATTACAATTATGTTTGTAACCCTTCGGGTTCCGTAACCCCTCAGGGGTATTTATGTATTTTTCCTCTTGTACTCTCTAAGGTTTTCTCTCTATATAAGAGAACCTAGTCCTATGGAATAGATATCCCGATATCCCATTTGTCTCTTTTCTTCACATGGTATCAGAGCAATGATCCTAGACCGAGGTTCTGATCTAAAATCCCCACCGCCACCTTCAAGCCTCGCAAAAGCCTACACGGGTCCTCTTGCCTGAATTAAGACCCCGCACAAGGCCCTCCAATCGCCTCCAATGCATCATCCCTCCCGCTAGTGTTACCCTGCTCTTTCAGGACCTCCTACGAAGGTCGTCAGCCCCACAGTTACCCTCCACGGGTACCGTAGGACTCTTTAGAGATCCAAAACTCATCACGGACCGCTTCCATGAATCCAGATCTGCTGTCCATTGAGGGTTTTCAACCCTTCTTCAAGGGCAAACGTGAGTTCTAGGGCATTTTTTAGCTCTTATATGCATCCTTAGTTGATCACAAGATCTTCTTTCTATTTTAAGACTACCATGACGCCTTCTTCCACCGAGACAAAGTCCTTGGCCACGAATATTATGGCACAAGGCACTACTATCAAAATCAAGGGCACAGAAATTTACGTGCTCTGGTCTCGATCTTTTATGGTGTTCATTGGTGGTCAGAGGATACTCTACATTTTGACTAAAGATCCTTTAGATGAAAAGGACAAAGAGTTCGACAACTGGCAGACTGACAACTATTTGGTTATCAACTGGATGACCAACAATGTTGAGGCTCACATTGCCTTAAATCTTCTTTACAAAAATACGGTCAAGGAAATGTGGGACGATCTCGAGCAAACATACTCCCAGAAAAAGACAAAGTCACCCCTTGCAGACATTTACATGCGAATCTGGTCAACATTTCAGGGTGATTCCTCTCTCATCGAGTACTACAGGCATTTATCCAGCCTGTATGAGGAGCTTGCAATATTCCATCCCTAATGTTGCGCCAAACAGATACAAGAGCTTTTTGACTGGCAGGTATACTACTTCCTTAATAGCCTGCATTCTAGATACCATGCAACGAAGGAGCAATTTCTTATATCAGACACACTGCCAACAATGAAGGCCATCTTTGGCCGACTTGAGGAGCTCGAGACATCAGTTGCCTGACCTCCCGTCTTACCTTCAACAGAGAACTTTGCATACGTCGCCTTATCTGGGCAAGGAGGCAGATACAGATTGCGAGGAGGACGCGGTCGTGATCCAAGTCGTGGTCGTGGACGGGAATCTGGACGAGGTCGTAACTTTGGTCGTGGTCGTGGGCGAGACTCTACTGCCCCATGCACTCACTGTGGTAGATGGAACCGTCTGACTGAGCGATGCTGGCAGAAGTTTGGCGTACCTTGTTATCACGCCAATAATGCTTATGAGGATGCCTATGATGTGGAAGAGGCATCGCCTACCTCTAGTGGCATGACTGTTCATCTTAATGATGCAGATTACTCCCGCCTAATGAAGATCCTTCAGACTCCAGGGCTACCACCACTAGTAACACTACAACTGCTGCTCTGGCCACTCTTTCAGGTACAATAACCAACTCTGCTATCACTCCTACTCCAGCTTGGATTATTGATTCCGGCGCCTCTACTCATCTCACTGGAGAAGGTAGTCTGCTCACCTCTTCCATACCATCTACCTCTGTGAAGTCAGTTCGAGTCGCTAATGGATCTCAATCACAGATTACTACTATCGGAACTATGAAATTCTCTACCATCTGCCTCTTGATTTTCCTCTTAGCTTGCTGTCAGTTCACAAGCTTTGTGTTGAGTTTCATTGTCGTGTGATATTTGATCAGTCTTGTTATTTTCAGGACATTCGGACGAGGCAGATTTTTGGTGGGGGGCATGAGAAAAATGACCTGTATTACCTTGACATACCCTTAGACTCTAATTTTGTTGGTGCTGCGTCTATCTCCGAAGATCCGCTCCTATGGCATATGCGCCTTGGGCATCCCTTTGCCAAATCCATCTTCATGATGTTTCCTGAACTCTCTGCTACGAAGCCCTTTCAGTGCGAGGCATGTGAGTTCGGGAAACACCATCGAACTTCGTTTCCTGTTCGTACTAAGTCCCGTAGTATTGCTGCTTTTCATCTTGTTCATTGTGATGTTTGGGGACCTTGTCCGATCCGCACATTAAGTGCTCATCGCTATTTTTGATGATTATAGTCGATCTTCTTGGGTTTATCTAATAAAGGAGCGTTCGGAGATTATTAAAATTGTCAGAAATTTCTTTCAATATGTTAACACTTACTTTTCTAGCATTGTTAAGATCATTCGTACTGACAATGCTCTTGAGTTAACCCAACATGACTTGACCTCTTTCTTTGCATCCCAGGGAACTGTTCACCAAACATCATGTCCATATATCTCACAACAGAATGGTATATATGAGAAGAAACTCCAACACTTACTAAATGTTGCCATATCTCTTCTTAGTCAAATGAGTGTTCCTAAACAATATTGGGGAGATGTTACATTTACTGCAGTGTATCTCATCAACCGTGTTCCTTCATCTATTCTCAAAGGGGTAGCTCCATTTTCCTTACTTTATCCTACTGAGTCTCCTTTTCCCTTACCTTTGCGAATTTTTGGTTGAATAGCCTTTGTTCATAACTTTCATGCCGCTGACAAATTATCCTCTTGTGTCATCAAATGTGTCTTTTTTGGGTACTCTCATACCTAGAAAGGCTATCGTTGCTATGATCCTGTTGGACGTTGATACTATGTATCTGCTGATGTCACCTTCTTTGAGCAAACAAGTTATTTCACACAGACTGTGAGTGACATTTCTCTGGACCTCCCTCCTCCACCAATGATCTATACTCGCCAGCGTACCTCTATACCTTCTATACCAGTGTCTGTACCTTTGCCTGTACCTTTTATGCAGGATGATATTACTACTTCGAGTGCTCCCACCACTGCTGTCCTGGATGTACCTGGGGAGCTTCCTATAGCACTACGCAAGCAAAAAAGGAAATGTATGTATCACCCCATGTCACATTTTACTTCTACAGATGGTTTATCTAGCTGTGACAAGAGATTTGCAGATGATATGAATGCTATTACCGTTCAAAGAGATCATTTCAGTGCAATGCAGGATCATGGTTGACGACATGCCATGGATGAGGAGATTGTAGAGAATATTATGTAGTCGGTGTATCATTCTCTATTTTTATTTTCCCGATAAGCTCTTATGTAATTTATCCATGGGTCCTCTCTATATAAGAGAGCCTAGGGTTCTATGGAACAGACAAATTGCTCATTTCCGCCAACATGGTATCAGAGCCAAAACCCTAATTCTAAAACCCTACCACTGCCGCCCCTCTCTCTCTCCCTCCATTTCTCGGCACCGCCGGCGCCGCCCCTCACCGTAGGGCGCCGCTGCCTCCTCTTCTCCCGCCGCCGCCGCCTCCTCACCCTCCACCGCCGGCCCCCTCATTGCCGGCTTTCCACCGCCGGCCTCCACCGCCGGCTCTCCGCCGACCCCCTCTCCAACATAGGGGACCTCCACCACCGGGTCCCCTTCCCATCAACGACGACGCCTCTTCTTTCGTCGGCCTCTCTCTCTCCATGGATTTGAGTGTGTAAAGTCTATATATGCACTCAAATCCCATCAAGTTTATATAGACACTTATTTCTCGTCTACAATCCCTAGTTCTTCGTCTCCGGCGACATGTCAGAAAACAAAGTCGATATGCCCTCCATAGGCGCATTCAAAGGTCCAACGCTAATAGTCAAGATGGATGGTACGAACTATGAGCTCTGGGCAATGCAGTTCATGAGTCTCATGAAGTCGAATGGCTAAGAAGCATATTCTTACGGAGGAAGAGCCGACAGAGAAGACTGGGACCTATGCCTCCTGATAAGCTGATGATTCATATGTCAAGGTTTGGCTATCAGGCTCGTTGTCGATGGAAATTGTCAATGATGTCCTCCATCAGCCCACCGCTAGGCGATGTAGGATATAGTGGCCACCACATATTCACAGATGCGGAATGAGACCAAGATGTTACAGCTCTAGCATGACATTTTCACGACGAAGCAGAATGGGCGACCGCTTCACTCTTTGTATACATCCCCACGGGGGATGTTTGAGAAACTATATAGCACTATACCCCTCACGGCTACCCCTGAGCAGGAGAAGACCTTCCGGAATGCTACCATGGTGGGGGTACTGCTAGCAGCACTTTATCTTGAGTATGAGGCAACGCGATCTCAGATACATGTCGATGCTACCATTCCTCTTATTGAGGAAGTTTACCAGAGGCTTAGCCGCATCTCTGTTCCTTCCAGCACTTCTACTCCACCACCTTCGGCGATGGCTGTGTCGCGAGGGAGAGGTGGTCAGTCTTCCTTTCGTGGACGTGGACCTCGTGGTCGAGGAGGTCGTTTTCGCCAACCTTGCACTTTCTGCCATCGCACAGGTCACTCCGAGGATACATGCTATTCTAGGCATGGGTTTCCAGCATCGGCGCATGTAGCTGAGCATGTTACATCTCCGTCGACATCCCCTTCAGATCACCAGTTTGAGGAGCTTGTGGCGCGATTGCGCGATATTATGCCTCAACCATCTTCAGATTCTCTAGGAGGATCTTCAGATATTGCTGCTTCAGCATCTGTCAGTACTTCTGCCGCTGCCAGTACCTCAGGTAGTGCTTCTGCTTTTACATCCTGTCATGATCTCTCAGATTGGATTATGGACTCCGGTGCAACCCATCATCTCTGCCGCGACAGAGACAGACTTGAGTCATACAGAGACATTCCACCTGGACGCTCAGTGCTCATAGCTGATGGGACTCATTCCCCCATCGTTGGACAGGGGGAGATCACCTTGTCACCGTCCATGCATTTACAGAATGTTCTACATGCTCCTGAGTTTATCATGAATCTACCGTCTATTAGTCAGATTACAAAGGATTTGCATTGTCGCGCTATATTTGACCCATCTCTTATTTTTCAGGACATACTAACGGGCAGGGTGATTGGCTGTGGCTCTGAGCAGAATGGTCTCTATCGTCTGGTCTGGAATTCATATGCTGGCGTCTCTTCCTACTCAGCCGGATCAGTCTCTCCGTACACCTGGCATCTACGCTTTGGTCACCTTCCGCTTCAAAAGATGCGTCATCTATTGCCTCAAATCTCTCCAAGTTCGTCGTTTCGATGTGAAGCCTGTCAGTTGGGAAAGCATCATCGAGCTAGCTTCCCTAGTCGTCAGTGTCGGAGCAATAGCTCCCCTTTTGAATATGTTGATATTTGGGGCCCGAGTCGTGTTCCTGATCATCAGGGACACATGTTCTATCTTATAGTAGTTGGTGACTTCTCTTGTGTATCGTGGGTGTTTCTTTTAAAGAATAAATATGAAGCAGGGGATGTTATTAGAAATCTTATCATTGAAGTGCAGAATATTTTTTCCTCTTCTGTCAGTCAAATATGTTCATACAGATAATGTGTTGGAATGCTGCACTCGCTCTCTCTCCCATTTCTTTTCGTCCAAAGGTATTATTCATCAAACCACCTGTGCTTACACATCTCAACAAATGGAGTGGCAGAGCGAAAACATCGTCATCTCCTTGATATCACTCGAACTCTATTTATCCAGAGTTGTGCGCCTATCACTTTTTGGGGAGATGCTATTCTTACGGTCCAGAGATGGAATTATTTTCTCTTACCCCTCGTGTCTTTGGTGCTGTTGCTTTTGTTCACCACTTGTCTCCTGGACTTGACAAACTCTCACTTAGAGCTGTCAAGTGTGTCTTTGTGGGTTACTCTCGGACTTAGAAGGGTTACCGTTGTTATGACCCTGTAAACATGAAATATTTTGTCAGTGCTGATGTTACATTTTTTGAGTCCGTTATGTACTTCTCACCTACAGGTGATAGGTTGGCTTCTTCCACATCTAATGATGACGTCTATGTTCCTCCTCCTCCTAGCCTGAGTCCACCTTTGTCCATTCCTGTCCCGGTCGTCACACCAACGTCATCTCCATCACCATCACCACCACAACCACCTATCCTGCCATTACCTAAATTCTATACATGTCGGTCAGGTCCTGCTCATGCGGCACGCCAATCATCCATCACGCCTCAGGTATGTTTAGATGTTATTACTAACGATGGGTCGGATAGTGTGCCTGTGCAGGATTCTTCTTTGCAGGAGGACTGTGCACCATCGAGTACAGTGGATGATGATCTTGATTTCCCTATTGCTATTCGGAAGTAGAAACGGACTTGCGCGTCTTATGCCCTTGTTTGCTAGGTTTCCTTTCACCCGTCTCACATGAGACTTACAGAGATTTGTTGCAGCTTTTTCTTCCGTGGAGATACCACAGAATTATCAGGATGCTATGAAAATTGACTGCTGGCGGTTGGCTATGGAAGAAGAAATGACTGTTTTACAGTCCCGCAGTACATGGAGCTTGGTTACCGCTCCGTCCGACGCATCTATTGTTAGCTGCAAATGGGTATTCACAGTGAAGTACCATGCAGATGGGAGCCTTGACTGGTAGAAGGCACGGTTAGTGGCGAGAGGCTTTACTCAAGCATATGGTGTGGACTATTTGGATACATTCTCTCCAGTGGCTCGTCACTCTACTCTTCGCATTCTTCTATTTATTGTTGTGGTACGTGACTGGTCCATATTTCAACTTGATGTCAATAATGCATTTTTGTATGGCGATTTGGAGGAAGAAGTCTACATACAACAACCACCGAGGTTTGTTGCTGAGGGGGAGAATTATATGGTGTATATACTTCACAAGGCGATATATGGTCTTAAACAGAGCCCAAGGGCGTGGTTCCAGAAGCTTTCCCACCTAATTGAACGACAGGGATTGAAAAGATCAAATGCGGATCACTCGTTGTTCATTCAGAAGACTTCTGGAGGTACATTTGTCATCATGGTATATGTTGATGATATTCTGGTTACAGAAGATGATGCTCAAGGTGTAGGGATGGCAAAAGCATTTTTGGGCCGTTAGTTTGTCACGAAGGATCTTGGTACCCTACGATATTTTATGGGGCTGGAGTTTGCCAGGAATGCACAGGGTCTGGTGATGACCCAAAGGAAATATATTACAGATTTGCTGGTTGAAACGGGCATAGTTGGATGTAGACCATCGAGCACTCCTATAGATCCAAGTATGAAATTATATGACAACGATACTGAAGAGGTGGACATGAGAAGATATAGAGAGATGACGGGTAAGCTTCTTTACATCACTATAACTCGGCCCGATGTTGCTTTTGTAGTAAGACGAGTGAGTCAATTTATGTAGCAGCCAAGACAGGTACATTTGGATGCTATATACATGATACTAAGGTATCTAAAGTCTTCTCCAGGCTTAGGATTGCTGTTTAGAAAGAACATAGATTTATCAATTTCGGCTTGTGCAGATGCAGACTATGCAGGATGTCCTAAGGATCGTAAGTCTACTTCAGGCTTTGCAGTTTTTGTGACTAGCTCTCTGGTTTCTTAGAAAAGCAAGAAACAAACTATTGTGGCGAGATCTCATCCTGAATCTGAATATAGGGCCATGGTACAAGCATGCACGGAGATGATGTGGGTTCGACCTGTACTAGAAGACTTGCATATAGATGTACCTCTACCCATGCAGCTACAGTGTGACAATCAAGTAGCTTTGTTCATTGCCAACAATCCAGCATTTCATGAAAGAACAAAACATATTGAGGTATACTGCCACTACACTAGAGATATGATCCAGAAGGCTTGATTTCTACTTCACATGTTAGTTCAGCGGAGCAGACTGCCGACATTTTTGCCAAGCCATTGCTCAGAGAATCTTTCCAGAGATGTTCTTCCAAGCTGAGCATGATTGATATCTATGCTCCATCTTGAGGGGGAGTGTAGAGAATATTATGTAATCGGTGTATCATTTTCTCTATTTTTATTTTCCCGATAACCTCTTATGTAATTTACCCATGGGTCCTCTCTATATAAGAGAGCCTAGGGTTCTATGGAATAGATAGATTGCTCATTTCCACCAACAGAGATGGATGCACTTACCTCCGGGGCACGTGGAGTCTTGTGCCGTGCCCTATGGGAGTTCGCTTTGTGGCTTGCCAATGGGTCTTCATGACCAAACAGTCGCCTGATGGTTCTATTGACAGGTTGAAAGCCAGACTTGTTGCCAAAGGTTTCACACAAACCTTTGGAGTTGATTATTTTGAGACTTTCTCTCCTGTTGCCAAAATGGGGTCGATACATACCATTCTCTCTGTTGCTGCCAACAAGGATTGGCCCATTTATCAACTTGATGTGAAGAACGCCTTTCTTTATGGTGATCTTGAGGAGGAGGTTTACATGATGCAACCGTCGGGGTATGTAGTCGAGGGGAGCATGTATGCCTACTATGCAAGGCCATTTATGGACTGAAGCAGAGCCCAAGGGCATGGTTTGACCGGCTCACTATGGAGATCAACACACATGGTTTTCAGAGGACAACATCTGACTACTCTGTCTTTGTTAGACGACAATCTACTGGCACGATCATCCTTGCTGTCTATGTTGGTGATATGGTTATCACAGGAGATGATGTAGATGTATTCAGGAGACCAAGGCCTTCCTCCAGAAGGTCTTTGTCATGAAAGATCTCAGCCAACTTTGTCATAATTGTTATTTTCTTGGCATCAAAGTAATACACACTACAGAGGGGCTCCATCTTTCACAGAGAAAGTATTGCCTCGATATTCTGACTGAGGCAGGACTTCTTGGATGTAAGCCATCATATTCTGAATTTATTGATCCATCTTTTGAGGATGCAACACGATACGGAAGTTTAATGGGAAAATTACTCTATCTCACTGTTACTAGGTCAGATATATCATGCAGAGCCAGTCAACATATGGAGAAGCCTCTTTAAAGTCACTAGCAGGATGTTCTTTTGATTCTTCGATATTTGAAGGAATCTTCCGGACGTGGAATTTTTTATAGGGTGAACGGACACACTAATATCTCCGCATATACAGATTCTAGCTATGCTAGCTCTCTTGAGGACCTCCGATCTACTACATGATACGCCATGTTTGTTGGGGATAATCTTGTCACTTGGTGAAGCAAGAAGCAGACAGTGGTATCCAGATCCAGTGCGGAAGCAGAATGCAGGGCAATGGCTCAGGCTACATGTGAGATCACATGGCTTGTTTCTTTCCTAACAGAACTTGGCATGTCAGTCGCCACTCATGTACTTTTATACTGCGACAACAAGTCTGCCACGTACATCGCTACCAATCCAGTTTCTATGAGCGGACAAAACACATTGAAGTTGATTGCCATTTTATTCGTGATACAGTACGAGAAGGACAAATCAACACTCCACACATCTCCACTGAACTTCAACTTGCAGGCATCCTCACAAAGGCTCTTCCAAGGAAGCGCCTAATGTACTTAGGGCTCGTTTGGTAACCAGGTTACCCCGGGGTAACCCTGTTTACCCCCCTCTTTTCATGGGATGGAATTCTATCACAAATCATAGTGACATCACATCACATTCTTTATTCCAACCCTCTCCAACCCTCATAACCATCCCAAACAGCTACTATTCCAATCAGGTTACTCCAACCCACCCCAACCCAGCAACCAAACAGACCCTTAGTATCCAATTTGGGCATGATCGACAAATATGCTCCAACTTGCGGGGGAGTGTTAAAATTATTATATTACAATTATGTTTGTAACCCTTAACCCTTCGGGTTCCGTAACCCCTCAGTGGTATTTATGTATTTTTCCTCTTGTACTCTCTAGGGTTTTCTCTCTATATAAGAGACCTTAGCCCTATGGAATAGATATCTCGATATGCCATTTGTCTCTCTTCTCTACAATATCTATGCTCCATCTTGAGGGGAGTTTGGAGATATTTCTATATTCTATTTACCTTTTATATTATTTTTATTTTCTTGTTTCCATCTTATGTAATTTACCCATAGGCCTTCTCTATATAAGAGAACCTAGGATTCTTTGGAATAACAACGAATCCTTTTCTCCCAACAGTATCTACTCCCAAATTCTCCCTCCTCCAAACTTCCTGAGCAAACCCACAAAAGAAGATAAATGGTCAATGCCCTTCTATTCCTCCTGGTATGTGATGTCGGTGGTAGAGAAAAGATGGGCCATGAGCATCTTCTTCATCACACTAGACCTCTGTAATATCCGTAGGAAGATCTTCATCCTCAGTGGAGCATTTAGTTTTCATATAAATGTGCAGTCCCTTGCAAAACTAGCATCATCCTGAATCCTGATTATGTCATTGTCAGGGTTTTCTGAAGTTGACAATAGGAGTTGTGCTACGTATATATATCCTCTTCATCCTCTAGAGTCTATTGGAATATCTACTTAGATGGGTAATTAGATCTCACCAAGATCCAAGTACACTAATCTCTTGTCAAATCATGTATTACTTAAATTTTTTATAGAAAAGAAAGGGTGAGATTCTCACCACAAGAAAATCATGTATTACTTAATGATGTGACATATATGTGTTGATCAGACTATATAAAGGATCCCACACCTCTTGAAATTCTTGAGAAGTTTATTGTGAAGAACTAAACACTTTATGATCCGAAGAGTAGGGTGGTTATCGTGAGCTCGCAAACATCATAAATAATATTTCTTGTTCTCTGATTCTATATATATTTTATCTAGTTCTACATAGTATTAAAGCAGTTGATCTTTCGTTTTTCTTTTTGATGTTCATGATTATTTCAATATTTTATGTTGACTCTCAATGTTCATCTTATAGTATGTGTGAAGATTATGTAACGATGAGCTAGCAAGATATGAGCCAATCACTTGCTTCTTTTGGCTGCCACATGTGGTTACTGCACCATGATACATCTCCATCTATCTTCAACTGCTTTAAGTCATCAGATTTGTCGCCAACACATCATCTTCTTCACCCCACATGCAGCATGAAGGATTAACAATGTCATCACTATCTTCCTCGTGACCAAATGATGGCCACAACATCTATCCTTATAACGTGAATCCAGTAGCCTTCTCTAGTGCTACCATCGATCGACCATCTCCATCATTGACACCGAACTTTTTCATGCCAAACTTTCTTCACACTCCCTCACAGGGATTCTCATGCTTTGGCACCTATAGATCCTATCATTGAATGTATCGGATCGATCACCACCCTCGTCATGGAGCGCTCCAAATATATCTTCTAGCCTTAATATTGTCCTTACCTTCCAGGGCTGATCCTCGCCATCCAGCCATCCACGATGGATATCCAAGTGACTTCATTGTCTATGAAAAGTTCCTCTTCTCCATCGTTACCTCGATGGGCTTTAGTAAAGAGACACTCCAAGAGAAACAAAGGAGCAATACACTGAGAGAGACAAATGTGCTAGTCAATAGTAAAATTCTCTGCCTAATAGATTTTCTCTAAGTCCTCCCTTATCCTTCCAGTATGCAATGATGGTGCCTTTTCAACATTGTATCAAAGCTTGGAGAATGGGATCCACTGGGAACCTTAGAAAAAGAAGTTAAAAATTGTGTGGAGGGAGGGTTGATGCCGTTTTCAGATCCGAATCAATCCTGTTCGTACATGGGCTTAGGCTCGTTTTTCATTTTTTTATATTCATATGTGTTTTTCCCTACATGTCTCGTGTTCATGTAAACTAAAAAAAGAAAGAAGAAACAACAAAATGTAGCGCGAAGAATAATGAGGAATATATAGTCCACAAAAAAGAGTATTATATGACAAAAGAAAGATGAAAGAATGATAAAGAAGAAAAGAGGAGTTTTTTGGCCTCCTAATTGTTTCTCCTCCTAACTTGGTTGGTTACCTCTGATTTCAACAAGTGTGTGAGAAATGTAAGAGAGAATATATCACGGTTCTTAATTTTCTTGAAATCATTTATGCAGTTCACCCCTCTTTTCCTGTTAAATAATATGCAAGAATAAAGTTAATGAACTATGGATTCGTCAGGACCCTATAATGAGATCTCTTATTTGAGATTCTTATGTGAGAGAACACACTTCTTGAGATCCTTATATATGGTAGATTCTTTGAGGCCTCCACATAAGAGAAGTGATTCTTGAGTCTTTCATATAACAGAAGGTCATGTATCAGAATTTCTGTACTTAAATGATATGCAGAGCATATGCGGGGTATATGCAGTTCTACATGATCGTCTAATTTTTATTTTAAAATTAAATAAATATCTATAAAAGTTACACGATGACACTTTTGCAAGAATTGTGTTTTTTGCTTTGGCGAGATTAAGGCCATTTCTCTCGATTTTTAGTAAGGTGCTGCTATATGATTAAAAACCTCAAATGTTATAATGCATTTTCTAAATCATGCCACAGTTAACTTGTTACATAATTTGTGTTACAAATTGAAGTAGTTACTAACATCTGCACTATCTTATGCTTTTTCTCATGAATACTATCTCATGAAGTGTAAAATTAGTGCTTTCCTTTACTAGACAGAAACACGATAAATATCATTCTCGGTTGGTTTGAATTTCTGGTGGCATCTACCATAGAATGAATTGTAAATACTTGTTTTTTCAAAAAAATCAACATCAAAATAAATAAAAAATTATTTTAAAAAAGCATTACCACAGGAGAGAGGGCGAGATCAGGTGAGCGAGAGGGCAAGTTGAGGAGGTGAGAGGGCCAACAGAGATGCTGAGGTGGTGAGCTGTAGACTTGCAGAGGTGGTGAGCAACAAAGGACGACGATCTACAACCACCAGCCGACGCTTAGTAGAGATGCGGAGGCAGCGAGCAATATCAAGCATTCAATGCTCTGCGAAGATGTGAGGGTGGCAAGCAACATGATGAGATGCGGGGGAGAGGATTCACGGGAGAGGGTCATAGTTTTAAAGTAGGGTTTTACAAGAGGTGTTGGGGTTTTTCCAAGTAGGCCTTCAGTAATATTTTTCTTAATGGAAAATGTGGCTTCTCAAATCAATAGGGCCCAACAACTGCTTAGATCCGTGTATGCGGTCCACATATTTGGCATGCATATGCACACAAGGTGCATAAGGCCCCGTTTGAGGAAATCGACGCACTATAGTAACCGTTTATGCATATGCGACCGCTCGGGCCAATTTCCTGAACATTGCTATCTTTTCGGGAAGAAAATGTATATGCAAAATGTGATTGAACATCCTAAGAATTTAAAGAATTTTTTGTCTTTGTAATTTTTTATACTATGAATATATAGAAATTACTGAGTAGGTGTCTTCTCGACGTCATACCCTCTTTTTTCCTTAAGGATCATATGAAGTTCATTTATCCTTATTATGAGAACTTCCACGGACACATAGTGAGGTGTATAGCCTTAGTTGTAGAACTACCTGATACGAAATCAAACTGGTTTTTAATGCTATTAAAATTTATCTTAACATCCTTCACTTATCCTTTCCCTTAATTTCATTGCATAGCTCGTCAATTTGATATGTTGGTTGTGTATATAGGATTAACGATTCTCTTAGTCCATTCATTTGGTATTTTCTTGTTTTTTTTAAATAATTGGATTATCTTCATAAGCCTAGTATTGTAATCCTCCCCAAACATCTTCCAAACACTCATGAGAATGTCTTATTTTGATATTTTTCTCGACTCTATTTTTAAAGCCCCTTTCTTTTGAATTTTTCTACAACTAGCACAATTCATGTCAATCTAGAAACTTCGAGCTCTCTGAGCTTGAAGCAAATTCCTTAGTAGTGCCCAAGGATTACAAAAATCCCTGCGTACTGCCCATTTTTTTTACTTTGTTGATGTACTCATATCGTATGTTGTTAATGCGACACCAGTATCGCATTCTATGAATGCGCTATGCGCTTATATCACATGTAGAGCCCGTGACATGCACGTAATCCCCTGCAAACATAAGCCCTTCCACATATGGCTTCTCTGTGTCGGTCTTTTCACTCATGCACCAGCGGAGCCTGAGTCTGATGCTACCTCTTGCCCTTCGCCACCGCCTTCTCGCTTCCTTCTTACCGACCCATGTCTCCAGGCCTCCGAAGATCTTTGGTACTTCTCTTCCGTGATGTGCATTCATCGTTGGTGTTCCTCCACCTTTCTCTAAGCCCTAGGTACAATTGGGATTAGCTTTGGTGTTATGTTACGGTTTGGTTAGTATGTACAACATGATTTTTTTACCAAATTGATGTTCTAATGTTGTTGGCTTAGCGTTTTTGTACTTTATAAATCCATTGCCACCATGTGTTAGGTTGGAATGGAGCGTATTTATTGCATGTTTCATTTGAAGGGTACTATTGGTGATTCGTCGAACACCAGTGTATGCGGTTTTGGTTAATGTCTAGCATTACCTATGATGAGTTGTTGAATTTAGTTCATCAGAAGTTCAACTTGGACAAGGACATCCATCTAATTAAATTATCACATCGCATCCCACGCGGAGCAGGCGAAGAGCCAACATTGACGTCCATTGTGAACGATGATGTACAAGGTATATTGCTATATGCCTAGACAATTGGAAAATCAACACCTACTGATATTATTATTGAGAGTCATTCGAGTTCGTATGTGGTGCAGAATGTTGATGACACGGAGGATCGCCTCCCTTTGGGTCCTTCTGTTGTTCGGAGCACCAATGACCCTATATCGTAGCCAACATCAGTTCATGAATTCATGAGCGATGCTTTCTTGAGAGAAGTTAATCATGTCCTGGATGATGTCATCCCTAGGGTAACAGACAACGAGTTGGATGAGAACAGTGATCATGAGCTTGATGATAATATTATCGTAAATGACCAGATAGGAGCTGATGAACCCATTCCCCCAAAAATTGCTTCGTGCATCATTTTTTGGGATTAGAGGATGTGACATCCATGCAACATTTGAGGATGATTTTCAAAAGAAGTCTGGGCTCGATAGTTTTGGCGACGAACTTCAAAAGGGCAGAACATCCAGAGTAAGGACGATTTGATTTATGCTGTGAAGAAGCGTCACATCCTTACCTACTCCAACTTCATGATTAAAGAATCCACCACCTTGGTCTGGTCTATTCTTTGCACCATGCAATCGAAGTGTTGTCTTTTCTTTCTACGTGGTCATTTAAGGAGGTTCGGAGGTATGTGGGTGATCTCCAAGATCGGAGGCCCACACACTTGTATAAATCCAACAGTTAATCACAATCATCCTCAATTAAACTGCAATTTCATGGCTAGATCAATGCTAACCTTGGTGAAGGATGACCCGACTATTCGGGTGTCGAGCTGCAGAGCTCACATTCACGAGTTGTACAATTACTGGGTTACAAAAAAAAGGGCATGGGATGCTAGGAGAAAATCAATTGGAATAATATTTGGCGATGTGAAGAAGTCCTATGTGGAGATGTCGTATCTGCTGCATGCATTGAAGGCTGCCATTTTGGTGACTGAAATAGACATCTACCATACGTAACACTTAAACCCGTGGAAACCAAATTGTCGTAGATTTCAACGTTGCTTTTAGGTGTTTGACCCTTGAATTGCGGCTCTCAAACATTGTAGGTTGTTGATAAGAATTAATGGGAATCATTTGTACAATAAGTATAAGCAGAAACTGTTGATTGCATGTAGATGGATGGAGATAAGGCTGATAAGCACATCATACCTCTTGCATTCGGATACTTTATGAGGAATCCGACCCTACTTGGAAATAGTTCTTTTCATTGATTCGCATCAAAGTAGTCGAAATCTGTGATGGACCTATATATATCATTTTTAATCGTCATCTTGGTATAAAATCCGCAATGAATGATGTTGATGTTGGTTTCTTACCACCTTTTGCATACTGACGATTTTGTTCTAGGCATGTCGCAAGCAATTTCAACAATGCATTCAAGAACGGCTCTATGAAGTTGTTGGGACATGCATCGACTCTGCAAACGTCTACCGGAAAGTTTGCTTATTTCATGAGAAAATTGCAGGAATGGAACCCAGATGCAGGCAGCTGGTTTTCCACGAACGTCTGCTGCAGGGAGCAATGCACTCTAGCTTGTGATGGCGGGTATAGATTTGGGCAAATGACGACAAATCTAAGTGAAAGTTATTATGTGATATTTAAGGATGCAAGTTGTTTGCCCATTGTTGCACAAATCGAGAAGACTTTCTATAGTTACATCTTATACTTCAACGAGTGAGCAAATGAGGCTAGTGCTGCACTCGATATTGGTAAAAAATTCACGAAAACTGCAACAATTGAACTATAAAAATGGAGTGCAACTGCAAATGTGCACACAATAATCCACATAAAACGGTTACCAAACTTGATGTTAGAAGTTTTGACAGGTGCCTGACGCAGACAATTTGGGACTCAAGGCTGCAAAAGGTACACTATATACTTGTGGCAGCAGACATGTACATGTAACAAATGACAGATTTATCGTATTCCATGTTCTTATGCTATCGCTGTCATTTCCCAAAGACAATCAAAGATAGATACATATGTTGGTAAATGATACACATGGGAGAATCAACTCAAGGTGTATGAAGGTAGGTTTTTTCCTATTGGCGATCATGATACATGGCCTTCATTAGAGTAATGTGAATTGTGTCCCGATAAACTATGTAACCGCAGCAAGGGTCGTCCACGGTCAAACATGATTTGTAATGAAATGGATATTAGGGATGTACTATGGCAAAATACATGTTCATTGTGTGGTGTCATGGATCATAGCAATCAATGTTGTCCTAATAAAAACATGTGGGCATCCACCTCACAAGCTTCTACGTCTAATTTGCTACCTTCAGCGAGGAACAAAAATAAATGCGGCACATGTGAGGGTGAAGGTCACAACAAAAGAAAATGTCATGCTTTAAGTAAGTTTGGTGATTTTTTTAAAAGTAGTCTTATATTGGATATATTTCCGTGCATTACATTGTTTAGTAAATACAAGTATCTTACTATGTTTCCTGTCTCCTTTGCATTCTAATTTCATGGATGTTGATTGTAGATGGATCCCGGATATCTTGACATTTCAGTATTGACATAGCATGAGCGACATTTTTCGCGTTGTGTCTGGGCAGGCAACGTAAGTGATTTAAGCCATGTTTATAAAATCATATTTTACATATGTCTTCTACATTTTTATAAATGCATGCCTCGTCGTGGTTGCGTTGTCATCGACGTGAGACACATGTACGTCATATTCCTCTGGGTGAGCGCGTCCATCCCTACGTAGCATATGCCAGGTTTTAAGGGTTGCAGAGTTAGAGTTTATCTCCTTGGATTGGCATCTGATTACAACACTGTTTGAGCGTTGGTGGCCCGAGATGCACACGTTCCACATGGCCAACGGAGAGATGAGCATTACTCTCCAGCACTGGCATTCGTTATGGGACTACGGATTGATGGACCAATGGTGATAGGTGTTGGGTTTACTTGCAAGTTTCCAGCCCCAACTTGGGGGGCTGCAACATTTTACCCCTTTCCAGGGGTATCACTGAAATTTCTCCAGCCATATTCCCATTCCAGGGACGTACCTTGCGGGGGAAGAAAGCCCCATTCGTTCCCCAGATTCAGCCCCAATCCAGTAGCCGATTCCATCCCTCCTCTTTCCCATTTCCAGCGACTGCAGCAGCAAAGGGTTTCGGACCCCCTTCTCCGTCTTCCTCCACGTGATCGGGAGTGCGAGAGAGAAGCCGAGCATCAGTGCTCGAGGGAAGCAACAACTGGGTGTGTTGGGAGCTGCGGTTTGGGCTTGGAGGGTGAAGGTGCTGGGCGAGCTCGAGAGGAGGAGCGAGGAGGTCGTTGCGGACGACCTCAAGAAGCCAAGTTTGGGACTCCATCCGGGAGCCCACAAGGGGAGTTACTTTGTCCTCCTTGTTTGAGCACAATATTGGTATAGTTAGATACCTAGGGATAGTTTGATACTTGTTGGACAACTATCCATTTGTGTGTGGCTTGTACCTCGGTTTTGTGGGCAACAAAACCGGGAAGAACTTTGGCTCCATTTGACCGTAGTGATTTGTTGCAGGTCTTGCCCCGTGGTTTTCCCCTTGCTCACATTGAGTAAGGGTTTCCACGTAAAAATCTGTCTCGTGTGGTTGCTTGCTTGCTTGTGTGCTTGTGGTTGTCATTGTTGCTATTGAGTTCCCGTGTGGGGAACATATATCTTGTGTGTGCCATCTTTGCTGCAGGACAGTTTCAGGGGATATTATCCTGGTTAATTGATTGTTCCGCATCCCCATTATCCCCAACAAGTGGTATCAGAGCTCAGGTTGAGCAATGGGCAAAGATGATGAAGGCACAATGATCATGCTCACAAGTAGCAACTGGCATATTTGGAAGGCCAAGATGGAAGACATCTTGTATTGCAAGGACCTCCACGATCCCGTGGAGGGGGAGAGCGCCAAGCCGGAGAACATGTCCGCAGGAGAGTGGACAAAGTTGAACCGAAAGGCCATTGATACCATTCGGAAGTGGCTTGACATGTCTGTGTTCCATTATGTTGCCGAGGAGACAAATGCCAAGGAGCTATGGGACAAGTTGTCCGAGCTCTATGACCAGAAGACCGCAACCAACAAGGCTTTCTTGATTAGAAAGCTTGTGAACTTGAAGTACAAGGATGGATGCAAGGTGGCAGAGCACTTGAATGATTACCAAAGCATTATCAACCAGTTGACATCCATGGGGCTGGTACTTGATGACGAATTGCAGGCACTTCTCTTGTTGGGTTCTTTGCCAGACAGTTGGGAGACTCTAGTAGTCACCGTGAGCAACTCTACGAAGGATAGCTAGTTGACCATGGCTATGGTCAAGGGCAGTCTCCTCAATGAGGAGATTAGACGTCTCTCTTCGGGAGAGGCATCCTCCTCTTCACATGTGTATGCAGTTGAGAGGAGAGGAAGATCCAGCAGCAGAGGAGCATCACAGGAGAGGCAGAAATCCAGAGACAAGTCCAAGGGCAGAGGAAAGTGTCACCATTGCCAGAAGTCAGGTCATTGGAAGAGAGATTGCAGGGTTTGGAAGAGAGAGCAATCTGAAGCCAAGAAGGATCAGAAGAAGGAAGATGGAAATGTAGCTGCAGTTGTGGCAGATGAAAGTGCAGATGAGGTGATTCTCACCATCCAGGACCAGTGCTTACATGCAGGGAGCGATTTGGAGTAAATCGTTGACACGGCCGCCTCCTATCATGTGACTCCACACAGGGAGTTCTTCACCACCTATACTAGGGGTGATTATGGGAGAGTCTTGATGGGTAACGAGAGTTACTCTAAGATCATTGGCATGGGCGCCATCTCAATCCAGACGGATGTTGGGTGCTCATTGACGCTCCAGAATGTGAGGCATGTTCCTGATGTGCGACTTAGCCTTATATCTGGCTCACAGCTAGATAGTGAAGGCTACCATCTGAAGTTCGGCGACAACAGATGCAAGATTAGCAAGGGTTCTCTCATCATGGCCGGGGGCAGCTTGTGTCACACACTCTATATGACTAGAGTGAAGGTCATGGATGGCAGTTTGCATGCTAGTGAAGCAGATAATTCAGATTTGTGGCACCGTCGGCTTGGCCACATGAGCCAGAAGGGCTTGCAGCTGTTGAGCAAGAGAGAGTTGATCCCCTACCACAATGACATCACTTTATCTCCTTGTGATGCATGTGAGGTTGGGAAGAGCAGAAGTGCGCCATACAGAGCGAGATCCTAGGTGAAGGGAGACCTTCTACAGTTGGTTCACTCGGATATTTGTGGTCCTATGGACACAACCTCTTTGGGAGGCAACATGTATTTTGTCACCTTCATTGATGATGCATCTAGGAAGGTGTGGGTATATGTGCTGAGATCGAAGGATCAAGTGTTTGATTGCTTCAAGAAGTTCCATGCCATGGTTGAGCGTGAGACAGGAAATTGTTGAAGTGTCTACGCACAGACAATGGGGGAGAGTACACCTCCCATAGCTTTCAAGGCTATTGTGCAGAGCACGGCATCGGGCATGAGAGGACAGAGCCAGGCACACCCCAACACAATGGTCTAGCTGAGAGGATGAACAGGACCATTGTTGAGAGAGTCCGCTGTATGCTGAAGACAACGAAGTTGCCCAAGACTTTTTGGGCTGAGGCGGTTCGCACCGCATGTTACTTGGTCAACCGATCTCCATCAGTTCCTTTGGGCTTTCAGATTCCAGAGCGTGTTTGGACAGGGAAAGACCCCTCATATGCTCATTTGAGGGTGTTTGGATGCAAGGCTTATGCATTGGTACCCAAGGAGCCGCGGAAGAAATTGGATGACAAGGCGGTGCCTTGTATTTTTCTTGACTATGGAGATCAGGAGTTTGGATACCGTCTTTGGGATCCAAGGAAGAAGACAGTCACCAGGCACAGGGATGTGATTTTCTATGAGAATCAGACGTTGGCTGAGGACACCACTGAGAGTGATGATGGAAATGAGATCTCCATGGATGATGACAGTGATGAGGACACAGAGCCCTCTCCAGTACAGGGTACAGGTGGAGAGGATGGACAGCTAGAGCAGCACGAGCCAGACGCAGACCCCGTTGATGCAGGTCCAGGGGACTTAGGGCAGGGGGAGCAGCCCCATCCAGTTGCAGATGCAGCAGAGCCTCAGGTCAGGAGATCTGAGAGGACACGCCAGCCATCATCCCGTTACCCCACTTCCAGGTACGTGATGCTCACATACGCAGGTGAGCCATACACCTTTGAGGAGGCACAGGAGCATAAGGACAAGGGTCATTGGCAGAATGCAATGAATGAAGAGATGCTATCTCTCAAGAAGAATCACACTTTTGACCTTGTTGAGCTTCCTAAAGGGAAGAGAGCCTTGAAGAACAAGTTGATTTACAAGCTGAAGTCAGATGACAGTGGCAGACAGGTGAAATACAAGGCTAGATTGGTCATGAAAGGATTCGGCCAGAAGGAAGGAGTGGACTATGATGAGATCTTCTCCCCAGTGGTGAAGATGAATTCAGTGAGAATGGTGCTAGGACTTGTTACTAGCATGGACCTTGAGCTGGAGCAGATGGATGTGAAGACGACGTTTCTTCACGGTGATTTGAAGGAAGAGACTTACATGGAGCAGCCACAGGGTTTTCAAGAGAAAGGGAAAGAGCATATGGTATGCAGGTTGAGGAAGAGTCTTTATGGCTTGAAGCAAGCCCCGAGACAGTGGTACTTGAAGTTTGATGCTTTCATGGGAAAGCAAGGCTTCAAGAGGACAACAGCCGATCCATGTGTATATGTCCGTCGTCTTCCCAATGACAGGTTCGTCATTCTTTTGATCTACGTGGATGACATGCTGATTGTAGGTCATGATTCCATTCTCATTGCAAAGCTCAAGAGGGAACTCTCCAAAGAGTTTGAGATGAAAGATTTGGGCAAGGCTAGTCACATCCTTGGGATGCAGATTACAAGGGACAGGAAGAAGCACATGTTGTGGTTGTCACAAGAGAGCTATGTTGAACGCGCATTGGAGCGGTTCAACATGAAGAATGCCAAGCCTGTCAGTACGCCCTTAGCCTCTCATTTCAAGCTGAACAAAGAGTCATGTCCTACTTCTGAGGAGAAAGCAGAGATGTCCAAGATCCCATACCAGTCAGCAGTTGGGAGCCCCATGTATGCAATGGTTTGCACTAGACCCGATATAGCCCATGCAGTGGGCGTGGTGAGCAGATTCATGTCAAATCCGGGCAAGGACCATTGGGAGGCAGTGAAGTGGATCTTGAGATACTTGAGAGGGACCTCAAGTATGTGCCTTATTTTTGGGAGGTCAGATCCCAAACTGTGTGGCTTCACTGATGCAGATATGGTAGGTGACATGGACCAGAGAAAGTCCACCTCAGGCTACATTTTCACTTTTGCAGGGGGAGCCATATCATGGCAATCCAAACTACAGAAATATGTTGCTCTCTCTACTATCGAGGCAGAATACATTGCAGCAGCAGAGGCTGGGAAAGAAGTGATGTGCCTACAACGCTTTCTTGGTGAGTTTGGATTGGGTGACAGTGAGCCGGTTGTGTTTTGTGATAGCCAGAACGCTATAGACTTGAGCAAGAGTACCATGCACCATGCTCGCACAAAACACATTGATGTGAGATACCATTGGCTGAGGGATGCAATAGAACAGAGGCAGCTCATGTTGAAGAAGATTCACACCAATGAGAACCCCTCAGACATGTTGACCAAGGCAGTCACTCGTGACAAGCTTCAGCTCTATAGAGAGCTGAGCGGTGTCACCTCTTCTTGATCTCCATCACAGGACAACACCTCCCCGTTGGGGCTGGAGGGGGAGGTTGTTGGGTTTACTTGCAAGTTTCCAGCCCCAACTTGGGGGGCTGCAACATTTTACCCCTTTCCAGGGGTATCACTGAAATTTCTCCAGCCATATTCCCATTCCAGGGACGCACCTTGCGGGGGAAGACAAGCCCCATTCATTCCCCAGATTTCAGCCCCATTCCAATAGCCGATTCTAGCCCTCCTTTTTCCCATTTCCAGCGACTGCAGCAGCAAGGGGTTTCGGACCCCCTTCTCCGTCTTCCTCCACGCGATCGGGAGTGCGAGAGAGAAACCGAGCATTAGTGCTCGAGGGCAGCAACAACTGGGTGTGTTGGGAGCTGCGGTTTGGGCTTGGAGGGTGAAGGTGTTGGGCGAGCTCGAGAGGAGGAGCGAGGAGGTCGTTGCGGACGACCTCAAGAAGCCAAGTTTGGGACTCCATCCGGGAGCCCACAAGGGGAGTTACTTTGTCCTCCTTGTTTTGAGCACAATATTGGTATAGTTAGATACCTAGGGATAGTTTGATACTTGTTAGACAACTATCCATTTGTGTGTGGCTTGTACCTCGGTTTTGTGGGCAACAAAACCGGGAAGAACTTTGGCTCCATTTGACCGTAGTGATTTGTTGCCGCTCTTGCCCCGTGGTTTTTCCCTTGCTCACATTGAGTAAGGGTTTCTACGTAAAAATCTTTGTCTCGTGTGGTTGCTTGCTTGCTTGTGTGCTTGTGCTTGTCATTGTTGCTATTGAGTTCCCGTGTGGGGAACATATATCTTGTGTGTGCCATCTTTGCTGCAGGACAGTTTCAGGGGATATTATCATGGTTAATTGATTGTTCCGCATCTATATATACCCAATAATAGGGACCACGTCTGGAGTGATGTGGGCAAACACATGCGAGCAGCTTCTAGGTGTACATCCCTTACCGTTTAAGATAGTGGGCAGCAAGGTTTTGGTGACTTGGCTATATGCGCATTTTGTAGAGTTGCCACCAGATGTTGAGGAGGATGTTTTAAAGAGACATGCACATGCTTACATTTTGCAGCTTTTGGATGGCAATTTGTTTACCGAAAAGTTTGAGTCTTTGATTTCTATTATTACACTGCCAGATTTGCACGACCTGGTGTACTCTAGGACGTTGAGCTGGGGATCAACAGTCCTAGCTTTTCTGTACAAGCATTTGTGTTTTACAGTTGATATGACAACATAAGATATTGGTGGTTTAGTGATTTTGCTTCACTTATGAGTGCGTGAGCACTTTCTACACATTACTCTGATTATCATAGAGAGACCACAGTGGCACGACATGCTGTTAGGAGTGCGGTGGGCTGCCGCATTCACGCACCGTAGACATCCGGCACACGTTGTTAGGTTGTACCACGACGTGTTCAATATGCAGTCGCCTGATCAGGTACATAAACCGCAATGCATTAGGTCTAAATACTTATCTTTTAATAATATATGAATTTTTGATGCAGGTGTTCTGAATGCCCTATGATGACGATGTGATCGCTTCCCTTCCCGAATATTATGTCGATAGGCAGAACATTTGGAGCTCACGGATACCACTTATTTACTTCAACATTGTGGAGTATTATTTTCCGGATGCAATACATCGGAGGAGCTTCATGCCATTGACTTGAGGGGGAAAGTGGATATTGATTAGAGGTATTGACATGATTTGAAAATTCGTGAGTGGGATGCACACTACAAACGACTTGTTTGCATAGACCAATCCAACGGGATATTTGTAACTCCAAACTACATGGATCGGTATCTAAGAATTACAAGAGGGTTTGTGGGTCGACTGGGTGCTGCATTGGCAACTAATATAAGAATAACCCTTATTTAATATATTAATCTTTTACATGGACATATTTATTCATGGAATTTTTATATCATGCAGATGTCCAGGTGGAACCTCATCTATGAGACGGGACACTTGGAGTGTCGATAGACAGTTATTCAGGTAAAGGCAAAAATGGAGTAGTGGTTGGCATTCCAATTTGCAGACATGGTGACCATATACGAGGAGCATGCCGACCAGGCTCAGGAAGAAGCTAGATATGGCACACAAAGGAGAGGAAGAGATCACGCTCGAGCGCATGGACGTGGACGCGGGCGTGGTTATCTAGTTGCCACAACTGAGGTTGAAGAAGAAGCAGATATTCCAGTCGTGGAACATGTCACATCCCATGAGTTGGATCATCAAGAGCTGCTCGAATTTGTGTGGAGACCCAATTTGTCACCTCTACTAACGAGCCACCGACTGAAGAAATGCAAACAACACAAGCACCTATGAGGAACTGTTGGGAAAAATGAGCAACATGTTATTCCAAGGAACCCTAGGCTCTTTTATATAGAGGAGAGACCTATGAATAAATTACATAAGATAAATGAAAGAAAAGTAAACTGAGATAACAATACATAAATATGAATATATCCAGTATTCACGAAATCGCTTTGAGCGGCCGCATATGCGTGTACGGACCCTCAGGCGCGCCGCATACGTGAATCGCACCATTAAGCACCCCATGCGCATATGCGGTCCGCATATGCAGGTTTGTGCGGCCGCATATGCGGACCGTGCGTTCGCTCAGAGCTATTCCAGGCTTCACCGGGTTGTTGGATCTAGATCTTAAGATCTGGTTACCTGTTTGAAAATATGTGTTTCATTTCAACACGATTTTCGCATATATGCACGTTCCTGTAACAACCTGACTAAACATAACCAATAAGTATACGAAATTATACTCTAAAACCATCCTTAAAACTAAACTCCAACAGATCTGAATTGAATGTGATTGTTTTTTGATTGAAGAGGAATAAAGAGGTGATATTTTGAAAGAAATGCTTCTAACATATCTAATGTCAGTGGATGCCAGATCAATAATGGTATACTGTAAGGGGTGAGTAGCTAACAATACAAATATCATCATACATTTTAATTACGGATAACTAACATTCTACCCAGGAACTAAACCTTAAAATTATTGTACATATGACGAAAATCAAATAAGTATTCAGATATTTTAAATACAACTAACTTTTATGTTGAAGCATTGATATGTGATTGATAGAGATTGTTTTGAGCTCTATATGAAAGTCATTTTTTTAGATCTTGTGTTGGATCACAATTGTACATAAATTTAGTTCAGTTGTAGTCAATTTTTGGTGTGTGTGTGTGTGTAAATAGATATTTATATATATTTATAAATAAAAAATTAGGAAACCGCGTAGAACCGCATATACCCCGCATATGCCCCCGCATACCGCTTAATCGCTATTCAGTGACCTGTCCGAATGCATACGCATACCACTTTCCTGAACCTTGAATATATCTTTACAGGAACTTCATGGGAGGGAACGTAAGGGATACTCAACCCACTTGCTGCATGCTTACACCACCACCTGTGTCGATTTTCGAGGATGACGGTGCAGGAGGGGGCATTTATATTGAGTGTCGAACACATGTAATCATATTGTAAGTGTTATGCGGTGTAAGCGTATTAAGTATCGAACACATGTAACCATATTGTAGTTTCAAATTATACAATACTTTGTTTCTTTGTCTCTTGTTGCTTAAATCCATGTTGAAAAGATCAGACTATCATGAGGCAACTTCCTAAATAGTATTTTTTTAAAATAATATTTAAGAAGTTGTCTCCGACTATTTTATGCTGGCTGTCGGCTACCTAACGCAACCTTCCTCATTTACCCAGGCTTGGGACCGGCCATGGCTGAGTTTTTTTTAAAAAAATAGAGAGATCACTTTGGGCTTAAGATGGTTTGGTCATTTGCAAAGAAGATCGGCGGATGCATCAGTTAGGAGATACGAGTGTTGGGATGTTGAGCCGAAGAGAGGGCGAGGATGGCCCAAGAAGTGTTGGAAAGAGAATATACGAAGGGATATTAGTTTTTTGGATATAAGCCCGAGATTGACCCAAGATAGATCTGAATGGAGGTGAAGAATCCATGTAGCCGACCCTACTTAATTGTGGGAAAAGGCTTTGTTGTTGTTGTTGTTTGTCTCTTGTTGGATTTTTATTTCAATTAGGATGGATGCTTATGTATTTGAGAACTAATAACATTTAAACTTGTCACGTAAAACTTTCAATAAGAAATTTGATTTCAAGTGCTTTAAATCCAAGAGAAGAATTGGAATGGAAATAGAGTTTTCCAAGGTTTTTACTGCATGTCGCATGCACAAAATGCGATATAAGCATAGTTTGAAACATATGTCGCATAGCACATGCGGCTTCTTTTTTCTAGGGACTTTTGCAGATGTCGCAAGCTCAGCATGCGATATAAGGCAGCCCAATGATTACTTCTTTCTAGGGACATCTACCAATGCCACATTTATGGTATGCGGCAATGGTATATCTCACATGCTTCACATGCGATATAAGAGCATAACACATTCATAGAATGCGATATTAGTGTTGCATTAACAACATGCGATATGAGTACAATAGCAAAGTAAAAAACATAGGGCAGTAGTAGGGATTTTTGTAATCCCGTGGCACTAATAAGGAATTTGCCTCCTCTGAGCTTGATCTTACAAGTTACAACACCATTCTTATTAAAAAGCTAGGCAAGGTCCTTGGCTGTTCACTTCCTAGCCTTATCTAGCTTGAAAATATCTCCTACACCTTTTGAGTCAAGTTTTACATACAAATGCTCCCAAGCTTTGGTCTTCACTTCTTTCTTTCTTCTCATTCTTTGTAAAGTTTTCATCTATTCTATCTAGGGAGAAACATTGAAACCTTCCTTCTCTTATACTTCTTTATTTCACCACTAAGCTTCCTTCCATGTGGGTGCACCTCCTTTGGTACATGTAAAACTTCTTTAACACAACTAGCCATTTGGTGCCATGTTTTATCATCACTTTCTACAGATCCCAGTTAGTTTTTTGTAGTATCTTCTTGTGGAGAAGAGAGACAAATGGGATATCTATTCCATAGGGCCAGGGTCTCTTATATAGAGAGAATGCCCTAGAGAGTACAAGAGGAAAAATACATAAATATCCCTGAGAGGTTACGGAACCCGAAGGGTTAAGGGTTACGGAACCCAAAAGGTTACAAATATAATTGTAATATAATAATTCTAACACCCCCCCTCAAGTTGGAGCATATCTGTCGATCTTGCCCAACTTGGATGCTAAGTACATTAGGCGCTTCCTTGGAAGAGCCTTTGGGAGGATGTCTGCAAGTTGAAGTTCAATGGAGATGTGTAGAGTGTTGATTCGTCCTTCTCATACTGCATCACGAATAAAATGGCAATCAACTTCAACGTGTTTTGTACGCTCCTGGAAAACTGGATTGGTGGCGATGTGCGTGGTAGACTTGTTGTCGCAGTATAAGGGTACAGGAGTGGCGACTGACATGCCAAGTTCTCTTAGGAAAGAAACAAGCCATGTGATCTCACATGTGGCCTGAGCAATTGCCCTGTATTCTGCTTCCGCACTGGATCTGGATACCACTGTTTACTTCTTGCTTCGCCAAGTGACAAGGTTATCCCCAACAAACATGGCATATCCCGTAGTGGATCGGCGGTCCTCAGGAGAGCTAGCATAGTCAGAATCTGTATAGACGGAGATATTAGTGCGCCCATTCACCCCATAGAAAAGTCCACGTCCGAGAGATTCCTTCAAATATCGAACGATCAAAAGAACATCCTGCCAGTGACTGTAAAGAGGCTTCTCCATATATTGACTGGCTCTGCTCGCAACATATGATATATCTGGCCTAGTAACAGTGAGATAGAGTAATTTTCCCACTAAGCTTCCGTATCGTGTTGCATCCTCAAAAGTTGGATCAGTAGATGCTGAATATTTTCTCACTTCTGCAGGGATGCCAGATGGCTTGCATCCAAGAAGTCCTACCTCAGTCAGAATATCGAGGCAATACTTTCTCTGTGAAAGATGGAGTCCCTCTGTAGTGCTTATTACTTCGATGCCAAGAAAATAACGAAGTTGGCTGAGATCTTTCGTGACAAAGACCTTCTGGAGGAAGGCCTTGGTCTCCTGAATACATCTTACATCATCTCCTGTGATAACCATATCACCAATATAGACAGCAAGGATGATCGTGCCAGTAGACCGTCGTCTAACAAAGACAGAGTAGTCAGATGTTGTCCTCTGAAAACCAAGTGTGTTGATCTCCGTAGTGAGCCTGTCAAACCATGCCCTTGGGCTCTGCTTCAGGCCATAAATGGCCTTGCGTAGACGACATACATGCTTCCCCTCGACTACATACCCTGACGGTTGCATCATGTAGACCTCCTCCTCAAGATCACCATAAAGAAACGCGTTCTTCACATCAAGTTGATAAATGGGCCAAGCCTTGTTGGCAGCAATAGAGAGAATTGTACGTATCGACTCCATTCTGGGAACAGATGAGAAGGTCTCAAAATAATCAACTCCAAAGGTTTGTGTGAAACCTTTGGCAACAAGTCTGGCTTTCAACCTGTCAATAGAACCATCAGGCGACTGTTTGGTCGTGAAGACCCATCGACAAGCCACAAGGCGAACTCCCGAGGGCACGTCACAAGATCCCACGTACCCCGGGAGGTAAGTGCATCCATCTCCTCATCCATGGCCTGTCGCCAACCATGATCTTGCATTGCACTGAAATGATCTCTTGGAACGGTAATAGCATTAAGAGCATCTGCAAATCTCTTGTCACAACTAGATAAACCATCTGTAGAAGTAAACTGTGACATGGGGTGATACGTACATTTCCTTTTTTGCTTGCGTAGAGCTATAGGAAACTTCCCAGGCACATCCGGGACAATAGTGGTGGGAGCACTCGAAGTGGTCATATCATCCTGCAGAAAAGGGACATGCAAAGGTACAAGCACTGGTGTAGAAGGTATAGAGGTATGCTGACGAGTATAGACAATTGGTGGAGGAGGGAGGTCGAGAGGAATGTCACACACAGTTTGTGTGAAATAACTTGTTTGCTCAAAGAAGGTGACATCAGCAGATACATAGTATCGACGTCCAACAGGATCATAGCCGCGATAGCCTTTCTGGGTACGGAGTACCCAAGAAAGACGCATTTGATGGCATGAGAGGATAATTTGTCAGCTGCATGAAAGTTATGAACAAAGGCAATACAACTAAAAATCGCAGAGGTATAGGAAAAGGAGATTCGGTAGGATAAAGTAAGAAAAATGGAGTTGCCCCATTGAGAACTGATGAAGGAACACCGTTGATGAGATACACTACAGTAAGGATAGCATCTCCCCAGTATTGTTTAGGAACACTCACTTGTAGGGGTGTAAGAAAACTCTCAAGTTCGATATTCGCTCAGGTTCGGCTCGCTAAAAGTTCGATTCAGATTCGGTTCGGAAATAAACGAACCGAACCTGAACACATGTTTAGGCTCGATTAAATAAACGAACCGAACCTAAAAATCATTGGTTCGCTCAAGTTCGATTCATTAAAAGCTCGATAAACATACACATATATATATTTACAAATCCTTATCCGTAGAAGTGGACTTATTTTGAGATGAGTGGTTTTCATCCCAGTGTAAGTGAATTTTGTCTAGAGATAACTAGATATTTACGGGATAAGTAGGTTTTATCTCAATATAAACTATCCGAAAATAAATAGTCACATCGTGTTTACAACATCTATCATCTATGTGTCTAGTACTTTTCCCTTCTTTATCTTCAAATCAACAGAACAAGTATAAACATTACTTATCGAATATCTCCGCATTATTCTTATTCCTTATCCCCATCTGAATAGATGTAAAATATATTATAATTATACTTTTTTCAAAGAGACGAATCCTTATTAATCTAATTTTTTCAAAAGATGAAGATGAGTTAGATAAAGAAAAAAACTAAATGAATATTTATTCTAATTGTAGATACACATATATATTTCCATTTCTCTTCTTTTCACTCCCTCTTATTAGAGAATTCTTAAGTTCGGTATTCGCTTAGGTTCGATTCGTTTAAAAAGAGGTTCGATTCGGATTCGGTTCGAAAATAAACGAACCGAACCTGAACACAAGTTTAGGCTCGATTAAATAAACGAACCGAACCTAAAAAATATAGGTTCGCTCAGGTTCGGTCCGTTTACACCCCTACTCACTTGGCTAAGAAGAGATCTGGCAACATTTAGCAAGTGTCGGAGTTTCCTCTCAGCTATACCATTCTGTTGTGAGGTATATGGACATGATGTTTGGTGAACAGTTCCCTGGGATGCAAAGAAAGAGGTCAAGTCATGTTGGGTTAACTCAAGAGCATTGTCGGTACGAATGATCTTAACAATGCTAGAAAAGTAAGTTTTAACATATTGAAAGAAATTTCTGACAATTTGATTAATCTCCGAACGCTCCTTTATTAGATAGACCCAAGAAGATCGACTATAATCATCAACGAAAACTATAAAATAGCGATGACCACTTAATGTGCGGATTGGACAAGATCCCCAAACATCACAGTGAACAAGATGAAAAGCAGCAGTACTACGAAACTCGGTACAAACATGAAACGAAGTTCGATGGTGTTTCCCGAACTCACATGCCTCGCATTGAAAGGGCTTCAGAGCAGAGAGTTCAGGAAGCATCATGGAGATGGCCTTGGCAGAGGGATGTCTAAGGCGCAGATGCCATAGGCAGTGGTGTAAAAATCGGCCGACTAATCCGATTAGTCGGTCCGATTAGTCGACTCGGCAGGGTATCCGAGTCGACTAGCCAAAGTCGTTCTATAATCGGGTCTACCCGATTACTCGGCCGAGTAATCGGTTTAGTCGGTCGCTTAATCGGCCGTTTTTTGCATAGAGTTTTTTAGTAATCGGGTCCCAAAACCAAATACCCGATTACATTCTATAGAGTAGCTTATTGTTCGACGATAAGCTCCCCCCTGCTCCAGACCCTCAAATACCTAAACCCCTAAACCCCAATGGCAACCTCCATCGGCACTCCGCCGCTCCTCCGCCAAACCGCGTCGTCGCCCGAAGGAAGCTCCGCCTCAGCATCACCCACCTCCAGACTGCTTCTAGTCGCAGCCAAAGCAATCGTTGAAGCTTCTCCAACTCCCTAACCTTGCCGCCCAGGTTAGGGTTTTCTTTTTGTTTTTTTTATTTTTGCTTTTTTGAAGTTTATTATATGATTAGGACTCTGTTTGTTGGCATTTGGGTTTATGTATGATTAGAATATTTAGACTTTTGGTTGAAACTTGTGAGTTAAGAATCTTTGTTAACTCATATGTGATTTGTTTGTTCATGGTTGGCATTTGGATTTGCTCTATATCGAGGCTGGAATGTATCTTGATGATGGTTAGGGTTTTTGTATATCATGGCTTAGGGTTTGCTATATATCTTGGCACCATGCCATTGGCCCATTATTGATGGTTAGGGTTTGATGTATATCATGCCATTAATATAATCTTTGTTAAGATCTCAAACAATGGTTGTATATCCTTGGGTTTGTTGTATATCACGACCGATTTTTGTTATATGTTGACAATATAATAGTTGATATTGAATATTGAACATTTATAATTCTCTTACTCACCTATTTTGTTATATGACTATTTTTGTGTGTATTGCTATAATTTTTTAAGCTCTTAAAAATATTAAAATTATTAAATATATGAATATAATTGAGAGTATATGTTATAAAAATTGATTTATATATTTAAAATAATTAAAAAAATCCAAACCGACTAATGTCCGACTAAATCCGATTACTCTCCCGACTGCCGATTAATCCTTAGTCAGTGACCCTGCCGACCGAGTACCGACTGCTGACTTCTGCAACCTTGGCCATAGGAGCGGATCTTCGGAGATAGATGCATCACCAACAAAATTGGAGTCTGAGGGTATGTCAATGTAATATAGGCCATTCTTCTCATGACCCCCCACCAAAAATCTGCCTCATCCGAATGTCCTGAAAATAACAAGACTCATCAAATATCACACGACAATGAAGCTCAACACAAAGCTTGTGAACTGACAGCAAGCTAAGAGGAAAATCAGGAGCACAGTGAATCCTCGAAAGTCGGAGCTTGGAAGAGAATTCCATAGTTCCGACAGTGGTAATATGTGATTGAGTCTCGTTAGCGACTCGAACTGACTTCACAGAGGTAGATGGCATGGAAGAGGTGAGTAGACTACCTTCTCCAATGAGATGAGTAGAGGCATCGGAATCAATAATCCAAGCTGGAGTAGGAGTGATAGCAGAGTTGGCTATTGTACCTGAAGGAGTGGCCAGAGCTAGTTGTAGTGTTACTATTGGTGGTAGGCCCTGGAGTCTGAAGGATCTGCATTAGGCGGGAGTAATCTGCATCATTAAGGTGAACAATCTTGCCATTGGAGGTAGGCGATGCTTCTTTCACATCATAGCATCCTCATAAGCATTATTGGCGTGATAAGAAGGTACGCCAAACTTCTGCCAGCATCGTTCAGTCGGATGGTTCCACCTACCATAGTGAGTGCATGGGGTAGTAGAGTCTTGCCCACGACCAGGATCAAAGTCACGCCCTCGTCCAGATTCCCGTCCACGGCCACGACTTGGATCACGACCGCATCCTCCTCGCAAGCCGTATCTGTCTCCTCGCCCAGATGAGGCGATGTATATAAAGTTCTCTGTTGAAGGTAAGACGGGAGGCCGGACAACGGATGTCTCGAGCTCCTCAAGTCGATCAAAGATGGCCTTCATTGTTGGCAGTTGTCTGATATAAGAAATTGCTCCTTCGCTGCATGGTACCTAGAATGCAAGCCATCAAGGAAGCGGTATACCTGCCAGTCAGAACACTCTTGTATCTGTTTGGTGCAACATGGGGGCTGGAATATTACAAGCTCCTCATACAGACTGGATAGATGCCTGTAGTACTCGATGAGGATGGAATTACCCTGAGATGCCGACCAGATTCGTCTGTAAATACCTGCAAGGAGTGACTTCGTCTTCTTCTGGGAGTATGTTTTCTCGAGATCCTCCCACATTTCCTTGGCCATATTTTTGTAAAGAAGATTTGAGGCAATATAAGTCTCAACACTGTTGGTCATCCAGTTGATAACCAAATAGTTATCAGTCCGCCAGTTATCGTACTCTTTGTCCTTTTCATCTGAAGGATCTTTAGTCAAAATGTAGAGTTTCCTCTGACCACCAAAGAACACCATAAAAGATCGAGACCAGAGCATGTAATTTTCTGTGCCCTTGAGTTTGATACATGGCCTTAAATTTCGGCGAATTTCGACCGAAATTCGGTCGAAATTCGGTTTCGTGGCGATACCGATATCGAAACCATGTATAATATTAGTTTCCAGGATTTCGGCCGAAATTTCGGCCGAATTTCGGTCATTTCGGTCCATTTCAATCCATTTCGGTGGAAATTATTCACATATTTCTCGGATTTCGGTGGAATTTCGGTTCATTTCGGTCCATTTCGACTGAAATTGTTCTAGGTCACCATATGTCATGCCTAGGCCACTTATTGATATTCATAGGTACTATTTGGTCACTAAATGAAATCTATAGGTCACTATTTCAACCACCATTGTAATATAAGGCACTATTCCGAACACCATTGTAATAAATAAGGCCATTAAGGGTCCTCTTTAAACCCAATAAATATAATGTATATGTTCTCATTCCATCTCACAACTTCACAAGTCACAATTTACAACCTAACTTAAGTCTTGGAGAGCCAAGTTTCCAAATTCCAAGCAAGGTAAGTATTTTACCATATTTTTTCATAACACATCTTTTTTTAACATACTTCGAGATGCCAAATATGTATTTTTTTCATCTTTGAATGCTAACTTCATAGTTTAGAATCTTCATAGTTAGAATCTTTATATAACCATCTTTTTATATTTTCCTAGGCCAACTTGACTGTAACTATTAGGTAGGGCCTTGCATATTAACAAACTTAAGAGTTCTACTTTTCCTTGCATATCTTTTCCGGGATTTCCTAGGCCCTACATATTAATACATTACATTGCATCGTTTTAACTCACAAGACACTAGAAGATTGTTCTTTTCTAGGACTCTCTTGTTACTTCTCTCTATTATAAGGAGTATGTGTGTCTGTACGTGTGGTAGGTTGTTAATAACCTTCCAAGTCTTTGATTGTAACTATTTTTCTACTATTAGGCTGGACGTAAATTATGCTTATGGATGCTACACAATTTCTTGGTGTTAATTAATTTGTTTGTGTCTCGTATAACATACATTTTACCATCATAAGCCCTATTATGCATTTATTTTGGCATACATGTTAAAATAATCATGTTTGTGTGTATGTCTTATTTTATTTTTAAATAAAAGTATTATTATTCTTTTGAGAATTGATAGAAAAATTGAATGCCAAAATTTAACTGTGCACTGAAATATGAAATTTCACTCTGGACGGTCATCGATATGAAGACCGAAATCATTATTTTAAGGCATTGAACATTATAACATCTTATTATAAGAAAAAAAACTTGTATTTATGTCTCTTTTATTGATTAAACAACATTACAAATCTTAAATTTTGAAAAAAAATGAGTTTTCAAGTCATTTTCCCAATTTCTGGCCATTTCACCGAAATTCCACCGAAATTCCTTTTCTGGGCTTATCGAAACGAAACTGAAATCCGACATTTGAGGCCTTGGTTTGATAGTAGTGCCTTGTGCCATAATATTCGTGGCCAAGGGCTTTGTCTCGGTAGAAGAATGCGCCATGGTGGTCTTAAAATAGAAAGACGATCCTGTGATCAACTAAGGATGCATATAAGAGCTAAAAAATGCCTTAAAACTCACGTTTGCCCTTGAAGAAGGGCTGAAAACCCTCAATGGACGGCAGATCTGGATTCTTGGAAGCGATCCATGATGAGTTTTGGATCTCCAAAGAGTCCTACGGTTCCAGTGGAGTGTAGCTGTGGGGCTAACGACCTTCGTAGGAGGTCCTGAAAGCACATGGTAGCGCTAGTGGGAGGGCTGCTGCACTGGAGGCGATTGGAGGGCCTTGCGCGGGGCCCTAATTCAGGGAAGAGGGCCTGCGCAGGCTTTTGCGAGGCTTGAAGGTGGCGGTGGGGATTTTAGGTCAAAACTCCGCTCTAGGACCGTTGCTCTGATACCATGTGGAGAAGAGAGACAAATGGGATATCTATTCCATAGGGCTAGGGTCTCTTATATAGAGAGAAAACCCTAGAGAGTACAAGAGGAAAAATACATAAATAGCCCTGAGGGGTTACGGAACCCGAAGGGTTAAGGGTTACGGAACCCGAAAGGTTACAAATATAATTGTAATATAATAATTCTAACACTTCTCTTTAAATCTTTTTTCCTCTTTAAGATTCCCCCATTTAGTTATCGCCTCTCGGTACACCATATGTTACTTTTGTAGCGTCATTTTCCACACATCTAAAAATAGGATACAATGTTGGGTTAGGTAAATCCTCACTTGCATTGATCTTGCATTCTTTACAGCATAATCAATCTCATCCACTCCATGCAAAGTAGTCTATTTAATCTTTATCGAACCAGTTCTTATAAGTGATCAGGTGTTTATCTCTTTTCTTGAAGAATGTATTTTCTAAAACAATGTGATATGCTAATGAAAAGTCAAGAAATATTTTCCTTCTTCCCATCTCTATATTCATAATCATTGCCATCGTGTATAACCATAGTAACTTCTCAGAAATGCCAATTAACCAAGTACAACTAATGATCAAAGAATTTATCTTGATGTAGACTCAGCTCTATGTGGTTTTCTCCCTTACTAGTTATCATTGTCTTCACTCATTCGGAGATGCATTTGTCGATAAAAAACAATGTGCGAATAATTGCAAATCTAGAATAAAAATAGGGTGAATAAATAGCTTATCTCAGCATATCATGTCTTTCTCCCCTTTGTAAGTGTGGGAAGAATGAAACACCTTATTTGGTACTACACAAAGTTGCAAAAGTCGGTAGTCGGTACTCGGTCGGCTGGGTCACTGACTAAGGATTAATCGGCAGTCGGACGACTAATTGGATTTAGTCAGACTTTAATCGGCTTTGAAGTTTATGATTATTTTAAATATATTACTCATTTTTATACATATATTACATAGATTTTGTATATTTTTATTCTAATATAATAAACTAAAACAAATAATTGAATTTAAATAAAAATTAAGCATATTATAATAAGTTTGCTTATAAAAAAAGCAAAACATTAAAAAAATATGGTATCTCCAAGCAAAAAATGGTCGATTAGTATACCTAGTCGGAATTAATCGGTACTCGGTCGGTCACCCCACTGACTAGACTAGTCGAACCTATTAATCGGGCCAGTCGGGCGACTTTTACAACACTGGTACTACACCCTAGAGTCCTCTTAAAGAGATGTGGGAGGAAACCCTAGAGGCAAGAGAGAATAACAAATGACATATCCCTAAAGTTGAAAAATAAAAGCAGATTAGACAATGCCGAAAAGTAGATTTATACTGCCGGTATACATGTTTAAATGGTCATCCACCCAGATAACGGGATTGAGGAGGTGGGAGAAACCATGCATAACATCTGGTGTGGAGGCTGCCTTGACAAGGTAGAGAATGCCTTTGACAGTGACATATGATGTTGCACTATGAACAGGGTGCTTCTTAGCGGCTCGAAGTGTCCTTATGACCTGAGGTTTTGACTGCTATCACCTAGTGAAGTGCAAGGCATTAAACTACGATAGTGACGATCGTCAAGGGGTGTTAGGCCACAATGTTGCTCCTGCGGCCCTACTGGCTTTCTCCAACCACATTGTTGCCATGTCCCTGGAGCTCTTCCTCTTCCTACACCACCCCTTTTCCCAGCTGGATTTGCCCCTATACCTCCAAGGTGATGGTTGGAGGTGATGGAAATCATGATTAGGCATCAACGGGAGGCAATGGACAAAGAAAAGAAAAAAACTAAACTTTAAGGGAATCAATTAAATTAATATATTTGCTTTTAGATCAGTAAGGATCAAAATGTATAGATGTTGATCTCGAGGAATAATTCAGGAAACTGATTGCTTCAGTGGGGTTGGTTGTGTAAATATGAAGAGGATGAGGTGTATTGTAATTGTAATGTTTTGTAGGGGTGCAATTGTAATATAGGTATACAAGTTTATAGTCACACTTAACCACATTTTATGCATCATAATACATGTACACATGCTTATTTACAAGCCATTTATACTAATATCAATATGTGATCTGTTATCAATAGGGAAAATATATTTCTCACATACATAACCATTCCAATCTAAAATGTCCAAGGATTTGGTAGTATTTATATCCAAATCTGCACCTAAACATGTACATCCTACCATTTGCATCCACAGTTAAAAGTTGGAAAACTAGAGAGTTCCCATTTTGCATCAGCATTAGATAATTCAATAATGAATTAATTTTTCTATTTTGCATCAGCATTAGACATTTTGAAGAATTCAATGCTAATCTTGGTACTTGAAAAATATTTTCAGTGTTTTTTCTTATATGTGTCATCATTATAATATTTTTTGTATTTTGCTTTTATTATGAATTGTTTATCTTTTATATTGTGATAATACTTTTTGATACAATTGCAGGCGTTTCAGAAGATGCTGTTTCAGGTCACATACAGCTGCTGATTCCTGGGGAAACTGCTTGCTTTGCTTGTGTACCACCTTTGGTATGTCTCTTTTTTAGGCGTATTCTTTAACCAGTGCTTTTTTCCCATGTTTTTGAATAATGATTGTGTAAGATCTTGAGAGCTAGGGAGAATTAGAGGCATCATTGCAGGCATTTCTTTTGATAATAGTGAAGCCAAATTTGGCAAAAAGAGTTCGACCTGTGCTTATCAATTATTTGTGATGAGAAGTTACATTAGGTAGTTATCTAATCTTCTAAACATCTGCAAGGACATAACAGAAGCTCTTTTTCAACTACTCTTCATCAGCCTTATCTTTTCGAAAAATGCCATTTAAAAGAATTCTGGATGAGGATTCATAAGTGCCACATTTAAAATTGTTTTTCCAAAATAATATGGTTGCTTCAGCTTTATCTTGCCATTTCTTTACTAAGCAGGCCCTTAGAATGTTATTGCATTTTGGAACTAAAGGATGTGCCTAAAAAATCCTGGAGGAATGCCATGTATTATGGTGATTTAGTTATGTTCTACATCCATCACAACAGGGACAAATTCTATCATTATATTATATGTTTTATGTATCATGTGATTTGGATTGATCAGTTTGGAACTTTGGACAATAAGACTCTCTTATATAAATGTATCTTTTGCTTTTCTGCTGTTCTCTATGTGGGTTGAATGCAACAAAACCAGGAATCTCCATAGCCTCGTCCTTTCATCAACTCAGTTTTCCATGTTCACAGCAAACTAAACTCTTCCTTTTGAAGGTTGTGGCATCTGGTGTGGATGAGCGCACCCTCAAGCGTGAAGGAGTTTGTGCTGCTTCATTGCCAACTACAATGGTGAGGTTCTTTCTTTATAATTTAAAAAACCATTGGATGTTATAATATTGTTCTTGATTTCACTAAGCCATTTCCCCTGTAATGGGTCAAATTCCTTGTATTGTGTGAAATATTTTCATTACAATTTAGACATTTGCAAAAAGAAAAAGTAGTATGCGGATGGATTCAATAGTGGGTTTTCCATGAGTTCTAATAAAATTGCCTCGTCTATATTCCAATGATAATGCACCGTAATTGAAAATTTTATTGCTCTTTTTAAGAATTATTTTTAGTTCGAGCTGTTCTTAGGCTATTTTTTTCCAAATTTTCTTTTCTGAATTTTGTTTTGGAAACTGCTGGGCAATCAATGGGATTCGGACGATAATTTTTCAGGGTACTAATATTTCAATTCGACCTTTAACCCTGTGCAGGGAGTTGTTGCTGGTCTGCTAGTTCAAAATACACTAAAGTTTTTGTTAAACTTCGGGCAAGTTTCTCCTTACTTGGTAAAAAATCTACTTCATTGTCAGAATTGTTTTCTTTGTTGATTTCGATGGTGAAGTTCAGAAAATGCATTTCTGATTTTCAGTAGAGTTTGATTGGTCCTTATCTTTGAGATGGACCTTTTCTTAGCATGCCGTTGATGAAAAAAATGTACAAGAAGAAAAAGTTTGAAAGTCTTTTATGAGATGAAGGGAAGGAAGATTGTCATAAGTAATGTGGCCTAGAAGAAAATCATAGTGTGAGTTGCTGAATCGAATGAGGATGACATATCTGCATCTATTCTTCCTTTAATATTGGAGTTCACTTTTTCATAGATGTGGTCCAACTAAAAGAATCTGCACTATCATTTAACCATTCCGTATATTGTCTCTGTCACAACTGAATATAGCACAGTCAGCAACCACCAAGCCTTTTTCCCACTTAAAATGGGACATCTACATGACTTAGTTGCTTCCAACTAGATATTATCTGGGTCATATCTTGGTTTAGATCTACAAGGACCTTACCATGACTGAGTAGTTTATAAAAGTTCAAACCACAAAGTAAAAATTCAAAAAATTCAAATTAAAAAGAGAAATAAAACTGCAAAGGTGATGTGTACTATCTTGTTTAGGCATGAGTTTTATAAAATGCTTTGAATTTCTATAAAATGGTAGATTTTTGTGTGTGATTATGCTGTTTAATGGTAAACATTTTTTTGCGCAAAATATGATTAAGGAAGGTTAGGGGTCATCAGCAGTTTACCTTTTTCATTTTTTCAGGGATACAATGCAATGAAGGACTTCTTTCCAACAATGGAGATGAAGCCAAACCCACAATGTTCAAACTCTGCATGCCTCCAGCGTCAGGTCAGGACTTCTCTGTCAGTGGATCCCGTGTCAGATCTCTTTGTTGAGTTTTAGACATTCCATGCATTTTTTCAGAAGGAATATATACAGAAGAAGCCAGAGAGGGATGCTGCAATTAAGGCAAAACTTGTTGCAGAGTCATTAAAAACTGAAGGGCCTCTGCATGATGATAATGAGTGGAACATTAGGTAATTTTCGCTGAATGGGGAACTGTACCTGCTTAATTGACTTGTTTCCATTATCTTGTTGAGCTAATGGATCAACCCAGATATCTCACTGGGAGGTGAGAGTTGAAAGCATTTTCTTCGACATGCACAAATAGTCAACGCCTACAATGTGATACTAGTGTCCCCATACACCCCCCCCTGCATCCACTACATAACTTCCTTGGAAATGTCTGTTATAATTTGTGTACTCCTCGGACTTATCTATTAATATCTTTGGAATAGAAATCCGATTTTATACTAACTGCATCATTTTTAGGCATATTCTAAGCATTTTACACTTAAAAGCAATGCTTATTCCGGAGATTTAAGGTCGAAAAAATGTAGCAGGGGACTGCATCATTTTTATTATTATTTGGGTGATTACCGTCTGACAATTTCTGTCTTTCCATTCAAAAGAGTTGCCTGATCTACATTTGCTTTTCAGAAATGAGGTTGGTAATTTTTGGGAAACTGATACTGCACATTTTTTATGAGACCTTACTAGTGAATTTCCAGATAATATAACTAAAAATGTTGGCCTTTAAGAATTTGTATCCAGTTTTGAGTATGCTTCTCGTTTAGAGTTGTGGTCTTGCTTCACAGGGATGCTCATTTTAGAGATCGTAGACGGTTTTTTGGTATGGTCGGGAGAGCTTGTCATTATTGATGTGGCACTAAGCTCTAAAGTTTCTGTTTTCAGTGTCGTTGATGATTTTGAGATGGACATCACCAGTATTTGCACTTCTTCAGGTAATAAAATCTATTTTATTTTTTGGTCAATTAAGCCATTTATAATGATACAACATACTGCGTATTTATATTTATCAGTACTGGAAACACTCAGCATCATGTTTAACTGTCCATATATTTCCAATTTAGTTATGGGATGCATATGCTGCCTAAGTTTAGTGGCATAAAACATACTGTTAAGATATTCGTGTTACCATGCCGCTCTTTCATATATTGTTTATTTTCATTGTCCTGTTTATGTAATTTACCCATAAAGCTTTTTCTCCTACATAAGAGAGCTCTAGGGTTAGATGAATGCTATGTTCATTTTCTCCTCAACATGGTATCAGAGCGACGGTCCTAAACCGGAGCCTGTGACCTAACCCTAGCCCCTCCCCACCAAGAACGCCCTCTCCTCGTGCGGCCTCCCCACGCAGCTGCCGCCGCTGCCGGGCCTCCTCACCGCTGCCGCCAGGTCTCCTCACTATACGGGCAGTCCCCTGCTGCCATCCTCACGCGTGGGGTGACGCCGCCGTCCCTCTAGGGCTATCATAGCCCTGCGTGTTCTCCATCTCGCATTTGATCAAGAGTAAGGTCCTCCTTTGGACCTCTAGGGTGTGACAGGCTCATCTAAAACACCCTAGCCACCAAAAGGCAACGTCGAAGAATGGAAGATGTTGTGGTATAAGTCTACACCCACAACTATCTTCCCATATGTTTGTGTAGACACACGTCTTGTTCGTTGTGAGTCCCAGTCTTGGTGATTGTCGTTGTTATGGTTGACAACAAAGCAGATGCTTCATCCATGAGGGGCTTTAAATGTCCAATCCCCATTGTCAAAATGGATGGCATGAACTACGAACTGTGGGCCATGCAGTTCATGAGTCTGATGCAGTATAATGATAAGAAGCACATCCTCACGGTGGAGGAACCAAGTGACAAGACCGGGATAAATGCCTTATGGGAGGCAGATGATGCTTATGCATGAGTATGGCTATCTGAGATTGTGTCATCTGAGATAGCTAATGATATTCTGAGCCAGCCAACGGCGAAGGCTATGTGGGACATTTTCGTCGTCACGTACTCACCGGTGAAGAATGAGTCGAAGATACTCCAGCTCCAGCACGACATCTTCACATCCAAGTAGAATGGTCGTCCCCTTCATACCCTCTATACTTTCTTGAGGGGTATGTTTGAGAAGTTGTATGGTTACATTCCCTTAACTGCTACGCCAGAGCAGCTCAAGGCATATAGAGATTCTGTGATGACTGGAGTCTTTCTAGCAGCTCTTGATCCTGAGTATGGTGTTGCTCGTGCCCAGATCCTTACTGATACTACCATACCTCCAATGGAGGAGGCATATCGCAGATTGAGTAGACTATCTATATCCTCAGGAAGTACTCTGCAGTCCCAGACATCTTCAGCTATGGCTGCCTCTCGTGGTAGGGACAACCTCTTACCATATCATAGTAGAGGGAGCAATAACCGTGGCAGAGGAGGGGGTGGTCGACCCCGTCCGCCGTGCACCTACTGTCATAGATCTGGCCACTCTGAGGATACGTGCTATTCCAAACATGGGTTTCCTGCTTCAGCCTGGGTTGCAGCGCAGATACAACCAGTTGGGAGCCTTCACCTGCTCGGATCAGAGATTTGATGAGCTTGTTGCTTGACTCAGGCATATTATGCCCACTACCGGTTCGACCGGATCTCCTTCAGGATCTTCAGAAATGGCTGCCTCAGCATTAGCATCTACGACAGGTACAGAGTATTCCTTTACTACTTGTTACAGGGCGGACTTGTCAGAGTGGATCATGGATTCAGGTGCATCACATCATCTCTGTGGTAACAAAGGTCAGTTTAGTGACTTTCGTCCTGCCCATCCTGGACGATCAGTTGTGATAGCAGATGGTACACATTCCTCCATTACTAGTCAGGGGGAGGTGCAGTTGACTCCTACTTTGAGGCTTCCTATTGTTCTCTATGCCCCTGAATATTCTATGAATTTATTATCAATTAGTCAAATCATCAGAGATTTACATTGTTGTGTCATATTTGATCCATCTGCTCTTGTGTTTCAGGATATACTTACGGGCAGAGTGATTGGAAGTGGTCATGAGCAAGGGGGCCTTTACAAACTTGTGCAGTCTTCGTATGCTGGTGCCTCATCTTCTCTCCGCACTGGGTTTGTTTCTTCGTACATGTGGCATCTGTGATTTGGTCACCTTCCTCTCATTCATGTTCTTCCACAGATTTCTCCTCGCTCCACTTTTCAGTGCGAGGCCTGCCAGCTTGGGAAGCATCACCGGTCCTCTTTCCAGAGTTGTCAGGGTCCAAGTAGTCATAGTCTGTTTGAGTTATTTCATTTCGATATTTGGGGTCCCAGTCGTGCCCCAGATCATCAGGGACAGATTTTATCTTGTTGCTGTTGATGAGTTTTCTAGGTTGTCTTGGGTTTTTCTTCTTAAGAATAATTCTGATGCTGGTCCTGTTATCCAGTCTTTTATTAATGAAGTGAAGAACATCTTTTCTGCTAGAGTCAAGTACATACATTCTGACAATGCTCTAGAATTATGCGGTAGTCAACTCTCTCAATTTCTTAAGTCTCATGGCATTGTGCATCAGACATCGTGTGCATATACCTCCCAACATAATGGGGTGGCTGAAAGGAAACACTGCCATCTTTTGGATGTTATCAGAACCCTCTTGATCTAGAGTCGTGCTCCTCATTCCTATTGGAGAGATGCGGTTCTAACTGCTTGTTATCTGGTAAATCGTATGCCTTCTTCGATATTAAGGGAGAAGATCCTGTTCTTGATTACGTTTCCCGAGAAGGATCTTTTCTCACTTACGCCTCGTGTCTTTGGTTCGGTTGCGTTTGTTCATCAACTCTCTCCTGGTCTTGACAAGTTGTCTCCCAGATCTGTCAAATGTGTGTTTGTTGGGTATTCCAAAACCCAAAAGGGATATTGTTGTTTTGACCCTGTTCGACGAAGATACTATGTCAGTGCTGATGTCAGCTTCTTTGAGTATGTATTTTTCTCCCACAGGTGGCAGGCTTGCTCCTTCAAAGGATTGAGAAGATATCTATATGCCTACTCCTCCGTCATTACCATGTTCTACTCCACCACCACCACCTCCACCACCACCACCATCACTACCACCACCACCACCACCACCGTCTCCTACTTTCTTTCCTCAGGTCTACCAGCGAAGACCTCATGCTCATGCGCCTCCTCCATCATCCAGCACGTGCAAGGTATGTACTGAGCATCTGAGAAATATCTCTACTACTTCTGTCGATGATTTGGATATCCCTATTGCACTTCAGAGGTAGAAACGTGCATATACGATGAACCCCAAATATGGGGTGGACTTTGGTTCTCATATTTCCTTGGAGCATCTGTCCACGGAGTTTCGGCACTTTGTTGTGGGGATGTCAACTGTACAGATACCACGGTCGTATCAGGAGGCTTTACAGAGCAGTCAGTGGTGTTTAGCCATGGAGGAACAGATGGCAGCGTTACAATCGCGGGATACGTGGAGTGTCATCAACCCTCCACCAGGTGCGTCAGTTGTTGGTAGCGAATGGGTTTTTAATGTGAAGCATCGCGCTGATGGTACAGTGGACCGATACAAGGCCAGGTTGGTTGTCCGTGGATTCAACTAGACATATGGGGTGGACTATCAAGACCCGTTTTCTCCTGTGGCACGTCATTCTACCCTACGAATTCTCGTTACTGTGGTTGTGGTCCGTGATTGGCCACTTTTCCAGTTGGATGTCAAGAATGCTTTCTTGTATGGTGATTTGCAGGAAGAGGTCTATATGTAGCAACCACCTGGGTTTGCTGCTGAGGGGGAGTCCAGTATGGTGTGTCGTCTTCATGGCTATATATGGCCTTAAGTAGAGTCCGAGGGCTTGGTTTCAGAAGCTCTCAGAGTTGATAGAACAAAAGAGGTTTGTCAGATCTAATGGAGATCATACTCTCTTTGTAAAGAGAGACCAGAGAGGTGTTGTGGTCATCTTGGTTTATGTTGATGTCATTGTTATCACTGGCAGTGATACACAGAGAATCCAAGCAGCTAAGGATTTTCTTGGAAAGCAGTTCATTACCAAGGACCTGGCTGCGCTTCGTTACTTCCTTGGATCGGAATTTGCAGAAATCAGCAGGGTATGGTTATGACACAAAGGAAGTACATTACTGATCTACTATCTGAGGTAGGTATGACAGGATGTAGACCAGCTACTACCCCGATGGACCCTAATGTGAAGCTTCACGATGACGGATCTGAGGAGGTGGACAAGAGACGCTACAGAGAACTGGTAGGAAAATTACTTTATGTTACTATTACCAGGCTTGATATATCTTTTGTTGTGAGTAGAGTAAGTCAATTCATGGAGCAACCCAGGTATGCGTACATGGATGCAGTATTCATGATTTTGAGATATTTGAAGTCATCTCCAGGCGCAGGTCTTCTGTTTAGAAGAGACATGTCTCTCTCAGTTACAGGGTGTGCAAATGCAAATTATGTCGGGTATCCTAATGACAGGAAGTCTACTTCAGGTTTCATTGTGTTTGTTGGCAGCTCACTAGTCTCATGGAAGAGTAAGAAACAAATTATTGTTGCTCGATCCTGTGCAAAATCAGAATATAGGGCAATGGTCCAAGGTAGTACTGAGATGATGTGGGTCAAGTCTGTCCTGCCTGATCTAATGATTAAAGTACCTCTTCCTATGCATCTCAAATGCGATAATCAGACAACTTTTAAGGAAAACTTACCTTGACAACTTTTTGGGTTGAAGCCCGATTGGATTCATTGACAACCATCTTGAGTACACACGCCCAATTTATCAACTAATAATCATGGGAAGAGGAGTTGGGTGATGGTTTGAAATTGGGGGGAGGTCTAGGGTGTTGACAATGCTAAGATGGGTGAAAGGGTGGCAGTTTTAGCTGAGGAGTTGGGTGAAGGGGAGGCAGAATGCGGACAGGACCTTGTTGCGGAGTTGGAGGTGAGAGAGATAATGGTCTCATGGAATATGCAAGTTTTGATGGAGGAAATGAGGCAAAGGTTTTTGGGTGGTGCATCGCAGAGTGTGGGGTGGACATGGCCTTTTGCAAAAGCTGTATTTGGAGGTCTATGAGGTAGGGACATGGAGGTAAGTGGATGGAGATGCGTTGGGCGGTTTTATGGTAAAAGGAGTCTTTGGGTGATTGGGTGGCAAGATATTGGACCAGAAGGATGATAGGTTTGACTTCTGCGATTTGTAAGAAGGGATTTGGGTCGTATCAGCACAGCTGTGAAGGAAGGCAAATGGGATTATGGTCTGGGTGGCGGAGATATATGGGCCTATGGAGGGTGGGCGAAGGCGGGAGCTCCGGTAGGATTTGAAGAGGGTTGGGATGGAGGCCAGGGTAATTGTTTGGGGGTGATTTTAATGCAACTATTTCCTTGGAGGGCTGGCCGGAGGCTAGAGAAGGGGAGGAGACACAAGATTTGGTGAGGTGGTGGATAAGCTGAATTTGGTGGAGTATCCGGTCCTAAGGTATATGTTCACTTCACGTTAAGTTCAAAAACTGACATGTTCATGGCCTCCATGGAGTTCACTGAATAATTTTTGGTTTCTTATACCTTGTTTAAGCATCGTCCTTTTTCAGATTGTACGTCATTGGTGTTCCCCTCAAACAAGGACGCGAGATAGAGAACCAACTTCAAGTTCGAGCATTTTTTATTACATAAGCTGGGATTTTGTTAGTTGGTAATGATAGGGGGTGTGCAAGTCCATGATTCAACCATTGGAACACTGATGGCTAGACTTTGATCACTTGAGGAGCACGTGAAATAAGTGATCAACTTCAAGTTCGACTATTTTTTATTATTTAAGCTGGGATTCTGTGAGCTGGTGGATGAGTACTGACTACTGATATGGGGTGCAAGTCCAGGTTTTGACTCCTAGGACATAGACAGTTAGACTTCGATCACTCCAATTTTCCCTAATGTTATTTGTAGGTAGTACTTCCAGAAGGGGGCTATAAAGGAGGGTAGGGCACTTGCTTGGTAACATAGGAGGTTTGTAGGCCCAAGAGGGAAGGTGGCCTCCACATCAAGAGTTTGAGGAAGTTCAACAAGGAATTGTTGGTCAAGTGGCAGATTTTTGGGAGGAGGGTTGTGTGGAGAGAGTGTGGAAATCTGTTATGGGAGAGATGCCTTCAGTCGGCGAGTAGGTAAAGTTTCTATGGAAGCTGTCGATATTCTGGCGAGTATTGATGCCACTCTTGCCATCTGTGAGGACACGTAAAAAGACGTTTGGGCTTCATGATTTGGTTGGATAAGTGGTAAGGGAAACATGTTTTGGCAGACATCTTTTCTAGGTTGGTTGTATTTGTGGTGGACAAACTTGCAATAGTGGCTTGAAACTGGTATATAGTACTGTTTTCTGATTTCATTGCCCTTCTCTCATATGCCGAAATATTGACTTCACTTTGTTGTTGTTGTTGTCGTAGGGCATCATGTTAGTAGTACAAGAGGGTCATTTAGGAGTCGACAGGAGAGGGGACTTCTCTATCTCCAGGTTACTTGAGGTGTTGAGATAAAGGGCGTCAATGCCAAGGCCTTAAATGTCGGATTTCGGTTTCGTTTCGGTGACTGACCGAAACGACATTTCGGCCGAATTTCGGTCGAAATTCGACCGAAATTTCGGTCATTTCGGTCGTTTTTTGAACTAAGGCCCCAAAAATTCGGCCGATATAGGCCATTTCGGTCACATTTCGGTGACCCATCAAAACCGAAATTCGACCGAAAGTCGGTCGAATTTCGGCGAAATTTGAGGCCATGACTCAATGCCAGAACCAAAGTTCATGAGAGATTGTGGGCTGTCATAAAGGACAAGGCACCATTGAAGATGAAGTTGCATGGATGGTTGGTAAGACGAGAGACGCTAGTTATTATGGTACTCCGGAACAAGTTTTGGGATTAAGGTTGGATGACCCCTGGATGGTGTAAAGCAGTTTGGAAGAAGATGTGGGCAACCTGTTTTTCACCTGCCTGTTTGCAACTGTCTTGTGGAATGAGTTGAGGATGAAATGGATTGATGCAAGATGGGAAGATTTTTTTTGGAAGAGCTTCAGATCTAAAGGAGGTGGGGAGTAGTTGTACAAAAGGCAGTGAGATAGGAGTTGGCCACTGGTAGTTCTTTCAAGAGGAACTTGTCGGTGTTCAGAGACAAGATGTACTATGTAGAGAACGTGGTTCGTGTGAGAGCATTGTAGCGTTTCAAAAAGGAAAATATAGTTTACCTCCGCTCTCTAAAACCCACTCGCTCGTGAGTATTAAATATACTACATTCGGGTTGTTTACAACACTTTCCATTTGTATTTGCAACATTCCCATTGCGATATGAACCTATCATTTTACCAAATAACAGTGGTGGTTGCATGCTTCAGATAGTCTTTTCATTACAACTCTTTGTAGGGGGTAGTTTCACAGTTAGGTAGCTCTTTCCACTATTAGATACATCTTAACTATGTTATCATTTGTAATATCTAGATTTAAAAAGCTATTGAGGAAAAATAACCCGAACACCACATTGGATTTGAGTCCAATTGACCCTTTGACAACCAATCAAAATGCTCGAGTCCAAGTTATCAAGTAGTATCAACTAATCATATAACATCTTGAGAATATTCCACGTGATGCTATCTTTGGGGGTTACGCTAAAAGTTTTCTCAAATACTACAGGCAGAACTGAAGAAACATATGCTGCTATTTTCCATATCAACATCTAATCTTTTCAATCCCCTTGTTTTATTTAGGAAGTGTTTGGGCATATTTTTTTTCTACTATAGAACATAGTATATGCCAGGATTAAGGTGAGGGAACAATGGATAAGTTGATGGAATAAGGCATACAATTTTGTTTACTGTATGGGTGAGTAAGATGTCATTACAAGGAATAAAGGAGGGATCAAATGGGTAAAAAATCATGGAGTGAAGTTTATTTTTTTAATGATGGCCATTCACAGCTTCATTGACAGCTTCCTAAATAGTATTTTTTTTTAAAAAAAATACTATTTAGGAAGCTGCCTCAACACAGTCAGATCTTTTTCAATATAGATTTAAGCAAATATCAAGATTTTGTTTTTGTTATCCTAGCAATTGCAGTTATTTATGGAGTTGCTCTGTTTTTTTTCTGGGTAATGAAACTGGGGACGATACCCTAATCAGATGGAACCCAGGAATAATGAACATTATTATTGTTACCACTCTTACGCAGAGGTACTCCCGGAGGGTCTAGTTCATGAGCTTCCGACAGCCGATAGTTACGTGAAGCCTCTCATGAGGGCACAAGACAACACCATCGCCGACGACCTTGATGATTTGCGAAAGCAACTTGAGGCTCTCAATTCAGCATAGAATACCAAGAACTAAATAGAATGTCCCATTGTCGGCAATTGCAATTTTAATTTTTGTAATTTATAGGTAGAGAGAGCAATCAAGCTAAACCCTAGAAGTTCCTGACTCAATGTTAGCATGTAGGTATGGGCTATGGCACTTTTTTTTAAATTTTGATCTATTTGGACTCTCCGTGTATAACCCATTAGATATATGTAGCAACAACGAATAGCTTAACTTAATTTTGATCTAATGGAGTTGAGTTGATCACGTAATCTTTATGTAGATTGGATGCATAACTTAATAAACTTTTGTTATTTCTTAAAAGAAATTTGAGGCCATGTACTACAAGAAATGCGAGCAAGGTCGGCATTCCAACATTGGGGATGTCGACCTTGATGTCCTCTTGGTCGACGTTAATGTTAATGTCGAGTAGATGCGACATCGTCGATGTTAGAAAATAGGAAGCAGAAGCAAAACATGGAAAAAGAAAAAGAACAATAAGAACAACGGGATTTACGTGGAACTCACTCCCTAAGGAGCGGGATGAGACCACGGGAGAATGCCTCAGAGGGCTGATGTGTCTATTGCACTTTTCTCATCTGATAGAGAAGGTCCGTGGCTCCTTATATAGCCTCCACAGAGCCTCCAAGTCCTGCCGTCGGTAGATGTGGGACTAAACTCTGGATGGGGTAAATGGATCCTGGAGAAATTCATTTAGTCATCTCTCATACATGTGACGCATATATCAAATACTCCAACAGTCGACATTTGTTGCCCTTTGTTGAGAACGGTAGAATTTTTTTAACATGTTAAAATGAGATCGTCCATCGATCTTCCCATCTCCTTCCCCATTGTCTAGGGTTTCTTTCATAGATGTACATGTCGATAGGGGTTAAGGAGAAGTCCCTTGCGTTGACGATCACTGTGTCGGAGACTGTTAGAACTGAGGCGGTGGTCGCTTCCTTTACCTCCCTTAAGATGCAGCTGACAAAACTGATTGGAAAGGCAGAGGCCACGCATTGTTTTAGAAAGTGAAGTTCGGCCATGAGGCTATGTTGGGTTATCCAAGGACGATGAGGCTATGACGATATATCCGGATCGACATTAATTAACGTCGTGCTTGCCAAATGAGAAATTAAAAACGATTAAAACTGACAGTTACAGATGTTTAATGGGATATTCGAATGAAACTCTGGGAATAATTACGCACAAGTCGCATCATCTGAAACGAATCCATATTTCTAATCAAGAAAACAAAATTTCAGAAAACCAACTCGAAATTACGTACTTGAGATGGTAAATCCCATTCATCATCATCAATAATTCTTGTTCACACAAGTACAAACAACAATTCCTATCTTTCTACAACGAATAGCCTCTCAATCATTAAATTGAGAATAAGAATTCAAGTAAATTGGAGTAAAACCATATATCTAAGTCTCCCCCAGTAACACTAGACGAGATATGTGAACTTGAACCCATGGCCTCCCATCAGGGTTTCTCACCCCATCCTCGGCGGTTTCGACTGAACCGACAGCCGGATCGGGATGGGGCGGCCGGTCCCTCTCCCTCCGCAGCTGCTGCACAACATCCTCCCCGAGCCAGCACACGTCCGGCATCCCACATCTTGATCCGACCACCGTGAGCATAGGCAAGCCACCCTCCCGGAGCCATTGCACGTGGCGCACCTTGGCGCACCACCGCCCGCCATCGGCCTAGCGTCCATCGCCGACTTCACCAGCGCCGCTCCCGCGAGCACCCCGACCGTGGCGGCGAGCTGGGAGGCGAGGACTTCCATGTTATTGTATTACCGTCGATCCTTCTCCCTTCCTTCGATATGTGAATTGGGAATGTGGGGGGAGAAGTAGTGCCTTGCACGTAAAGGGCCAAGGGGAGATATTATAGGGGTTGGACTGGTCTACATGAGGACACGTGGATGTGTTCGTCAATGCCGGTGCGCGTGGATCCTATTGGTCGGATCTGGTCTGCACGTGTTGGCGGCTTTCACTTAGTCAACAGTAAAGGGTTTTTTACGTAGAGACCCCTATACAATAAATGTTGCATAATATTCTGATACCCCTGTGTTTCACATTATCTCGATGTGTCACCCTAAAAGAATCGACTTATTTATGTATATGCTCCTCGGATTTAATGATGTTCATTTTCGAATGATATATAACCTATTGGATTGTTGAACACCATAAAGTCCATCTACGAATTTCGAAAAATTATTCTTAAATCTAAAATTATACAACAAAAAATCATTTCCTCAAGTCAATGCCGACTGGCAAGGACACATATAAATAACACTGTAGTACCTTTGCAATATTAAATACTGGCAAGGACTTTTAGGCAAATTTTCCTCTTTAGTATTACGTCCCCGTTTCGTAGTTGAATGTGAACGGGTGAGCTGTTGTCGTCCGTTAAATTAAATATCGTTGTGTTGCACTCTATTAAAACGTGGTGCACGAAATAAACCAACATTTTATATTAGAAGAATCTTAATCTTGCATCCTTGCTATTTTAATCACTAGGATTTGTACTCCTATTTGGACACTAGTTCTCGTGTTACTGATCTTGTGCCTCTATATAATATATTAAGGGAAGGGCGTTACTGTGAAATTTTATAAGGACATAGTTATGCTACAAATAATTGAAAAGTCGGAAGGATACAATTGGAAATTTCCTTTTATTTTAGGATTCCTGGTAGATGGGTTTCAAACTTTTTATTTCGACCAATGTTTTTGAAATTGAATGACACTGTACCTGAAATCTTTCAAAATAGTCGGGATCGGGTTGAATCATGTAATTAAATTAGTTTAATCGGATGATGATGTTATCATTATTTAAAATAGAATTAAATCAGATGGGTGTGGAAAAAAATGGTTGAACCATCTAATCAAATTGAAATGAAACAAAAAATATATAAAATATACTGTTAAGTATACTTCAAATAGAAATAAAATACATATACAATGTGTATATTTCACACTATGCATAAAATATTTTTTTGCATGCACCATCAAATGTCATACATATATACATATACATATATATATATGTATATATATGTATATATATACGAGGAAAGGGATCATACTCCATGGAGTAGGTAACTTACCTACTCCACTTTCTTTTTTTTTTTATTTTTTTGAAAAATGCTTCCATGGATTTTCATAACTTTATCCCTCTAATATGTCATTCAAATTTCGTCAGAAGCAGAGACTCCTACGGCCTCAATATATCCCTATATTATGCTGTTAAAATTTCGTGCGAAACAGAGATTCCTATGGCCTCCATCCAGACGGGGTAGTTTTTAGCAATTCTATTATCGTTAAAAAACGACTATCTAGATGGAGGCCGTAGAAGTCTCTGTTTTGCACGAAATCATAATAGCATAATAAAGAGATATAGTGATGAATATTCACGGAAGAAATTTTCAAAAAAAATAAAAAAAATGAGAAAAATGGGGCGGGGGAGCCAAGTTAGCTCCCCTAGGGGCGGCCACTTTAAACCCATATATATGGGTAAAATGTATATGCCCCTTAGGGGGAGCTAACTTAGCTCCCACGTCCTATTTTTCACATATTTTTTTATTTTTTTGAAAATAAAAATAATGTAAATTCATTATTATATCCATATATTATGTCATTCAAATTTCATGAGAAACATAGACTCCTACGACCTCCATGCAGATAGTGTCGATTTAAAACATCCTGGGACTGTTAAAAAATGACTGTCTTGATGAAGACCGTAGCAGTCTGTGTTTCACACGAAATTTTTATGACATAATATAGGGATATAGTGATGAATATTTACGGAAAAAATTTTCAAAAAAAATGGAGAAAATGAGGCGGGGGAGCTAAGTTAGCTTCCCCTAAGGGGCAACCCCATTTTACTCTATATATATTATTTTGACTAGATGCTTAGTAGTTGAATTATATTTAAAATACATTAAATGAAAAAGTTGTGCTAGAGTTGTTGGTTAGGAGTTTGAAATAGATAACCAAATGTCATGAGTTAACTCCCATTACTAGCATTATATCGAAATAAATTTAAAAATGCGGTTTAACTTCAATTGAACCTAGTTAACTTGATTAAAAATAATAGGTTGAACCGATAGATTGATTAAAATTTGAACATTCAAATCGAACCGACAAGAACTGGTTAACCGGATCGATCCAAACCTAGTTCACTGGCCGGTCCGATCTGATTTTCAAAACATTGATTTCGACCTACCGCGGAAACGATTTAGTATATTTTCCCATACACATGATGCACGTGTTCTTTCTCAGGTATGGAGTAACTGCCTTGCACAGCTTTCTTTAAATCAGATATTGTGGAACTAAGTCAAACTTTGATAAATCAAGTGATGGTCGGCAGGAATAAGAATTAGCCTTAGGGTGGAGAGAATATTCGATATACGAAGAATGAGGGAACGGATCCTCTCATGTGTGGGGAACCACAGTAGATGTTGGTACGCGGCTTGGACGGCTGTCACGTGTACCATTTGTGGTGGACGGTTGAGATGAAAGCACCGCCTCTCCCTCTCATTTGGCATTTGTCTTCTCTTCTCCATTGAAGAGAGAAGTGGATCAGAGTGGATTAAATGGATGCTTTGGACCTCTTCTCCTTTGTTTTGGTGAGGACGACTGAGCAGATCAAGTAATGGAGAGATCAGATCTCCTTGTATGACCCCTCAATCTGGTTTCAGGAAGCCTACAGAGGAGTTAAAATTTTAAAAGAACCTCTAGTCATTGCAAGTATGGCCTTAATCTGGAGAGTAATTTTCGGGCTTCTGGAAGCTCTAAAAGCATTGATGATTAGAGGTCGTCATAAGGTGTCAAAGACTTTTTAAGAAATGGGAGGAGCTGCTAGGATTACAGTTAAATTAGGATTAAGAATCTTAATGGGATTGAACTTCTAATCTTAATAATAGTTGAGTTGTATTCTATTTATAGTCTTATTAGAATAGGACTACAGGGTTGTAATTGAGCTATATATAGAGGGAGGAGCCTTGCCTCAACACCACCACAAGAATAATGTAATTCCTAGAGGGAGAGGGGGTGGGGGAGGGAGAAAGAGATGAGAGAGCGAGGGAACGGAGAGAGTAGTATTCGTTCTAATTTATTGTTATATCGGGTTGTTCTTTCTTTCACGTGCTTCTCTAGTGGTGGTTGATTGTGCATCCGCATCCGTATTCAGGGATTCATCCCCAACAACTGTTATATGAGAGGAGACGATATCAGGTCGTATCCCTAACCATCGGTATCAGATCAGAGTTGGTACCGCTTTCATGCCTCAACAAAAGCGACCTTTAAGAAATGCACATTGTGATGGAGTGATTGCTTTTTCCAAATGGGAGGGCAACGATTTGCTAGAGGGACCGGATCCTCTGCTATGTGTTGTACCTGTTGTACCCAAGATTTGCTAGAGGGATTGAGTTTGATCGAGCGGCTGTGATAAGTACAGCAGGTACAACACCACAGCAGACGATCCTCACTCTTTGCTAGAATCTTCGAGATGGTTCTAATTGGTTAATCGATAAGGCCTAATCAAACGATAGTTTTCCGTATCAGTTTGATAAACTGGTTTGTGGATTAATGCCACTAAGGCATTGTTTAACTGTCAGAGGTTGTTACTGTAAAAATTTGAGTCCTGAAGGCCACTTAGATAGATTCATGAAATCATTTTTAGTAACAGGACAGAATTTTTTGATAAATTCAACATTAAGATCATATGATCCATGGGCCTTTTTTTCTGAAAAAGTGGATTTGTATTTTCAACTTCAAGCAAGGAGAAAGGGGACATGGATCATATGATCAGGCATAAATAAGTTTATTCAAGCATAGAAGAATCGGACATGGCAGCAAATAAGTTTGTTCAGTGAGAAAGTGGTGACAAATCTACTTAATTAATTCTTGAAAATTAGGGCAAGAAATATTTGCATCGTGCTTGAGAGACAGAAGATATCGTGATCTTCAAGAATCATTTATTTTTGTGGCCTTCACTAATAATCAAAATTTTCACTTAGGACACCTTAGGTGTTGAGTTTTTGTGGCCAAACTTTAATAAATTAAAAAAAATACATATATATATATATAATTTTAAGAGTTTTTACACTTGTATCCTTCTAAAATTACACAACTACAGTTATACTTCTACCTTTTTTGCAATCACATGTGTGCTCCTTTATTCTTATACAAAATTCAAAGTTCTACCATTTATAATCGCATTTATGTGTCTATTTTCCTTAACGAAGAAGTGATTGTGAATTTTGTAAATTATGATGGAACAAGTGCTATTGCAAAAGAGAGAGATGCATAACTATAATTGCATAATTTCGGTGGGGCACAATTGTAAAAAATCCTAATTTAAAATTCTTATAAAGTTATATTCATTAAAACTTAGCGACTAATGTCTAAGAAAAATATATATTTTACTTTTCCAAAGCCGCTCCTTTACCAAAAGTATCTTCAACGATTATGGATGGCCTTCTAGTGAAATACAATTTGATGTTTTTTCGATGTCGTCTGTAACTCGAGATCATTCATTAATTCTTGGACTACGATATCCATGAAGGGATCAATTTAATGGTCGATTTGGAAGGCTCATTGCAAAAAGGTCTTTCACAACATACCGATTGTGCGAGATCACATTATTCAGAAGGCGTCTCGGATTTGTTTGGTGCATTTAGGCAATTGTTCGCCTCATCATCCTGGATAAATCCATGATTTTTATTGTGACTAAGGGTATCTTTCTTTTATCATTTGCTTTTCTGCTTTATCATTGATTCTTGTTTTTCTAGTGTTTTTCACTCCTGCAGTGTTTCCTGTCTTGACGACGAGTTCAAATAATGTTGTTCCAAAGGGTCGAGGGTCTTCCGAACTTGCAAAGATTTTGTCCATGTTCTCCACTAATGATGAATCTCCATTTCAGCACCTTTATTCTATCATTTTGGCCTTAAAAACCCTAGGTAATACATGTAACTATCCTTAATTTGCACAAATTAGCATTCTTTCTTTGTTGTACAAATAGTGTATAAAATATTATTTTTAATGCCAAAATTATATAACAAAGAAAAGAAAAAGAATAAAATACCAAAGGTATTTTATGACCCTAAACCCCGAGGCCTAGGCATCTTGAAGATTAGGTTGACAAGAAATAAAGTAGGGGGAGATAAGGGGCAATATTTCAATAAAAATCCCATTTATTTATTCATATTTTATTCGTTTTGGGACCTATTTTTTTCTACTTTTTATACCTCAAATAAAGAAACTTTGTACATAAAAGTTGTAGATAATAAAAAATAGAAAAATATAAAGTTGATTTCATACAAAAATAATATACAGTGCACTTTTTATACTCAAAATAAATTCCCAAAACTCAAACCTTCCAGACCCATATCTCTCAAATAAAGACTCAAAATATATCAAAATCACTTTTAATTGTATATAACTTTTAATAACATATTTAGTGAAGGTGGTTTCATATTTTTTGGAGTTAAGGTGTGAAAGTTAGTTTTGGACCCCTGTTGTATATTATACCTGAATAAAATATTTATTTTATTTATTCTTTATTATTTTTATAATTCTATTTTTTTTAAATTTTGTAAATATTATTTATATTATATGTACATATTAAAACTAAAATAAAACCATAAATAAAATATAAAAATAAAATATGTATATAAAATATATAGATGAAATACCAATAACTATACATATACAATAAATATATCTATTTATTTAAGTGTAAATAATACATCAGAAAAATCTAATAAAAATATATTGATATATTTAAAAATAAGTTATAAATATATAAAATAATAGAATAAAACAATAAAAATCAAATAAATAAAATAAAAAATACTTAAAATATAGGTAAATATTTTTATAAATAAACCCTAAAAAGTAATTTGAAAATACAGAGCTCAAAAAAATAAATAAAAACCATATTAAAATAGTAAAGAAAATAAGAAACGATTTTTTTCATTTTATAACTTTAATTTAATAAAATCATTTGTTTTTGTTTGTAATTTCTATATAATTTCAGGCAGGCTTTTTCCTAGTTGGTCCACGTGGACCAACCAAGGGGGTCAAGAGTTGACCTCGGTCAACTCATCTAACACACAGTTTGGCCTCTGACCCCTATCGTTTGATCTCGATTTCTCCCCTTTTTGGAGCTCGATCCTTTCATCGATCCTCTTTGATTCCTTCTGTACTTTTTGGCCTCGATCCTTGGTGATTCACGCTTACCTGACTCCTCGAGCCGTGGACCACTGAGTCGAGCGCCTTTCCTCGATCGAAGATACCATGTCACTACCTCTACAATATATCACCGTCATATTCCATCCTAGTTTGAACCTCCTTGACCCTTGTTTGACTCCTTCGCTAGGATGGAGCATGGGTCAGGGCTGGCCCGACGCAGCCCGCTGTCCGGCCCGCTTAGGCCCGACCCAAGCCCGAGCCCACTTTCTAAATGGATGGGCTTGGGCCGCCATTTTGGCCCATTTATCAATTCGGGACGGGCTCAGGCTTGAGCGTGTCCGAACCCGAAGCCTACGGGTCGGCACGATTTAAGGCCTGAATCCAGGCCCGACCCATGAGCCCAACCCGACCCGGCCCCTCATTTCACAAATCCTACCTAACCTATTCAACCATATCCCCCACAACTCCTCCCATTTGAGAAGAGATCCAAAAATTGGAATTATAAAGTTAGATTATGTTTGTAATAAAATATTAAAAATGCTAAAAAAACCCTCCAAATCAAATCCTCCGAAAATTGAAGTTGTAAATATGTAAGATAGGTTATAACCCAACTTTTGTGGGATTCGCAGGCCGGCCCGACCCAGGCCCAACCCATCTTTGGTCGAGCTAGGCTCGGGCTAGGGCCTAGTTGCTGAAAAATGAGCGGGCCTAGGCCCGGCCTGTGGGCTTGATTTTCTAAATAGGTCTGGGCTGGGCTAGGTTGGGCCTGGCCCATGCTCCATTCCTTGCAATCCGGATTGACGCATGTGACAGGGGCATCTCCATCCAGTTGGGCGGCATCAGGAGATGCCATAGGTGGCTTCCACCATCACCTTCGGCGAGATCGCCATCGAGGTCTCACTTCGTGGCCGTCCAGCCACTGAGGTACCCGTCTTCTTGTCTTTTCTAGTATAGTTTAGTTCTAGGTTTGTTTTATGCTTTCATTTTATACTTCAATCGCATGTATTAGCCGTAACGATGCCCATAGAAGTTCGCCAGAGCCCAGCTCTGGCGAATCCCAATCATCGTGCCTTGCCTGTTATCCGTCGCAGCTGACCACTCCACAGCCTTCTCCTCTCGTTTCCTCATCGCGTTCCACCAACCAGTCACCAAGACCAACTCTTGATCTGGCATCTCTAAGCTCCAACTCCTCCACTCGTCGAAGCTGTTGCCACTTCGCCTCCCCCGCTTCGATCCCCCTCTAATCGGGTCAAGGTAGTTTTCCTCGACCCGGGTGTGCTTACTATGCAGGTTTGAACATCCCTAATTGAGTGTTAGTTGGGGCACAACCAGAGCTACCTGAAGCTTTTTGGCTTCGCTGCCCTCGTTGGTGAACTCCGACGACCTTCATCCATTTTTTGAGCCTCCAACTAATAGACAAGCCCTCTAGGAACCTTTCGGCCACCATTGGAGTAGCAAGGAATGTTGGGGTGGGGAGATTTTGCCGGAGGTAGCTCGCATCTCTGCAGCTTCTTCCCTGTTCATTCACCGACCCTCTCCACCGTTGGACCAAGAATGCATGTCCAGGTGCGCCAATAGCCATCGGATCAGGCCGCCTCTTCACCGTCAGATCATCCTCGATGGTCTAATCTCAACTGTCTGAAGCGAAGCGTCATCACGCCTTGCAGGGACGACACGCGGCAAAAGCGATCAATCTCCGCAATCTGCTCACGCCTTAGCGTGTGTATTTTGCATCTTCCACCCTCGTATTTTTGTATTTTATGTATGAATGCACAAACTTTCATCTTCCGTTATTTTATATTGTGAAATTTTCAAAAAAGACCCTCATGTTATATTTGCATTTTAGTCTAGTCCACGTCACCTCATGTGACGCCCCAAGTGAGGTGGCATTTTTGCACCGGATCCCCTAGAATTTTCTAGATTTCCCTTTAGCCATAGAAATTTTAATTCCAGTTATAATATTTTGTGAGCTTTGCACAAATGCCTTCAGACTTTACTTTATTTACATTTACGCCCTCGCTAGTTTAGTAATTTTTATGCATTTCTTCCATTTATTAAATATAGCATTTGTGCTAAACAAATCTAAAAAAATAGGTGTACACTCAAGATTGTACACACTTCCATTTATATATTTAATTTTGCAATTTACGATCTTTAATTATTTATTAAAAATAAAAAATAGCACTAAAAATCCATGTCTATAGTATAAAACATAAAAAATATAAAATCTTTTTGAAAAATTCTAAAAAATTATATTTTGTGTTTATTTAGTTATTGTGCACCTCTAGGACTTGAAAAACTAAAAAATAGAAAAAGAAACTCTTAAAATTGAAAATTCCCAAAAACCTTTATAAAAATCTATAAAATTCCTAAAAATTCCACACATGTTTTTTCTATTTTATAATTTCTCTATATTATTATCTGTATATTAAAATTGAAATTGATTTGCCATTTTTAATTTCCATTTCAATTTTATTCTATTATTTTATTCCAATTTTAAATTATTTTTAATTTTAAAAATATAAAAAAATTAACAAAATTCACTTAAAAAATAAAAAAAATAAAAAATTATTGAAAATCCAAAAATATTTAATTATGCAATTTTTGGATATTTTTAATTATATTTATATCTCTTGTATCTATTATTGTATATATAATTCTATATATCTTATATTATATATTTAAAAGAAAAAGAATTATAAAAATATGAAAATAAAAAAGAAAATATAAAAGTATAAAATCAAAACAAAATATAAAAATATAAAATAAAAAGTAAAATAAAAAATACAAAATTAAAAACCCACGTAAAAAATTTAGACGAAGAATCGCAATCACATATCTTGCACATCATTTGCACAATTTTTCCAGGGTTGCCCCTTGTGTTCGAAACTCTACACTACTTGCACTATACACTTCTTTTGTAGAGTTAAATAAAATAAATTCTAACTCCACACATTTATTTGCATTGCTTTATATATTTGTGGTTAATTGTTGATTGATTGAGGTTTTTTCTGGGTCGCCACAACGACTGTGTCTCCGTCTTGTGTGAGACATATTTTGACCCTCGTAAAATCTCAATTATCAAATGGTATCATTGCCAGGGATCAACTATGCATAGATTATTTTTGCTTGATTGTGATTTTATTTTTCTATATTATTTATTTATTTGTTTTTTTGATTAATTGATATAATTGTTGAATTGTCTAACCACTCTCCTTGTTTGGATTTATTGCAAGGAATGCTAATCAAGGTAGGCACTCTATTCGGAGCGCCTGCGCACCCATGTGAGGTGACTTTCTGACCTAGCACCAAAGAAGGACTTGGAGACATTGTTGAAGACAAGGCTTCTTGAGCGTTTTATTTTATCTATTTTTTTGTGTAATTTAAAGTGAGAAAGAGATATTATTTGTAATGTTCAGGTCTCTCCCAGACTCTACACACTTCACGAGGTTCAGTGTTCGAGGGATTGTTCCTTTGGGGACCTCGTCGGTTTTGTTGCAGTTTTCCGCCCTTTTCCCCCTTTATTTTCCACTTTTTGATTTTCTTTACTTTGTGTGATTGAACCCTAGTTGTAGGATCTGATTATCGATAGATTAAGGCCAAACACCTAATAACCATTGCATACACCTATAGTCTCGTTTGGACTTAGTCAAATTTTGAATTTCTTCTTTACTTAGTCTTGGAACCGTGTGTTGCGAAAGTTCTCCATACAACGCTTGCAGGACCCACTGCGGTGGGCATCGAGGAGGATCCAAGATCGGACTATTTGGTTCTATTCTAGGTGACTAGCATACGGTTCTTCACGATAATAATAATTTCTCATCTAGGACGATTTCATCGTCTTGCATTTGCATATAGATAGGATTCAATTTTTCCCAACATCCTTGCATGAAGAGAGAGGGAAGCAAGGTGGGCATTTCTCTTTAGCATACATCTTTGTTTTCTCCTCGCATTGCTTTTCCATCTCTTCCTCTGATTTTGACTACTTAGGAGCCTAAAAGAATCAACTCTTCTTAAGGTTCGTGCATTCTTATTAAAAAATCAAAAAAAGTAATAACAAATAAAATTGGGATTGTTAATATTACTTGACCCTAAAATAGACCAAAAAGAAAAGTCATTGTCTTGAGGCATGTAATCCCCTCATTATATCCATTTTAGATTGCTCACTGATAATCGGGGAGAATCGAGGGTCGTACGATTTCACAAGGCGAAACCGTAGTCGGTGTATTGACTGCTCAAAAATCCCTAATTAATCAACAATGAACCCACAATATAATAAATCAAGCAATGAGAAATAAATGTGGAGTCAAATTTATTTTAACTCTACAAAAATGTGTATAGTGCAAGTATGTAGAGTGTAGAACATAGGGAGCAAGCAGTATAGATCAAGCAAGATGCCAAAAATGTGTTTGTGAACCATGTCTACAAGTATGCAATTTTTTGTGGGTTTTTAATTTATTTAATTTTTATTTAATTTTTATTTTTTATTTATAAATTTTGATTTTTGATTTTCTGATTTTATATTTTCTTTTAATATTTTATATTTTTTATGTTCTTTTTCTTGATTTATAAAATATAATATAGATAAAGTAAGAAAAGAAAGGAATAAAGTATTTATAAAAATAGGGAAAAATAAGGAAAATTCAAGAAATGAAATGTTTTTTATCTTTTTATAATTTTATGATGTTTTTGTGATTTTGGGAATTTTTCTGAATATTTTTGATATTTTTAAAGTAAAAAATACTAAAAACAGTGAATAAAATAAAGGGCTGGAATTAAAATGGGAATGAAAAATAGTAAATAATGACAAAAAATTTCCAAATTAATTTTAAATTCAAGATAACAAAATAAGGAAAATTCAGAAACAAAGTTTGTATTTTTAAGATTTTTGTAGAATTTTTAGGATTTTTATAAAGGTTTTTGGGGTTTTATAATTTTTAGGAGTTTTGTTTTGTACTTTTTAGTGATTTTTGGTCTGAAGCTAGAAGATACTGAAATACAAAAAATATAATTTTTTGGAATTTTCTGAGTGTTTTTATAATTTTTAGGGATTTTATAATGCAAACAGTGATGAAAATATGTATTTTTAATTATTTTATAAATATTAAAATGCAATAAAAATGCAAAATAAAAATATAACGTGAATGAGCAAGCAAACATGAGCCTATGATATTTGTTTGGTAATTGTTCGAGTTAAAATGATGCAAGAAATAAATGCAAACAACAAATAAAAAAGCACACAACTGGCAGGGGTATAAGTGCAAATATCAGAACATCCAGGGGCCACAGTTCAAATTTCACGCAAAATATATAACTATTAAACAACTTTCCAGGACTGATTACAAATATTAAAATCCACGAGGGTATCCTTGCAAAATCACCAAGGGCACGTGCGCAAGCACGCGCTCCTAGCAGGGGCGTGGATGTAATTCTCAAAAACACGGGGGCTAAATTGTAAAATATCCACAAAATATTACACTAGTTCTGGAAGTTTTTGGATCAAAATGAAATACCTAAACCCGCAAGGGTTCCTTTGTAAAATACCCCGCGCCTCACGTGTACTGGTCACGTAAGGTGATGTGGCCGAGGACCGTTGGCATTTACAAAAAGTTTCAGGGGCTTACGAGCAAATATTGCAAAATAAAATAACGACAGATGAATGTTTGTGTCTGATTTATTAAATACAAAAAGAAGGAGGGGTTGCTACGCAAAATACCCCTTCAACGCGGATCGGACGACGGATATTTTGACTTGCCACGTGTCGCATCCGCAGGAGCCGATGACGGTTGAGCTGTGCGGCCCTGATTAGATCTTCAAAGCGAGATCGACGGCTGATGGAGGATGCGATCCAACGGCTCCGGTCGAAACTGGGGTGAAGCCTTGATCGAACGACGAGAAGGTGACGACGACGAACAGGGAAGAAGGGCCTCGACGACGACTTTCCCCGGCCTCGTGCCTCCTCCTCCGTTCCTCCATCGTGCTCCGAAATGGTGCCCAGTACTCCTGTAGGGGTCTTCTATGCGCTGGTGGCCTCAAAAGGTGGCGGTGACCACCGGAGTGCGGCGGTGGAGGAGGAGGAGCAGAACGCCTCCAAATGCCTCCGACGAACTCCCAAAATCGCCCCAAGCGTGTGATGGGCTCCAAAACCTGCAAGGAAAGGTTAAGGGAGGTGAGGGCAAAGTGCCTCGCCTCACCTAGCAGTTGTAGAAGGCGAAGAGTGGCGGGGGCGTAGCTTACCGGAGCTAGCTCCGATGAGGTGAAGGCGAGGATGATCAGATGGGATTCGGGCGAAATGGACGGTGGCGAAGACTTCCTACTACTCCTGGAAATAAAAACAAGCAAGAAAAGATAAATAAAAAGCAAACCTCAAGCCACGAACGGCGACATGGTACCTCGACGGCCAAGTGGCTGGAGGTGGTTGGAACACACCCTTCGAGCCTCGTCGCACCTCAACGGGGGGTGTGGGGATCTCCCCTGTCACCGGAGCTCTCCCTATACCCACTCTCGGAGGTCTGAGGTGTCCCAAATGTGGTTCAAAGATCAAAGGAGGGAGTGGGGGGTATTTTGAATGGACGGTGGTCGAGGCGTGAAGACCAAGGAAGAACGGGCGGATCAGTGATCCAAAGCCTGAAAAAATCATAGGGCGAGCATGAGGGATAATAGAGGAACAAGATTGCAAAAGGATGCGACACCAAAGGATGAAAGATGTGGCCTCGATAAATCCGCAAAAGCGGACAAAAAAACACATCTACCAGGGCTACAGGAGTAGGACCAGAGAGTTGACCCGCCGGTCAACTCTCCAGGCCCCCTGGTTGGTCCACGTGGACCAACCAGGAAAAAACCTGGAAAAAATGATTTCGAAATTCATTTAAAAATAGTAAACGATTTTATTAATTTTAGGTTATAAAATAAAAAATATTTATTATTTTATGAATTATTTTATGGTGAATTTTATTTTTTTTTGAGGTATTAATTTACAAGTTACCCTTTTAAGCTATATAGGTATATATATATTTATATATTTTATTATTTTATTTTTATTTTATTTATCTATGTTTATTATTTTATAAATTTGTAGAATATTTTATACACTTAAATATATATTTATTTTATTTTTCTGATGTAATTTGTATACTTAATAAAATATAAGTATTAATAATGTAGCTATGTATACAGGTATTATACCTATGTATATGATATACAAGTATCTTTATTTTGTATTTTATTTAGGTTTTTATTCTGATTTTAATGTACATATATATTATAAATAATATTTACAAAATTATAAAAAATATAAAATTATAAAAATAATGAATAATAAATAAAATGAATATTTTAATCTGTACAAGTATACAATATGGGTCCAAAACTCAACTTTCAAACTGTAGCTCCGCCAAATGCGAAACCACAACCATTAAATAGCTTATTTTAAATTATATACAATTAAAGGTGAGTTTGTGCACTTGGAGTTTTTATTTGCAAGATACAGGTGTGGGAAGTTGGGATTCTGGATTCTTATTCAGATCATAACTTTTTATATGTACATTATTTTTGAGTGAAATCAATTTTGTATTTTTGTTTATTTAATTATCTACAACATTCATGTACAAAGTTTCTTTATTTGAAGTATAAAAAGTAGAACCAAAATTAGGTCCCAAAATGAATAAAGAATGAATGAAATGGATAGGTATCTGGCCCTTATCTCCCCTACTTTATTCCTTGTCGACCTATTCATCGAGATGTCTAGGTCTCGGGGTTTTGGGTCATAAAATATTTACAATATTTTATTCTTTTTCTTTTCTTTTTTTATTCTATAATTTTGGCTTTAATTACAGTATTTTATACAATAATTACATGCACATGCATGAATGCTAAGATGCTGGAATTAATGATATTTACACGCATTTGCTAGGGTTTTTGAGGCCAAAATGATAGAATAAAGATGATGAAATGTTGATTCATCATCCCCCTATACTTTACCTTTGCTAGTCCCTAGCAAACGCTTATGCAATAAGTGCAGAAGAAAAATAAAGAAAAGAAAAAGAAGAAAGATGGACTAAATTTAATTGTTAAACTTGTCTTCACAAAATCAAAGTTTGGAGCTTAAGTAGGACCTTTGGAATTTTAATGCGGACGGAACCTTAATGAGAACCAAATTTGAAATTCAACAGTCCTTGAGAATCCCAAAACTCTGTTCAAGTCTCCTCAATAGCCCGGTCAGAAATATCTCAACTCATACGCAAACCCTTACGACTATGAATCTGACTCGTACAGTGTAAGTGATGGTGGCTCTCCCCAACTAGAATGACAAAGAGACTGACTTCTCCAGTACGACAACTCAATGATTCCCCAATCCAATAACTCCTTCCTCGAGGAGCGGGGTATTCCCTTCTAAGTTCAAGTGGCAACCAACTCAAGAGGAGGGGGTGAAGAGAAGAATGGACGGTAGCCAGTGTAGCTACCTATCCTAGGATGCAAGACCAGTGTAGTCAAGTCATCCAGCTGCAGGCTCATATGATTTGACTTTGGAACTCAAGCTTGCTTATTGACTTTACAACATATTCACACACTTTGCAGGCATTTTATTTTTGTACATGCCATTCTATTTTTCTTTTTTTTCTTTTTTTTTTCTTTTTTTTGAAATACTATATACAACAACATTTACATAAGGAGTTTTTCCTCTTGAGCCAGTAGACTATCCCTCTTTTGAAGCTTTATTGCAACCCACACTCTCCTATCTTTAGAATTCCTCTTCACTGGACGAGTTGGGGTGCACTTCCCTCCCTAGAGGAGGACAAGTGTTTCCACTTGTATGCGTCTCATACCGGCAAATCCAATCCCTCACCACTCCAACTGAGTCGAGCCATGTGAAAGGTGCAGGTCTCCAAGTTAGGTCATTATCAACAAGAGTCGTGCGTGTGCTCTGAAATACTCTACTTAGGCAATCAAGAATCCATTGAACCAAGTCCTGTGATCCTCAAAGAATCAAGTCAACTAGACTGAAGTACCACAAACCCAGTTCCTATAAGGTTCATGTTATTAGGTAGATTTTAAGGTCCAATCAAGCTCCAATCTTCGGATTTTATTTAGACTTGTTCAACTATCAAACTCAATCCGAAAAAAAATGCTCATGCTATGCAAATGATATGCAAAATGCAGAAAATATTTTTGTGATGCAATTTTCAAAGATTTTGAACTTTTTATGGATTTTTGAAAAGATGATGATGATGCATATGCATTTTATTTATTTATTTTTCAAAAAGGATTTTGGATTTCAATTTTTGCAAATGTTTTTGGGATTTTTGAAAACAAAAGATTTTGGCTAAAAGCTAGGTTAAAATATTTACACGGGGATACTTCTTATATATACAAGAAGTGGATTTTAAGAATTTACATGGGTAAGTGATCAATTTTATAAGTATATAAAGAATTTTAGGTGAGATGTATCTTTTCCTAAAATTTATTTGAAAATCATTTTACAAATAATTTTGAAAAACTATAGTCCAAAATAATTTTTTACAAACATTTTACAAACATGTACACACATTTGAAACTCATTTTGCAAAGGTTTTCCAAACAGTATATAGATTTTTCAAATATTTTTACAACCGTTTTTCAAACCATTTACAAATCATTTTTCAAACATTTTTATTTCACACAAAGAAAATAATATTTTCAAAACAAAACATTTTACAAAGGTTGAAAACATGTAAGAAAACGTTTTCAAATAGTTTTCTAAATAATTTCACAAGGATTTTCAAACTATTTTTCAAACATTTTGCAAAAAAACATTTTCACCTGATTTATTAATCAATATATACACAAGAATTTGAGGAATAATAGCATCTTTTTATTAAGGTTTTTAATGGATTTAAAGAATTATTAGCCGTATTATTAAGAAAATATGAAAGTACGAGTTATGGCTAAAGTATATACGTAGTATATACGACCCCCCTATACTTAGCTTGAGCTATGTCCTCATAGATCGGAGAGAAAAGAGAAGACATAACTCGTACTAAGTATATGCAAGTCTAAAAAGTAAATAAATGAATCAATGAGAAGTTGACTGTTCCCCTATACTTAGGATCAAATAATCCTAAGTATAGCAGACTGTACACAAAGCAGGGAGGGTCAAGGGTGGGAATGAACAGATCGTACTCAGATTGTCTCCCCCTATACTTAGGGTAAGATATCCCTAAGTATAGATAAGAAAAGGAGACAATGAAGAGGATCAAAGAATAGAGAAACTCGGGGTGCACACCCCCCTATACTTAGGATAAAGTACGTCCTAAGTATAGAAGACTGTCTACAAGGGGCGACACCTTTTTGATACAAAAAGAAGATAGAGAAGGAAAAGAAGAAAAGAAGAAAAAGAGATGAAAATGGAAATGAGATCATACGATGGATGAAGATATAGAAGGATATACACATCACTCCCCCTATACTTAGGGTAAAAGAGGCCCTAAGTATAGGCAACAACAGGAGTAATGAAACGGAACGACGACTGAATACTCGGCTCGTCCACCCCCCTATACTTAGGACAAAGTACGTCCTAAGCAAGGCAAACACGAGAATGGGTGGACGAGCAATATGGTAGAGATAACAGAATGTACAACAGAGGTGGATGTACAGAGGATCAAGAAGGTAGAAAGCAGACCTTCTTGCGAGACCGCTGAGGGATAGATCTAGTGTGGTGTGAGTCGACATCGGGGTCCACAGTGGACGGAAACCGATCAGGGTCGACAGGGTAAAGGCCCTCAGTGGAATCAAATCAAAAAGGGACGAACTGGTCAATGGAAGTAGTATGGCTAGGTTCGCCCTTGGTGGTCCTACGGTGTGAAGGCGCAGACGGGCGAGTGGAAGAAGTGTGGTTAGGTCTGGCCTTGAGGGTCTCGCTGATATCGAAGTGGAATGGGACAAACTCATCATCCTCGGAAGAAGTGTAATCAGAGTCGTCCTGCGAGGTCTCGTCTAGGTCAAAACCAAAAGGAACGAAGTCATCAGTAGAAATAGTCGAACTCAGATCATCCTCAAGAGTCTCACCCGGATCATCTTTTTCATCAAGAGGCCCGAATTTCTGAAAATAATGGCTAGCACCATAACCGACCTCAATCATCATCACTTTAGAGTGACCAAGAACGGACTTATCAGTGGAAGTAATCAAACCAGGTCCGTCCTGTCTAGTCTTGGTATCTGCCCTCCGCTCAATGGTATCAATCACGTAGATCCCGCAGATTTCATCAACACATCGCCATACACCAGAAGGAGGAACTTTGAGGTCCATGCTTTCCAAGTCTTCCCCCTTTCGGAGGATTTCTCGGGTCTCATCAGTGGTCAATAAGCAAACTTCTCTAATATCATAAGATAGGTCATATGCATCGGAGTCAGCTATAATCGGTGAAGGTGCATCAGGTGTAGGTCTCTGGTCAACTATGGGTGTGGTGATCAACACTTCGCTCTCGTCAACAGGACGGAAGCGAATCTCTCCTGATCCATAATCAATAACGACCCTCGCAGAGGCGAGGAATGGTCGTCCCAGGATGATTGGAGAGGGCTCCCCTGTGGAGGTCTCCATGGGCAATACGACAAAGTCAACATTGTAGCTCGTGCCCTGAATCAAAATGACGGCGTTTTCAAGGATACCCTTCGGCCTCTTGATAGATTCATCAGCAAACTGAACGATCATCCTGGTTTTCTTGAGAGGCCCTAAGTGAAGAGACTATACCAGCGAGAAGGGTAATATGCTAATAGACGCACTGCCGTCTAGGAGAGTGTGATCACAAGTATGGTCAGAGATGGTGCAGGTGATGAATGGTGTAGCTGTGTTCCTCTTCCAAGGAATGGGACGGTGTGTGATGGCGTGGGCAGTGGCCATGGTCAGAATGTGACGCTCAGATCTGTTCCTCCGCTTTCTCTTCTTGGAAAGAGGAGCAGATAATTGTGTCATGGCCTGTTGAAGTGGGGCACAGATAATCTCATGAATAGTGACCACCACTTCGGGTTCAGTCAACATTTTTTTGAATTTTTGGACTTGCTCCATACAAGGGAGGAAGTCGGAATCAACATCTACACGAGGCATGCCAAGAGCAGTCTGTACAGCGGCATCCTCGGGGTCAAAGGTGGGACAATGTGTGAAAGGTTGTGTGGGTGAATGATATGGCAGATGGACCCTCTCCTCACGGTCTGAATCAACCAAAGGTCTCCCGAACTCTTTTTGGGTTTTTAAATTTTTCTCATTTTTTTGTATTTTTGGCGATTGCAAGCTCCCATGATCACCCACAAGGAAGTCTGTATCCTCGATGAAAGGAGCATTAATATGGTTTTCTCTCAAAATGGCAAGATGCTCTCTCATCAAATTAATGTGATCTAGCATTAGGTTCATGACTACACTCATGGAGACCAAGGGAGGTGACTCCAACAGGTCAGACTCGGGTGGATGTGAAGGTGGAGGTGGATAATATACAGGTGGAGGTGGAGGTGGGTAGCTATCCAAGTCATGATACTGTGGCTGAGGCGGGTATGTACAAAAATCAGAAAAAGTAGGAGGAGGATCCTCCTGATAAAAGGGAGGTGGACCGACTGGAGTGAACGAGGGATCCACAAAGTCCGGATAAAATGCGCTCCAGGGGTCCATCTCGAAAACAAAAGGAAATGATTCAGGGGAGCATGAAGGTCAAGTCAAGAGAGCGAAGAAGAAGGCGCAAATGCGCAGGGATGATCTAGGACACACACAAAACAATCACAAACAAAAACGAAACTAATACAAACCCTCAATTCACCTACTCAACTCAGTAGAGAGCGAAAAGTTGGTCTTTTTATCTTGTCTGTTTTAGAGTTAGATGAGAAGTCAAGAAGTTGCGCAAACACTTAGGGGCTGAGAATGAGATTTTGGCACTAATCCTTAGTGTGTGCGCGAGCAATGTAAAACGAAGACAATGAGGGGATTACTCGCCCCAAGACAAATGTTTTTCTTTTTGGTTGATTTTAGGGTCGAGTAATGTTAGCAGTCCCAATTTTATTGATTTTCACTTTTTTTGGATTTTTTAATGAGAATGCACGAGGCTATCGAGGGATCAATTCCTTTAAGCACCTAGGTTTGCAAAATCAGAGGGAGAGTCGGAAAAGCAATGCAAGCGGCAAATCAATGATGTATGCTAAAGAGAAATGCTCACCTTGCCTCCAGCGCTCTGCATGCAAAGATGCTCAGCAGAATTGAAACCTATCTATACGCAAATGCAAGCCGATGAAATCGCGCTAAATTCAGAAATTGCTATTAGCGTGAAGCACCATAAGTCGGTCATCGATCTTCAATCCAGGAGTCCGGTCTAGGCTCAACCCTCCTCCTCTCGATACATCGAGTTCAGAAGCAGCGCTTGGCAGGGTGGGCTCGCGACACGAAGGCTCGAAGATGATGAGGCGACTGTTTAAAGTTTAAACTAAGTCCAAAGCGCACTATATGTATATGAAAATATATTAGGGGTTTGGCCTTAATCTATCGCAAGCAATCCTAAGACTAGGGCTCAATCACACAAAATAAATAAAATTGAAAATCGAAAAACAAAATAAAAAAATGCGATGAAAACCGATAAAAGCCACGGTGAGCCCCCAAGTGTACAAGCACTTGGAAATTAGGCTCAAGACTCCAAAGTTCGGGGGTACCTGTATTATTACAAATATAGAGTCTCTATCTTACTTAAATTTCAAAAATAAATACTACACAAAAATGCTCAAAAGTATGACTATCTTCTCAAGTCCTCCCTGCCTTCTTTGATGCTAGGTCAGAAGTCTCCTGCTGCCTTCACGTGGGTGCACCGACGCCTAGGGTGGAGCGCCTCCCTCGATCCGCGATTCCTCGCACAAGTCCAACAAGGGAGAGTGATTAGACAAGTCAAACAATGATATCGAAAATAAGGAAAATGAAATAAACATAAAAAGCCGTGAAAATAGACAAATAATCACAAGCACAAACAAAAACCGAACTACGCGTTGTTGCTCCCCGGCAACGGCGCCATTTGATAATCGGGGAGAATCGAGGGTCGTTCGGTTTCACAAGGAGAAACCGCAGTCGGTGTATTAACCGCTCAAAAATCCCTAATTAATCAACAATGAACCCACAATATAATAAATCAAGCAATGAGAAATAAATGTGGAGTCAAATTTATTTTAACTCTATAAAAATGTGTATAGTGCAAGTATGTAGAGTGTCGAACACATGGAGCAAGCAGGATAGATCAAGCAAGATGCCAAAAATGTGATTGTGAACAATGTCTACAAGTATGTAATTTTTTGTGGGTTTTTAATTTTTAATTTTTTTATTTAATTTTTAATTTTGTATTTTTATATTTTGATTTTTGATTTTCTGATTTTATATTTTCTTTTTATATTTTATATTTTTATATTTTCTTTTTCTTGATTTATAAAATCAAATATAGATAAAGTAAGAAAAGAGAGGAATAAAGTATTTATAAAAATAGGTAAAAATAAGGAAAAATCAGGAAATGAAATGTTTTTGGTCTTTTTTATAATTTTATGATGTTTTTGTAATTTTTGGGAATTTTTCAGAGTATTTTTGATATTTTTAAAGTTGAAAATACTAAAAACAGTGAATAAAATAAAGGGCTGGAATTAAAATGGGAATGAAAAATGATAAACAGTGACAAAAATTTCCCAAATTAATTTTAAATTCAAAATAACAAAATAAGGAAAATTCTGAAATAAAGTTTGTATTTTTAAGATTTTTGTAGAATTTTTAGGATTTTTATAAAGGTTTTTGGGGTTTTATAATTTTTAGGAGTTTTGTTTTGTATTTTTTAGTGATTTTTGGTCTGGAGCTAGAAGATACTGAAATACACAAAATATTTTGGAATTTTCTGAGGTGTTTTTATAATTTTTAGGGATTTTATAATACAAATAGTGCTAAAAATGAGTATTTTTGATTTTTTTTATAATTATGAAAATGCAATAAAAATGCAAAATAAAAATATGGCGTGAATGAGCAAGCAATCAGGAGCCTATGATAATTGTTTGGTAATTTTTCGAGTTAAAATGATGCACGAAATAAATACAGACAACAAATAAAAAATCACACAACTGGCAAGGATATAAGTGCAAATATCAGAACATCCAGTGGCCACAGTGCAAATTTCATGCAAAATATATAACTATTAAACAACTTTCCAAGACTGATTACAAATATTAAAACCCGCGAGGTTACCCTTGCAAAAACACTAAGGGCACGTGCGCAAGCACGCGCTCCTGACAAGGGTGTGGATGTAATTCTCAAAAATGCGGGGGCTAAATTGTAAAATCTACACAAAATATTACACTAGTTCTGTAAGTTTTTGGATCAAAATGAAATACCCAAACCCGTGAGGGTTCCTCTGCAAAATACCTCGCGCCTCACGTGTACTGGTCACGTGAGGTGACGTGACCGAGGACCCGTTGGCAATTATAAAAAGTTTCAGGGGCTTACGAGCAAATCTTGCAAAATAAAATAACGGTAGATGAATGTTTGTGTATGATTTATTAAATACAAAAAGAAGTAGGGGTTGCTACGCAAAATACCCCTTCAACGCGGATCGGACGGCGGATATATCTTGACTTGCCAAGTGACGCGTCTGCAGGAGCCGATGACGGTTCAGCTGTGCGGCCCTGATTAGATCTTCAAAGCGAGATCGGCGGCTGATGAAGGGTGCGATCCAATGGCTCCGGTCAAAACTGGGGCGAAGCCTTGATCGAACGGCGAGAAGGTGACGACGACGAACAGGGAAGAAGGGCCTCGATGGTGACTTTCCCCCGGCCTCGTGCCTCCTCCTCCGTTCCTCCTTCGTGCTCCAAAATGGCGCCCAGTACTCCTGCAGGGGTCTTCTATGCGCTGGTGGCCTCAAAAGGCGGCGGTGACCACCGGAGTGCGCCGACGGAGGAGGAGGAGCAGAACGCCTCCAAATACCTCCGGCGAACTCCCAAAATCACCCCAAGCGTACGATGGGCTCCAAAACCTGCAAGGAAAGGTTAAGGGAGGCGAGGGCAAAGTGCCTCGCCTCACCTAGCAGTTGTAGAAGGTGAAGAGCGACGGGGGCGGAGCTCACCGGAGCTAGCTCCGGTGAGGTGAAGGCGAGGATGATCAGATGGGATTCAGGAGAAATGGACGGTGGCGAAGACTTCCTACTACTCCTGGAAATAAAAGCAAGCAAGAAAAGATAAATAAAAAGCAAACCTCAAGCTGCGAATGGCGAGATGGTACCTCGACGGCCAAGTGGCCGGAGGTGGCTGGAACACGCCCTTCGAGCCTAGTTGGTCCACGTGGACCAACCAAGAAAAACCTGGAAAAAATGATTTCGAAATTCATTTAAAAATAGTAAATGATTTTATTAATTTTAGGTTATTAAATAAAAAATGTTTATTAATTTATGAATTATTTTATGGTGAATTTTATTTATTTTTTCGAGGTATTAATTTACAAGTTACCCTTTTAGGCTATATAGGTATATATATCTATATATTTTATTATTTTATTTTTATTTTGTTTATTTAATTTATTTATTTATGTTTATTATTTTATAAATTTGTAGAATACTTCTATACACTTAAATATATTTTTATTTTTTTCTGATGTAATTTGTATACTTAATAAAATATAAGTATTAATAATGTAGGTATGTATACAGGTATTATACCTATGTATATGATATACAAGTATCTTTATTTTGTATTTTATTTTGGTTTTTATTCTAATTTTAATGTACATATATATTATAAATAATATTTACAAAATTATAAAAAATACAAAATTATAAAAAATAATGGATAATAAATAAAATGAATATTTTAATCTGTACAAGTATACAATAGGGGTCCAAAACTCAACTTTCAAACCGTAGCTCCGCCAAATGCAAAACCAACGCCATTAAATAGCTTATTTTAAATTATATACAATTAAAGGCGAATTTGGTGCATTTGGAGTTTTTATTTGCAAGATACAGGTCTGAGAAGTTGGGATTCTGGATTCTTATTCAGATCATAACTTTTTATCTATACATTATTTTTGAGTGAAATCAATTTTGTATTTTTGTTTATTTAATTATCTACAACTTCCATGTACAAAGTTTATTTATTTGAAGTATAAAAAGTGGAACCAAAAATAGGTCCCAAAATGAATAAAGAATGAATGAAATGAATAGGTATCTGGCCCTTATCTCCCCCTACTTTATTCCTTGTTGACCTATTCATCGAGATGTCTAGGTCTCGGGGTTTTAGGTCATAAAATATTTACAATATTTTATTCTTTTTCTTTTCTTTTATTTATTCTATAATTTTGGCTTTAATTACAGTATTTTATACAATAATTACATGCACATGCATGAATGCTAAGATGCTGGAATTAATGATATTTACACGCATTTGCTAGGGTTTTTGAGGCCAAAATGATAGAATAAAGATGATGAAATGTGGATTCATCACTCACGCACACACTAAGTTTAGTGCCCAAATCCCATAATCCAACCTAAGTGTTTGTACAATTTTGTGACTCTCACCTAACTCTAAAACAGACAAGATAAAAAAACCGAACATTCACGGTCTTCACCGAATCGAGTAGGTAAATTGAAGGGTTTGTTTTCTGTGAGTTTGTTTGTGTTTGCTTGTGTGCATACTAGATCCTTCTACGCATTTGCACCTTTTTCTTCACATATCTTGACTTGACTGTCGTATCCTCCTGATCATTTCCCTTTTATTTCAGAGATGACCGACTGGAGTGCTTTTTATTCGGACTTCATGGATCCTTCGTACCCTACAACCAGTCCACCTCCATTTTTCTAGGAGGATTTTACTCCTGACTTTTCCACATATCTACCTCAGCCACAGTATCGGGCCTCAGACTTTTATCCACCTTCACATTTTCTACCTTCACATCCACCCGAGACTGATCTGTTGGAGTCACCTTTCATGGAGTCCACCCTTGGCACTTGACCCAGATGATGGAGCATATGAGACAAAGGATTGATGACCTCACTTGTATAAATAAGAGAAATCAAAATACTCCACCATTTGATGATATGGGTTCATTCGAGGATTTTCATGAGAGCTTGCAATCGTCAAAAATACAAAAAGATGAGAAAAATTCTAAAAACACAAAAAGATCTTGGGAGACACGTTGTTGGTTCAGACCATGAGGAGAGGACCTACATGCCAGACCCTTTGACCACACATCCATTCACACCTTGTCCCACATTTGACCCCAAGAACGACATTGTACAGACTGCTCTTAGTCGTTCTTGTGTATATGTTGATTCCGATCTACTCCCTTGTATAGAGGAGATCCAAAATTCAAAAAAAATGACTGAATCTGAAGTGGTGGCTACTATTCATGAGATCATTGATGCCCCCACTTAGCCAGGCCATGAACCATTTATCTGCTCCTCAACCCAAGAAGAGAAAGCATAGGAGCAGATCTGAGCATCATATTTTGACCAAGACCACTGCACACGCCATCACCCATTGTCACTTCTCTAGGAAAGGGAACACTGCTACACCCTTCAATAGGTGTACTATCTCTGACTACACATGTGATAACACTCTCCTTGGTAGTGGTGCTTTAATTAGCATCATACCCTTCTCATTGGTACAGTCTCTTCACTTAAGGCCTCTCAAGAAAACCAAGACGATCGTTTAGTTTGTTGATGGATCAATCAAGAGGATGAAGGATATTCTAGTAAACATTGTCATTTGGATTCAAGGCATGAGCTACACTGTTGATTTTATCATATTGCCCATGGAGACCTCCACTGGGGAGCACTCTCCAATCATCCTAGGATGACCATTTCTCGCCTCTGTGAGAGTCGTTATTGATTATTGATCAGGAGAGATCTGCTTCCGTCCTGATAGCGTGAGTGATGTGGTCATCACTGCACCCACTACCGAGCAGAGACCTACATTTGATGTGACTATACCTATCTTGGTCGACCCCGAGGACTATGACCTTGATGAGACTATCAGAGATTTTTGCTATATGTTGGATTTTACTGAGACCTGAGACTCCTTCTCCAAGGAGGAAGACTCAGAAAGCATAGAACTTGGATTTCCCTCTTCTGGTACTTGGCGATGTGTTGATGACATCAGCAGGATTTACATGATTGATACTTTAGAGCGGAGGGCAGACATTGATGACACTGATAAGGTCGAATTTGATCTGATTGCTTTTATAAAGGAATTCGGGCCATTTGATAATATTGATTATCCAGTTGAGACTTTAGAGGACGAAAATGACTCGACTACTTCCACAAATGAGTTCATTCCTTTTTGTTTTGACCTAGGAGAGATTCTCTAGGCTGGACTTGACTTTACTTCTTCCGATGATGAGTTCGAGCCTTTTCACTTTGATGACATATGCGAGACAACCAAGGACAGACCTAGCCACACTTCTTCCACTGACCCGTCTGTGCCTTCTCACCCTAGGACCACTGAGAATCTTCATCAGGTCGATCTTGATCGGCACTTGTCTACTAAGGACCCTGATATCGACCTGCATCTTGTTAGATCCATTCCTCAGCGGTCTCGCAAGAAAGCTCGCTTTCGACATTCTTGGCATTTGTATATCCACCCTCTTGTACATTCACTTTTGTTTATATTCTTCCATCCACTGTATCGCTCATCCATCTCATTCTTGTGTGTGCCTTGCTTAGGATGTACTTCGTCCTAAATATAGGGGGTGGACGAGCCGAGTATTTTTCTCCATTTTGTTTCATCACTCTTGTCATTGCCTATACTTAGGGCTCTTTACCCTAAGTATAGTGGGAGTGATGTGTACATTCTCTTTGATCTCTTCTTCTATCTTCATCTGTCTTTTCTTCTTTTCCTTTTCATTTTTCTTTTTCTACCGAAAATGTGTTGTCCCTTTTTTTAGTCTTCTACACTTAGGATGTACTTTGCCCTAAGTATAGAGGGGTGCACACCTCGAGTTCTTTCATTCTTTGATCCTCTCCACTGTCTCCTCTTCTTGTCTATACTTAGGGATATCTTACCCTAAGTATAAGGGAGACAGTCTGAGTACGGTCTGCTTATTCCCATCCTTGACCCTTCTTGTCTTGTGTACAGTCTGCTATACTTAGGATTATTTGTTCCTAAGTATAGGGGAGGGGCGGTCGACTTCTCATTGATGCATTTCTTCATTCGTTTATTCTTTAGGCTTTTCTATACTCATACAAGTTACATCTTCTCTTTTTCTCTCTAATCTATGAGGACATAGCTCAAGATAAGTATAAGGGGGTCATATATATATTACGTATATACTTTATCCATAACTCATACTTTCATATTTTTAATAATAAATATGGCTAAAACATACTATACAATTTACTATAAAAAATCATTAACATCAATAAAAAAAAGGATGCATATAATTCCTCAAATTCTTTTCATATTTACTGACATGTAATTTTTTTTTGCAAAATGTTTGAAAAATAGTTGAAAATCTTTTTGAAAGATCTTTTGAAAAATATTTGGAAACGTTTTGTTAAATATTTTCAACCTTTATAAAATTTGTTTTGTTTAATCTTCTTTTTTGTATAAAATAAATGTTTTGAAAAATGACTTGCAAATGGTCTAGAAAATGGTTGCAAAAATATTTTGAAAAATCTGTATATACTGTTTGAAAAACCTTTGCTAAATAATTTTCAAATGTGCGTAAATGTTTGCAAAAATTATTTGTAAAAATTATTTGGAGTATAGTTTTCAAAACTATTTGTAAAATAATTTTCAAATAAGTTTGAAGAATATATACATCACACTAAAATTCTTTATTAATTGTATATATAAATCTATAAAAGTAATCACACATCCCTTGTAAATTCTTAAAAACCCAACTCTTGCAAATATAAGATGCGTCCCCATGTAAATATTTGTGCTTATTTTTAGCCAAAATCTTTTGTTTTCAAAAATACCAAAAATATTTGCAAAATCTTTTTGAAAAATACCAAAAAATTGCATTTGCATCATCTTTCCAAAAATCCATAAAAAGTACAAAATTGAAAATTGCATCACAAAAATATTTTCTACATAGCATTTGCATAACATTTACATTTTTTGGGTTTTTTGATAATTGAACAAATCTAAGTAAATGCTGAAGATTGGAGTTTGGTTGGAACTTAAATCTATCTAATCACAGGAATCTTATAGGAGTTGGAATTAAGGTACTTCAGGTCTAGTTGACTTAATTCTTTGAGAATTACAAGGCTTTGTTCAATGGATTCTTGACTATCTAAGTAGAGTATTTCAGAGCACACGTACGGCTTTTGTTGATAATAACCTAACTTGGACACATGTACCTTTCACTTGGCTCAACTCAGTTAGAGTAGTAAGGGGATTGGATTTACAGATATGAGACACACACAAGTGGAAACATTCTTCCTCGTCTAGGGAGGGAAGTGCACCCCAACCCGTCCAGTAGTAGAGACGTCTAAAGACAGGAGAGTGTGGATTGCAATAATAATTCAAAAGAGGGAGATTCTACTAGCTCAAGAGGAAAAACTCCTTATGTAAATGTTGTTGCATATAGTATTTTGGAAAAACAAAACAAAAACTCCATAAACGTGGGCAGTCCTTGCCGGAATATATATATATATATATATATATATATATATGTATGTATAGTCAATAAGAAAGCTTGAGCCTAAAAGTCATATCATGTGAGCCTACAGCTCGATGACTTGACTACACTGGTCATGCATCCTAGGATAGGTAGCTACACTGGTTACCATCCATTATCTTATTCACCCCCTCTTCTTGAGTTGGTTGCCACTTGAACTTAGAAGAGAATACCCCGCTCCTCGAGGAAAGAGTTGCTGGATTGGGGAATAATTGGGTTGTCATGCTGGAGAAATCAGTCTCTTTGTCATTTCAGTTGAGGGGAGACACTATCATATACACTATGAGATTCATAGTCATAAGGGTTTGCGTATGAGTTGAAGTATTCTGACCTGGCTATTGGGGAGACTTGAGCAAAGTGTTGGGATTCTTGAAGGCCGTTGTACTTCAAATCCGATTCCCAATAAGGTTCTGACCGCATTAAAATTCCGAAGGTCTGACTTAAGCTCACAACTTTGATTTTGTGAAGATAAGTTTGAGAATTTAATTCAATCCAATTTCTTTCTTTTTCTTTTCTTTGTTTTATTTTCTGCACTTATTGCATAAGTGTTTGCTAGGGACTAGCAAAGGCAGGAATAGGGGGTGATGAGTCTCTATTTCATCACATTTATTCTATCATTTTAGCCTTAAAAATCCTAGCTAATGCATGTAAATATCCTTAGTTTACACAAATTAGCATTCATTCTTTGTTGTACAAACAGTATATAAAATACTATTTTTAATGCTAAAATTATAGATTAAAGAAAAGAAAACAAAAAGATAAAATACCAAAGGTATTTTATGATCCTAAACCTCGAGACCTAGGCATCTTGATGACTAGATCGACAAGGAATAAAGTAGTGGGAAATAAGGGCCAATCTTTCAATAAAAATCCATTTATTTATTCACATTTTATTCATTTTTGGGACCTATTTTTTTTACTTTTTATACCTCAGATAAACTTTGTACACGAAAGTTGTAGATAATAAAATCTAGAAAAATACAAAATTGATTTCATACAAAAATAATATACATTATACTTTTATACTCAATAAAATCCCAGAACTCAAACTCCCTAGATCCATATCTCTCAAATAAAGACTCAAATATATCAAAATCACTTTTCATTGTATATAACTTTTAATAAGCTATTTAATGACGTGGTTTCATATTTTTTGAAGTTAAGGTATGGAAGTTAGGTTTTGGACCCCTATTGTATAATATACCCGAATAAAATATTCATTTTATTTATTCTTTATTATTTCTATATTTTTATATTTTTATAATTTTGTAAATATTATTTATATTATATGTACACATTAAAACTAAAATAAAACCATAAATAAAACATTAAAATAAAATATGTATATATAGAATATATAGATGAGGTACCAATAATTAATTATACAATAAATATATCTATTTATTTAAGTGTAGATAATACATTAGAAAAAACTAATAAAGATATAAATAATACATCAAAAAATCAAATAAATAAATAAATAAATAAATAAATAAATATCTAAACATAAGTTAAAAATATATAAAATAATAGGATAAAATAATAAAATCAAATATACAAAATAAAAAGAAAATACTTAAAACATAGGTAAATATACTTACAAATAAACCCTAGAAGTAACTTGTAATAAAAAGCTCTAAAAAATAAATAAAAAATAATAATAAAATATTAGATTAAATAAGAAATAATTTTTATTTTATAACTTTAATTTAACAAAATCATCTATTATTTTTTATGTAATTTTTAAATAATTTCAGGCATGTTTTTCCTGGACCAGGGCGTCAAGAGTTGACTCGGTCAACTCCTCTGACACCCAGCCTAGCCTCTGACCCATATCATTTGACCTCGATTTCTCCCCTTTTTGGAGCTCGATCCTTTCACTGATCCTCTTTGATTACTTCTTCACTTTTTGGTCTCTATCCTTGGTGATTCACTCTGGCTCGACTCCTTGAGCGGTGGACCACTGAGTCTAACGTCTCTCCTCGATCGAAGTTGCCATGTCAACATATGTACAAAACATCACCGTCACCTTCCATCCCAGTTTGAACCTCTTTGACCCTTGTTTGACTCCATCCTTGCGCTCCAGATCGACACATGTTACATGGGTGTCTCCAGCCAGTTGGGTGGCGTCAGGCGATGCCATAGGTGGCCTTTAACATCACCTCCAGCGAGCTCGCCGTCGAGGTCTCACTTCGTGGTTGTCCAGCCATTGAGGTACCCGTCTTCTTGTCTTTTCTAGCATAGTTTAGTTCATAGGTTCGTTTTATGCTTTTGTTTTCAATCGCGTGTATTAGACGTAACGACCCCCATCGATGTTCGCTAGATCCCAGCTCCGGCGAACCTCATTCACCATGCCCCACCTGTTATCCGCCACACCTGACCACTCCACATCCTTCTCCTCTCGTTTCCTCACTGCGTTCTACCAACCAGTCACTCAACTCTTGATCTAGCATCTCGGAGCTCCCACTCCTCCGCTCGTCGGAGCTACCGCTGCTTCACCTTCCCCGCTTCCATCCCCCTCTAATCAGGTCAAGGTAGTTTGCCCTCGACCTGGGTGTGTTTCTTGTGTAGGTCTGAGCATCAAAGATCCATCTAGGTGCTATTTGGGGCACCACCGTAGCTATCAGGTGCTTCTTGACTTCGCTGCCCTTGTTGGCGAATCCGACAACCTTCATCCATTATTTGAGCCTCTAGCTAATAGACGAGCCCTCCAAGAACCTTCCGGCCACCATTGGAACAGCAAGGAGTGTCGGAGTGGGAGATTTTGTCGGAGGAAGCTCACATCTTTGCAGTTTCTTCCCTGTTCATTCACCGGCCCTCTCCATCGTTGGGTCAAGAACGTGCACCCAGGTGCACCAGTAATTATCGGATCAGGCTGCCTCTTCACGTTAGATCATACCAGATGGTCTAATCCTAACCATCTGAAGCGAAGCGTCATCGCGCTTTGCGGGGACGACATGTGGCATAAGTGATCAATTTCTGGCGTCCGCTTTCCCCTTAGCGTGAGTATTTTGCATCTTCCACCCTCGTATTTTTGTATTATATGTATTAATGCACAAACTTTCATCTGTTGTTATTTTATTTTTGTGAAATATGCAAAAAGACCTCGTGTTTTTTATATTTGCATTCTAGTCCAGTCCACGTCACCTCAGGTGACGCCCCATGTGAGGTAGCATTTTTGCACCGGAGTCCCTGGAATTTTATGTATTTCGCTTTAGACCTAGACCTTTTAATTCCAGTTATAATATTTTTTGAACTTTGTAGAAAGGCCCTCAGACTTTAATTTATCTACATTTATGCCCCTGCTAGTTTAGCAATTTTATGCATTTCTTCCATTTATTAAATATAGCATATGTGCTCGAAAAATCCCAAAAAATAGGCGTACAATCCTGATGACACAAATTTCCATGCTATATACTTATTTTTTCTATTTAGGACCTTTAATTATTTATTAAAAATAAAAAAGAGTACTAAAAATCCATGCCTACAATATAAAATATCAAAAATATATATATTTTTTGGAAATTCTAAAAAAATATTTTATGTTTATTTATTTATTTTGGAAACCCCCAGACTAGAAAAACTAAAAAATAGAAAAAGAAAACTCTTAAAAAGTGTAAAACCTCAAAAAACTTTATACAAATCTGTAAAATTCCTAAAAATTCTAAAAATATTGTTTTCTATTATATATTTTTCTCTTTATTATCTATATACTAAAATTAATTTGGAAAATTTTGGACTTAATTTTCCATTTTTAATTTCCATCTAAATTTCAGCCTATTACTTTATCCTTGTTTTAAGCTATTTTCAATTTTAAATATATATATAAATTAGCAAAATTCTATAAAAAATCACAAAAAACAGTTTATTAAAAATCCAAAAATATTTAAATCTTCAAATTTTGGGTATTTTTAGTTATATTTATATCTCTTGTATCTATTATTGTATATATACTCCTATATCTTATATTATATATTTAAAAGGAAAAAGAATTATAAAAATCTAAAATTAAAAAGAGAATATAAAAATATAAAATTAAAAATAAAATATAAAAATATAAAATAAAAATAAAAATAAAATAAAAAATACAAAATTAAAAACCCACATAAAAATATAGAGGAAGAATCACAATCACATATCTTGCACATCATTTGCACAATCTGTCCAGATTTGCTCCTGTGCTCGACACTCTATACTTCTTGCACTATACACATCTTTTGTACAGTTAAATAAAATAAATTTTAACTCCAAACATTTATTTGCATTACTTTATATATTTGTGGGTTAACTGTTGATGATTGAGGTTTTTCGTGGGTCGCCACAGCGACTGTATCTCCGCCTTATATGAGTCATATTTTGACCCTCACAAAATCTCAGGTATCAACTAGCCAAGACGGAAAGTCTTCCTTATTGCTGAGTGCATGTGTGGCACTTATCATCTTTTGAATATTCTTGTCTCTTGGGATTGACTAGCTATCTTATGGATGTCATTGTTGATGTTGGCTGGAGATCTTGATAAATGATCTATTTTGGTTGTTGACAGAGACTTGTGATCCTGATTTTTTATTCCCTTTTGATTTGTATATCCTTTTTTCGTTCGCTTTGGAGATAGCCAGTTATGTTTCCCCTGATATATGAATTACCCTTTCTTGGGACTGTTTTTCATTTGAACACTTTGTTTCCACAACCTCAAGGTGGATGGCATTTGATCTTTTTCTAAAAAAAGTACTTTGGAGTTGTAAGCCAAAAAGAAATAAAAAAGAATATAAAATAGGCGTCATAATTCCCTACTTCAGTTACATTGGCAAATCAAAGTCCCCTAGCCCCCCCCTTCCACACACACCACCGCTCAAATGTCACATTTTGATTCAAGCAGGAGTTTATAATTCACACAATGCTCAACTACTCTACAGTATACACCGAGTGCTTCACTTTAAGGCTCCATCACTCACCTTCGCATGCTCAAAAGGGATTATCTGTTGTGTGCTGTGTCTGCAGTAGTTGTTCGATCTTGATCAAGCGGTTCACACGATTTTGCACGAAACAAGCCCACAAAAAGTGCAGAAGCGTGCGAACCGCTCGATCAAGATCGAGCGGCTCCAGCGGTTACTGTAGACTTAGTTGTTGTTCCTGCTACAACAGATGATTGGTATCCTCGCATGCTCTGCTTCAGCAGGACATCTTTTGGTTCGTCTTTGTGATATTTTTCAGTCTTCACCGCCATAGCGGGTGCTAGCTTCCCTCCTGACCATTGTGATCGAGCACTTATTTTTCTGATCTAGATAGTAGGAATGACAATTACTTGATCAACATTTCAAGTGGGGTCAAATAAGATTATAAACTAGATTTAAGCAAGAATTGAAAGTCAATGTCAAAACTTATTTTATTTCATGGTTTTCGAAGTAATTTGAACCATTATTTTCATTAATCCTATTTCAAAATTTAAAGATTTCACTCTAGAATAATCAGGGATGCTTCTCCACTTTTCTTTGTGTTGGATGGAGAGGAGAAAATTGAGTTGGATATTTATACATGTAGATCGATACATATTAGATATGAAATGGATTTGGGACTAATTTGGTTAAAATGCAACACACACATCTATCTTCATATATATTTCTTATTCGGGTTTGGGGCAGGTTCAGGTTCGGGTACCCACAAGGTAATCCCAAACCATACCAATATCCGTATGGGTAGTCAATTCAAAACTCAAACCCGTCAAAAGTAAATGGAGTGAATTTCGGGTCATTAAATGGGATGAGTTTGGATCGGCTATCCAATGAGTAGACCCAAATTAACATCCCTATTAATCATTTTATGCACAAAGGGAAAGGTACGCATTACAAGGTGGGTGCACAACGGAGTTTTCAGAGAAAATAGGAAACTAATAGTGGTTTAGCCTCTCTAAAGTGGCATAATATTGTTATGTGGTGATGAACACTCTATGAAAGTTCTACTGTAAGGATTTGAACTTTGTTAAGAGATAAGTGGGTGAGATCCCATGGTGCTTGGATGAGGCAAGTTTGTTGGCTTATCTTACATTCCTCAAGCAGAGAATACCATCAAGAGGAGTAGCTCCTTGTTTGCACTAAGTAGAATGTTTTCGACCAATCTTTGATGACCATGGCAATGACACTTCCTAAGCATTGCGCTTCTCCCTCGTCTGGTGATTTGGGATAAACAAGATAGTACAGTGATTATCAGAAGGTGTAGTTATTACAGTTTTACTACAATCTGAAGGTAGTTCTTAATTACATGTCATTCATCAGAGCAAAAGATAAAAAGGCAGTTGGAGTGCTTGGCTAAAGTTCCAGAGGAGGATCACTACTTAGGGTATATAGGAGTTGGTAAGCTACTAACCTTAGTACTATTCCTGTTTCGAGTCTTCCACTGATGTGATCGGAACATCAACAGGCCTCATCAGAGGAAAAAAGACCTTATTGGGAAGCAATGCCTTGTGGCTGACAGACCATATGAAGAAAAGAGCTCCCGTCAGTGGCCACTGCGGTGCAGCACAGGTATTTCCAGTTGGGGCATCCACCTTCCTCCTCTTTTCCAACTAGAGGAAGGCTCCTCATTACCATTTGCAGACCCAGAAATTAAGATCCATACCTTTACCTTTGAGCAGCTGCTGCATGCAGTGATGGGTTACAAGGCGAAGAAGCGGGGCGAGCAAGAGAGCAGGGAGGCCCTCAAAAGGAGGAGGAGGGGGATGGCGGAGGAGAACGACGACCACCACGACTGGGAGGACGTCATCGACCGCGTGCAGTGGGGGCCCATCATCCTCCTCAACGTCCTTTTCTGGTTCCTTCTCCTCATCCTCTTCGGCTGGCTCTGATTCCTTCATCTCTATTACGTATCTGCATGTCTGCTTCTTCTTCTTCTTCTTTCTTTCGTCTCTCTTCCTCTTCGTGTTCTTGCTTTTTTAGTTATACATGTGAAACGAAGTTTGTCCGAGGTAAATTTTCTAGCTGAACTTTTGTTGGCTCCTGTTTAATTATTATGCATATTTGATCACGTATGAACTTTGGGGTTTTGTGTTGATTTTAGAGAGAGAGAGGGGGGAACGGATCCTCTGCTGTAGGGAGGATTGCAACAGAGGTGTTGTAATTCTCTCTAGGCTATTTTTATGATTTTAATTTCAAAATCTAACCTTATAGATTGAATTTTAGTTTAATTATCTACCTACCCTACAAATTTCATCCAAATCCGAGCTTTTTTGCTATTTTATCTTAATGGTCAAACATTGGGATCTTTTTTAAATCGAATTTAAGTTGCTTAGATTATGACCAAATGTTTGGCCATTAAGATAAAATAGCAAATTAGCTCGGATTTGGACGAAATTTTGAGGATAGTTAGAGAATTAAACTAAAATACAATCTATTAGGTTAGATTTTAAAATTAAAATCATAAAAATAGCCTAGATACGTTCCGGAGAGAGGGAGAGAGATTCTTATCATGGCCGTGTTTCTGTAATTTCCATCCATATGTTGGAATTGGAAACTGTGTTTCGGAGGACTCTAATCATACTCTTGCCATAGAACCGTTCAAAACTTTGGTCCGATTTTGCATAACTTTGTCACTTGATTATGGTCTTAAGGTACTTAATTGTTCTTCAGAAGTTCATCAACGACGTAGTTGAGGCAAAGGGCTCGGATTCTTTGTTGTACAACAGTATTGTAATAGCGGGGACCCGCTCGATCACGATCGAATGGTGTCCATGGGTCCTCGGTTGTGGTGAGCCTCTCCATGCGTGTCCCTCGATCGTGATCGAGCTGCTCTTGTATGTTACAGCTCCCCTTCTTCTTGTGCTTGGATGAATGCCACTTGAAGGCCAAGTACCTGGGAGCGCTTCAGAATGTTCAGCCACATAGATTAAATCTCATTCTTTAAATATCTATCAAATTTCATAGAAATCTTATATTGTTTGCTGTTTTATCTTTATGGTCAAAGGTCTGATCAACGTTCAAAGAACTTAAATATCATTTAAAAAAGAACCGAACTTTTGTCCCTTAAAGAAACATAGCAAATGATATCGGATTTTTGCGAAATTTGATTGATATATATTTAGATGATTAATCAAATATTCAATTTATGTGTTTGGATTTTCGGGATCCGACTTGGTAAAAATAAATAAATTTCTCCGGAGGTCATGTTAGAGTAGCCATCAAATTGTTTTTAGGCACAAAAGACAAAGTCATGTGATGTCACTACTAAAAAATAGGATTTTGCATGCATTTAAATAGTCTAATTTGATATAACACTCATTCGAATAAATATTACAACTAAAAGCTCAAATAGAACACAAGAAGTGCATAAAGGAATGTGGAGGATCAATGACAAAGATCAGTCAAGTTTTATCTCTTTTTTTGTGACTTTTGATGATGATTTTCGACTTGAGATGTCTAAAGAAGAAGCGATTTTTTTGCTAATCACAGCCCTAAAATGTAATAAAACCTACAACTAGTTGTTCTAGATGTTTTTACATACTTGTTATTTCTTTTGAATTTTTAGGCAATCAAAATGATCAAAGTAAGTTCCTAAAGGTCAACTACGTAGTTCCATAAAAAAGTAGGGGCTTAACTGTAAACAAACTAATTAAACTGAACTTGATCTACTCAATAAAATCCGACTAGGATCTCGGATGCAAATTCCACAGAAATAGCAATTGGGTAAGGAAAATTGCAGAAAAGATATGCAAAATATTTGAAATTAATTTTGAACCACATGTATGATCCAAAATGTAATAACTAAAACTGCATATCTTACTTTTTCAATTTTCGTAACTAATTTAAAGGTAGAAATCGGTGAATCACAGTAAAAGTTCTAAAGAAAAGTACAGTAAAATACACTCTAGAGAAGGTGAAATTAAGGAATTGCAACTTACTCTAGATGGTAATAAAAGGCTCTACTTCTTCCACCATTGTGTCGAGCAGCTCTCAAGATGGTAGCTGGTCCACTACAAGAAAAGTGACCTAAGGTAACAGATAATTGAATATTCGTTGCTATATCTTCCGTAGTTAAATATACAACAATGATTATTATTCGTTGCTTACTTCTTAAATTCGTAACGAATAGTGCTATTCGTTGCTATATTCCTCGCAACGAATCATATAACAACGATTACTGCAATGCCATTTTCCTCTAATTGTTGCTAAATTTGGCAACGATTAATGTGAATTTTAACGAATAATTCAATGAAAAATCATCGTTATATGGACCTTTAACAATGAATATGATATTCGTTGCTAATTACAAGTACAAAAGATGATTTGGCAACGTATAATATTCATTGTTATATCTTTAACATCGGAAGATATGGTAACGAATATTTAAATTATTTGTTGTCTTAGGTCTAGTTTCTTGTAGTAGCCGTAGGGGCATTGTCACCCTTTGTCCTCCTACCGAGCCCGTGTGATTGAAGTGAGGTAGTCTCTTTTTCTTTTCTCTGATTCTGGTCACAAAGAGGGATCAGAGCCTTCGGTTTAATACAGGTCTCCCCTAACCTAGTGTTGACGATAATGGATAGACAAATGATGATGAATCGTAGTATTTCTTACAACAAGCATGAGGGAGGAGTTTGATGAAGATGATGTCTATGGAGACCGAGGAAGGAAATTGGTGGTTGTGGGATGGATCGAAGGGTAGGGTTCGAAGTAAGAAACGATCCTTTTGTTGGTGGCTTAAAGGCATTGTTGAGCGACTATCCACGAGCATGCTTGACCTAGAAATGAGAAGAAGAAGAAGAAGAAGAAGAAGAGGGCGGCGAGGGAGAGGAGAGGAGAGGAAAAGAAAGGAAAGAGATGGAAAAAATCTATCGTTCTTCTTCATCTCAGATCCATCACGGATCTATGTTCTTGATCCTATTCCCCCACACAGTAAGGATCACGCACACATCGCCGAATAAATCAACATCTACAATTCAGAACTTCAATAATCTATCCCAAAATTTCGATGTGAATAATATATGTGGTGTGTTTGCTGAATTGATGAAATGTGTTTGTGATTAGACGATCAGACTCCCATTTTGTGATCTCAAGCTACTGTAGCAAATCGTGATCTGTGTTTGATAACACTTGCAACATGATCAAGATTGATGCTTTTAATTTAGAACTAGTAACATCTCTTGTTGATTTTGTTTGAATCAATGCAAAGCATGTCAGCGGATGATGCCTAGTAACATCTCGACCCCTAAGCCACCTAGTCTAGAAGGGATATTTAGGAAGCAAACCAAGTGAAGTGCTAAGGTAGAACCCTTCGACTAATCCATCCCACTGTAGTTCTTTACCGGAATAGAGTGGATCCTCTGATGTTACAACAGGTGTTGTAACAACAATGGAGGGCCGCTCGATCTTATTGGAGAAATAACTAACAAGTGCCATTTTGACAAGCCAAGGCAACAAGGGAAGAAAAAATGGGGTAGCATATCTCCCTACCCTTGAGGTCCAACATCTGTCAGGGCGCCCAACTCTCTCGAGCTCAAACTAACCTAAGGTAGGAGGATATGATGATAGAGACAACACATATGGCATAAAGCTCACACAAGCCCTCCTACACTAATGGGGAAGGGGTGTAAAGGAACAAAGAGGATCCTCTTTTGTGGTGTTGTCCTTGTTGTGATGGCGTGAGCCGCTCGATCTTGATCGAGCGGTTCACACGATTTTGCATTGTACGGGCCGACAAAAGTGCAAAATTGTGCAAACTGCTCGATCGTGATCGAGCGACACACGTGGCTGCTGCAGAATCTGCTGCATTTCGGGCTGCAGCAGACGATCCGCCTCCTGTAAAGGAATTGTGATTGACTCATTTCTTCTAAAGCAAACACACCCCAACTAAGAGTCTCGGACTTTAAGAGGAGCATGAAGACGCACAAGAGGATAAATGTAAGGGCGATAAAAAGCACTTGGTGGATAAAGCATCACCTTAAAAAGGAAAAACTACCACCTTTGCATATATATGAACAATCCCTTGAAGGGATTTTTACCTAACGAACCATATAATTTTTGTAAATTACATGTTCGACCATGTAAAAATTATTGTTATCTTTTCGACCACGTAAACTTATTAACTCTTATAAGGTACCTTATGGTTAACTCACATTCATTGGACGGTTAAAATGAAACGGATTCCATCAAGAAAATATCTGCATGCCCTTTTACTTTATCAAATTTACAACTAGAACTCTCCCGTCACCCTCCTCTTCCCTCCGCAGCACCATCAGATCTCATCCCTCCTCCGCTTCCACGCACATAGAAGCAGCAAGCTGCCATGTTAGTCCTTGCACGGTTCCCCGAGCAGCTCTAAACCAACCACCGATTCCGTCGTCGATCTTGCTTTCTCGTTGAGCTTCGCGGAGATCACCAGGATCCCGTTGTACAACCGTTGGTGAAGGACGGAGCTCCCCAAGTCGGATAAATCCAAGTCCGGGCACCCATTTCCAGAACACAGCAAGTTCGTCAAGCAGGAGCCTTAAGATCCATTTGTGCTCTCAACAGAAAGAATCTCTGCAGAGATTCGAATTAAAAGCACGAGCTCCGCCTTCACCAAGTGATACAACTTGAGCACCATATTCCGCTACCATCTCCAGACATAGCTCGAACATCTCTCTCTTTGTGGGTTGTTCTCACGCCTCCATCCCCGAGCAGCAGAGGAAACAATCACATGCAGCCCTACCATGAGCTATCATCCATCCAGCGTGCTCCATCAGTAGTCACTGGGGAAACAGAGGGTGGTCTTTGGTCACATCTGCCCATCCCCTTCATCGGAGATCCCATGTGAAATCCCGTTGCCGTCTAGATCAAAGGAGCTCTGAGATCTGCATCGCCCATCTACTGTGCTCCAACAACTAAGTCCAAATACAAAATTTCATCCATTGCTCCAGTATTCATTTAGTAGCATCAAATATTTGATCAATCGGTTAAGAAATCCTATCGAAAAGTGGTGGTAATGGGACTAGTCTCGACTCTCGAGGCGCTGATGGAAATACCCCACCAAAGGTGTAGTAGAGGCGTGGGCCGTTCGATCTTGATCCGTTCCTTGTGAATTCATAAAAAACCTCATGCTCATCATGGATGTGTCCCATCACCAAGAATCATATGCATAATGAGAAGATTAAGTATATTCATGTTATTCATGCCAGTTTTCACTTCATTCGTTCCGGGAAGAAGGCCAATTTGAAGAATGCTGACACATAAAATAACTGGGTTGATACGTTCACGAAGGTAGTATTTAGGAGTTATTAGTGGTAGCTCCATTACATGGGAATGCAATGATGGAGTCTAGTTATTATATCATTGGATTTCATTCAAAAATGGAAATTGTTAAGATGTCTTGAATTTTAATTCGTGTATTCAGCTCGGTACATGGTCGGGTTCGTTATCTAACATTCCCCAAAGGGTTCCAATGTAAACAAAAATAAGTTTACATGTCGTGTTTGCTTTAGAACTTGTCGACTCATCTGCCACTCAATAAAACCCAGTTAAGGGTGAAACTTCATCATTGTTATCTCATGCTTAATTATCAACCATGGAGTTTGTTGAATTCATGTGTTGCATTGCATATCATTTACATGTGATCTTATTTTTGCAAGTGTTTTTGTGTAACACCTCCTAATATAGTCTCTTATAGAGAATTCAGAGAGTGCAAGAGTGAGTAACAAGAGTAGTGTATTACCATTTAACAATTTGAGTTTAAGTATTTCGGATTATTGTCAATGGATCCAATTAGATTCAAACTTAACAAATTGTTAAGGTCGGTTTTTCTCAATAATGACATGTGATTAAAAATCGAGACACTACACTTTGTCACTGTCATCATTTTTTAGGAAAGCAGGGATGATTGTGTCACAGGAAGACATGTTCTCATGGCTATTTTCCAAGCAAGAAAAAACATGTTTGATTTGTGCTATTCAAACCTGCATTCAATGGGGCAAAAAAGTCTATAAACTATATTTCAAAAAGTTGGAGACATGGGAATGGATTCTCTAATGGAGAGCAGGTCCAAAAACTTTGATTTCGTGTGAACCGCTTGATGGAGCGGCTCGTGCTTGGTGAGCTTTTGCAGCACTGTAAGGATCTGCTCTATCCTCTACTGTAAGGCCAATTACAACAGAGGAAGTTGTAATAGATGGATGCATGACATGTGGTAGGAGAATGATGGACGGCTCAGATAGTTCTTCTCCCTTCCCTGTTCTCCTCTTCTAGAGAGGATCCTCACCTATTGTAACTGTGGAACCCTTCACACGATTTTACACAACAAAAAGTGCAAAATCGTGCGAACTGCTCGATCAAGATCGAGCGGTTCCCACGACCACAATAGACTCTGCTGTATTTTGACCCACAACAGAGACGATCTGATACCGCAGATGATCTGCTTCCATTAATTGGAACAGAGGTTTATCGCGGGTGAACTGTTCAACCTTGGCCTCAGTTTTTGGAGTAGTTATTAAAGGTTATTGGGAAACTAAATTAGACGTAGGAAGAGCAACAAAGAGATAACCAATGGCGAATCACGAATGGATAGCCACAAAGACGAGTCTACTTTTGCAAAGTTAGAGAGCTTTGGCCGGTGGAATATACATGCGTCGCAGGTAGGAATATGTATACATTATTCTCTTCTTTTGTGGGAGCACTTCCGCCTGTTGGCCCAATGCCACATCCTCCCAATATTCCGTATCCCCTTTTGCTGAGATGCGCTGCATCTGCTTTTCACAATCAATATGGAATACGAATATAATGTTCAGATCAGTTGCCAACTATGGTTGTCTGTCGAGCTGAACAAGCAGAGCAGATCATTTTTGAAATGGAACTGAAGCTATTTCACTGCAGTGGACGACGCACTTCCGATGCCCACACACTTGCATGCATGCAATTGCAACTTTTGTGTGAAAATTAAAAGAAGAAGAAGGTGGCTGGTTTCAGAGTTTAGAATTATTGCATCCATTCTGCAATCCACTTGGGAGGTAATTCAAAGTCTGGCGCACCACGTAAAGGTGTAGAACTGTTTTTTTTGTACCCTCTCAGTTGATTTTGAAACCAATCACATGATGCATGCAGACATATATAATCATATTCTGTCATGTACATGACCATCTAGAAGTATAATAATTGGTTCGATCGACTCCACGGGAGGTATTAGACCCCCGGAAGTTGCTGCCAAACTTCATCTTCATGCGACTTCAATATGCACATATATGATGGGTTTCCAACCTGGCGAATATCTGAATGTGGAGGAGGTTCGCTGCAGTCAACATTGCTTAATGCTGCTAGAAATTAGGACCAGGAATATATTTGGGAGATATCTGGTAGACTGGTACCCCATTTAATATGGCATTGCTATATCTTAGATGGGCACCATTCGTTCCATAATGGTATGGAGCACTTGGGACCAGGTTATGGTTGACAGTTATTCATGGTTTGAACAGCTGGAATTTTACTTCATTAAATTTTTTTGATAACCATTTTCACCAAATTGGATAGCAGAAACTTTTTGTAATAATTGAAAGGGATATTTACACCCATGATTTTGAGTAATTTCATAATTACCCTAGAAACTCTATGTAATTGTGAATTACACTCAGAACTTCGAATACTTACTCCGTCTCACACTTATAACCCTCCGTTAAGTTGGCATGTTAACTCAACCACTCGTATGCCTTATTCTAACTACATCACATCCAAAGGTTGTTATTTACTCTCTTTTTATTTTTTTTATTTTTTAGTAAAAAATAACTCAGTACTATCCCCAACTCTTTCTTCTTCCTCTCCTCCGCCTCTTTCTTCTTCCTCTCCTCCATCCTCCTCCTCCTCCAATCCCACAACAGCAACCTCCCCAACACTTAGATGGCGCTCCTCGACCTCCTCTCCGTCTACAGCAATGCCGCCATCCCCTCCGACACCTCGACCTCCTCCGTTTGCAGCTCCGCGGTATCCCCTCCGACTTCTCAATCCTTCATCATCGCACCCTCCCCCACCCCCTCTGCCACCCCCTTCCATCCCCCTCGTCCATCCCTTTACCCCCGCCTCCAACAAGCTTCACCCCCATAGCTTCCCGATCGTCCATCCCTCCGCCCTCGCCTCCAGCGAGCTCCATCCCCATCGCCACCCCTCTACCCTTGCCTCTAGAAACCTCCATCCCCACAGTTGCCCTCCTTCCACCCCCTCTACCACCACCTCCAGCGACCTCCACCTCCAGTGCTGCCCCCTTCTGCCCCTCTCCGTCTTCGCCTCCAGTGAGCTCCACCCCCATCGACACCCCCACCGGATGAGCTCTAGATTGCTCAGGTACAGGTCCGCTCCAAGCACTCACATTGGAGATGTCTGTGAGGAGTTTCTTCCTCACCGATCTTCCCCGGAAGAAGCAGAATCGATGTTCCAGAGGTTCATGGGTAATAGCCACCTGGGGGACAAGCAAGGCGTAGGATTTGGGCAGAGGAGCACTGCCCAGTTTATGCCTTCTTCCACGGAGGAGGAAGTTGCAGCACGGGGAGCAATCACGTCGGCAGCTGCTCCGCAGATGCTGTTCCAACCGCAACAGCAACATCCATTCCCTAATCTCAGCGCCGCGGCTCCGGCACCCACCACGGCTCCCAATTTGATAAGGCATAGTAGCTCCCGGGCCAGGTTGTTCTCCCAACTCAATGTGGAGAATGGTAATTCAGTTCCTTCCTCTTCTTGCTGGATATTAGATGTTTTTGTGATTGGTGATTCCAATTTAAGTGCTATGTAAGAAAAAAGTGAAGTTTGATCTGTTCTTTGTTTTGGGGTAATTTTGGCAGTGTTATCAGGTGAGTACTATAGGGGAAGACTGAAGGAGCAGATGAGCTTCCCTTCCCGGCAAGGATCAGCGGGATTCATGGCACTAATCTCTAAAAACTGCGAGGAGAACGCAGACTATGGTGGTCCTGTTCAGAATGGCATAGCAAGGAGCTACATCCCTGGGTACCCGCTAGACTCTACCTCGCCTCCAGTGAGCTCCACCCCCATCGTTGCCCCCTCATCCATCCCTCTGTCCTGCCTCCAGCGAGCTCCACCCCTATCGTCACCCCCTTCCATCCCCCTCCACCCCCGCCTCCAGCAACCTCCAGCCCCTTGATCGTTGCCCTCCAGTCTCCTGGCGTGAGAATGGATTCTAGGAAACGCCAAGAGGTGGGGTCCGAGGTTGCCGACTTGATGAGGAAGACCTAGAAAAGGGGGTGCTATAGTTGCCAAAGGTGAAGAAGATGGGGTATCTTTTGGAAATATGATTTTCTTCGAGGGATAAAATTGTCAAAATTAATGGAATCCATCAAAGTTAATGACAGAAATGGATGGAAGTTGAGAGGGTTATGTCATGTAAGAGTTAAGTATTATTCGAGGTTCTGAGTGTAATTCGCGATTACACAGGGTCATAGGTGTAAATATCCTTAATTGAAAGTGCTCACTACATTTAAGATGGCATTATGTCATGCCTTCACCTCCCATTTCAGTGGAACTAAATCAGCCCCTAGCTCTCATCACTACCACAATTGCCACACCTTCTCTCCTCATTTGGAGAATCACAATGCAACACCCGAAATGTAATCACACCTAAAAATCACAAAGTTTGAGATTGTGTTACAAGAGTGAAGATTATTACTTAACAACTTGGGTATAAGCATTTTGAATGGATGTCAAGAGATCCATTAATTAGGCTCGAGACAAACATGTTGTCAAGACCAGTTTTCTTTGATAATTGTCCGGGATTTCGAGTCCATTAGGACATTACAAACGGTATCAGAGAAGATTCTCTTTAATAGTGAAAAAGGCTATCGGAGAGCTTGATCCGCTTCTCCAAAACTATAGAAGGAAAAGGCTACTTGGAGAATGCAACTGCCACTAATACAATAAATAAGTGATGAGTCATGATATTGCAACAAGGACCTTGCAAATATAAGTAAGAGAGGTTGTAACGACCCGACATAATCTCACATCTAAAACTCACAAACTATGGGAGTCAAGAATGTGGGATTACTACTTGACAACTTAAGTTAAAGCTTTTTTTGGTGGTTGCCAATGGATCCAATTGGCTCAAGCCCAACAAGTTGTCAAGACCAACTTTCCCAAAAATTATCTAGGATTCTAAGTTCGAGATGTTACAAAAGTTATCAGAGTTAGAGTTCTTCTAGGTATAAGATAACCACTACACATTATAATCTAAAACTTAGATATATATAGAGTAAACTTGGGTATTACAAGCAACGAGTTGACCCTTCAAGTATCCGAATCAAATGTCTCCTCATCGTGGAATTAAGGTTAACAAATATTGCAAGTCAACCTAAACCAATGAAAATGCCATGGACACAGAGATAGCTAGCTGGACCTAGCAACGTTGATGATTCGACATCAAAAGCGTCATGCACAAAGCATCAGCAATATTACTCTAAATCCCTTCATTCAACATGATCGCCTATTTTCAAGAGATAGCACAAGTCGAAGAAAGTTGAACACTGACTACAAGAGATGGAGATAACTTTTGAGGCAACATATTATCATTAGGAGAAGAAGGTAATCTTTCAGACCTTCTATCGGAGTGATATTGCAAAGGAGTGGTAGACTTCATACAGAGGAATTGACTTTTCAGAGATATCAATCATTAAGTGGGATGATTTTATGAAACACTTCTCAAAACGCTATAGTCCCCACCATGCTAAGGATGATAAAAGATAAGGATTTCTAAAATTCAACAAGAGAACAAGATGGTCGAAGAATATGCAACAAAATTTCAAGAGTTGGATAGGTTCGGTAAAGGGATTTGTGCAAATGAAAAGAAACGAGCCATAGTATTTGTGGAAGACTTGAATACTAGTTTGATCAAAGTTCTCACTAGGGTCCCACGTTCTTATTTGAGATTGTTTCAGTGGCCATGGAGCTTAATTGATGTAGCATATCGAAGGCTACAAAAACAAAATCCCTAAAAGCATCTACCTAATAAAAGCAATTATGGCAGGACGCATCACACAATAGGAAATGGTAAGAAGCCAAAAATAGGCGATGCTCAAGCAAAAGAAAAGTACACATTTAACTTATGCTCACAATGTGATACAAGATCTCATAGAATGCCACAAATTGACCGGAGCATGCTTAAAACGTGGCGAAAAGGATCATTTATGAGAGAGTGCGAGAAGAACATAAAGGATTGGAAGGATCATTCGTGCTAAAGAAATGTACCATGAATAGAGTTTGACATTATATATGAAGATGTAGAGGATGCCAATATGAAAGTGGAAGGGACTCTTTTAATTGCCAACTAGTTGTGCCAGTTCTTTTTTATTCAGGTGCTATACATCTTTCATTTCAAATGCATTTTACAATTAAGTTGAGGGTTATTGAGCTTAATTGATCCTCACCTATGGGTAATATTGTGGTATGTATTTAAAAGATATATTAGTTACTTATGATAGGGTAAGGCAACCTCAACATTAATTTGATCCTACTGTCAATAATGACATATGATATCATCTTGGGCATGTATTGGTTGTTGTACATCACTATGCAATGGTCTATTATAGAGAGAAGAATATGGTCCTTATATGACTGGATCACAAAGAGAAAGCGATTCGAGACAGATGTAAGAGTAGCCAATTAGTTATCTCATATTTATAAGTAATCTAACTACTAGCTAAGTGTTGTATACCATACCTCGTATAATTAGCATAGAATCACATGATGAATCTGGGAATCATCGACTTTATTACTGCATTTTATGTTAAAATCTTTACAAATACATTTAAATATTATTTAATATCTTACGTTTGCAAATGTATGCTTCATGAATAAGAACATGAAGTAAACATTCAAAAATACCATAAAAAGAAAAGAGAAAGAAAATACGGATCTAAATTTGTATATATGTATAGACTTACAACCTTACCCCAAAATCAAGTTAGGACTAACTTGATAAACTAACTAATAAGTAGAGAGAGAGATAAGTATAAATTAAAAAAATCATAAAAATAAATAATGGTATGTAGCACTTGGGACCATTCGTTCCATAATGGTATGTAGCACTTGGGACCAGGTTATGGTTGACAAAGTTATTCATGGCTTGAACAACTAGAATTTTACTTCATTAAATTTATTTGAAAACCATTAACTTCACGAAATTGGATCACAGAAAATTCTTGTAATAATTGAAAGATGGTCACATCATACATTAAATTTATTTGAAAACCATTAACTTCACGAAATTGGATCACAGAAAATTCTTGTAATAATTGAAAGATGCTCACATCATACAAGCTATTTCAACGTGTAACAACTTGGCACAATGCAATACCCGAAATATAATCATACGCTTAAAATTTACAAAGTTTGAGAGTGTGTTATAAGAGTGAAGATTTATACTTAATAACTTGAGCAAAAGCATTTTGGATGGTGGTCAATGGTCCATTAGGGCTCGAGCCGAACAATTTATTAAGGCCAGTTTTCTTCGATAACTGCTTGAGCATCTGTGTCCATCATGACATTACAAATGGCATCAGAGAAGATTCTCTCTAATAGTGAAAAAAGCTATCGAAGCGGTGGAACCACTTTTACAAAATTATAGGAGGAAAAGACTACATGGAGGATGCAACCACCACTAATACTAGAAATAAGTGATGAGTCGTATATTGCAATAAGGACCTTGCAAATATAAGTAGGAGAGGTTGTAACAACCCAAACATAATCTCACATCTTAAACTCATAAACTGTGGGAGTGGTTATAAGAATGTGGGATTACTACTTGACAACTTAAGTTAAAACTTTTTTGGTGGTTGTCAACGGATCCAATTGACTCGAACCCAACAAGTTGTCAAGACCAACTTTTCCCAATAATGGCCCAGGGTAAGTTTGAGATGTTACAAAAGATATCAGAGTTAGAGTTCTTCTGGGTTTAAGATAGTCACTACACATTGTAATCTAAAACTTTATATATATAGGGTAAAATGGGATGCCCCCATGGGGAGAGCTAACTTGGCTCCCCCCGCGCAATTTTACCTGGTTTTTTATTTTTTTTGAAAATTTCTTCCATGGATTTTCATTAACATATACCTACATTATGTCATTCAAATTTCACGCGAAACGAGATTCCTACGACCTCCATCCAGAAGGGTCGTTTTTAGCAATTCCGTTACCGTTTAAAAATGATTGTCTGGATGGAGGCCGTAGGAGTCTCTGTTTCGCACGAAATTTGAAATTATCTAAGTCAAATGTCTCCTTATCGTGGAATTAAGGTCAACAGAGATCGTAAGTCAACCCAAACAATGAAATTGTTATGGACATAGAGATAACTATTAGACCTGGCGTTGTTGATGATTCGACATCATAAGCATCAAGCACAAAGCATCAACAATCTTATACTAAAGCATTTCGTTCAACATGATCACTATTTTCCAAGGGATAGCACAAGTCGGAGAAAGTTGAACACTGACTACAAGAGATGGAGATGACTTTTGAGGCAACATGTTATCATTAGAAGGAGAAGGTAATCTTTCTAACCTTTTATTTGAGGAATACTGCAAAGGAGTGGCAAACTTCATAAAGAGAAATTAACTTTTCAGAGACATCGATCATTTATTGGGATGACTTTATGAAACTCTTCTCGGAGCACTATAGTTCCAAACATGCTACGGAGGATAAAAGATAAGAACTTCTAAACTTTGATAAGGGAACAAGATGGTAGAATATGCAACAAAAAAAGTTAGATATGTTCAGTAAAGGGATTGGTGCAAATTAAAAGTAACGAGCCATAGTATTTGTGGAAGGCTTGAATGCTAGTTTGAGTATTAATGTTCTCATTAGGGGTCCACGTTCTTATTTGAGATGGTTTCAATGGTCATGGAGCTTAATTGATGTAGCATATGAAAGGCTACAAAAACAAAATCTCTAAAAGCATCTACCTAATACAAGCAATTATGATAGGACAGTCACACGATAGCAAATGGCAAGAAGCCAAAAACAGATGATGCTCAAGCAAACGAAAAGTATACATTTAATATATGCTCCCATTGTGGTACAAGATCCCATAGAATGCTACAAATTCATTAGAGCATGCTTAAAGTATGACGAAAAGGATCATTTATGAGAGACTGCGAGAAGAACATAAAGCATCAGAAGAAACCATTCGTGCCAGAGAAATGTACCATGAATTGCATTTGACTCTATATACGAAGATGTAGAGGATGCCAATATGAAAGTGGAAGGTACTCTTTTAATTGCCAACTATTTGTGCCAGTGGGTAATATTATTGCCACTGGTATGTATTTTAAAGATATACTAGTTATGATAGGGTAAGACACCATCGACATTATTTTGATCCTTCTGTCAATAATGACATATGATATCATATTGGGCATGGATTGGTTGTTGTACATCACTATGCAATGGTATGTTGTCTAAGGACCACAAAGAGAAAGTGACTTGTGACACATGTAAGAGTAGACAATTAGTGATCTCATCTTTATCAGTAATCTAACTACTAGTTAAGGGTTGTACAACATACTTAACTAGTATAATTAGCATAGAACCATGTGGTGAACCTTGAAATCATCGACTTTATTCACTATTTAAACATGGGAATCATCGACTTACAAATACATTTAAATATTGTTTAATATCTTACTTTTGTAAATATATGCTTCATGAAAAAAATATATGAATTAAACATTCAAAAATACTATAAAAAGAAAAGAGAAAGAAAATATGGATCAAAATTTGTATATATGTATAGACTTACAACCTAACCCTAAAACCAAGTCAGTCTTGGCCAACTAACTAATAAGTAGAGAGAGATAAGTATAAATTAAGAAAATCATAAAAATAAATAATATTGTACATAAAATGACTAATTGCTCACAATTTATATAAAGCACAAACTTCATTTATTTGTTCAGATCACATGCGTAAATATTTTACCAAACTTTCTTCGCCTAAAGTAATATAATAATTATTAGTATTATAAAAATTCTATAAAAAAACAACCGTGTTAAGCTTAGGTAAGAAAATCAACATGCAAAATGTCATAAAATAAATTCCTACCTCATAACTATTTATAGAAAACCCTGAATAGACCAAATTTACCTTTAAACTTGAAATTATACTTAATACTATTTATAAAAATGCTAAAAATTCCTAGTGCTAAAGGCGTGAGTTTTGATTTTTGGGCTTGGTTGTACAAGTGTATTATATGTACATAAAATATTTTCATTTGCTATAAATTAGTCACTAACTCTAAATTAACTAATTCTTTTTTAACATGTATATAAAAAACAACTACAAAATATGTCCTAAAAATATTTGTTCTTAAATATATGTAGAATTCAAAACTAAAAAGTTGTAACTCAAACTTCAAAACAACTTATCTTACTCATATGAACTCGAAATTGCACAAACTCACTTTTGAAGTTCAAGAGTAAAAGTAATTTCACTAAAAATGGAGTTAACATGCAAAAAATATGTTATGGGCTCTATTACTATGTGTATAATTATCATTCATTTTTATATCTATTTCTTGTTAAGTCTTTAGGTTTCGTATTTTTATATATTGTAGTCATATTTTATTTTGTAATTAGAGCAAAATTAAATCCATTAAAAATAGTCTAAATAAATAGATTAGCATAAAATATAGGTATATGTGAACTGTATTGTACATATATCTATATATTTATATCTATAGTCAATATTTTAAAAATAAAATAATTTTTAAATTTTATTAAATTGTACATTAAATTAATAATTATAAAAGTTTTAAGTTACTTGTAAAAAGTGTAAATTAAAATTGGTATATTAATTACATAAGTACAATATAACTATGAATTGAAGTTTTAAATTATTTTAACTTTTTAAATAATATTATTTAATTAATTTAAAAATATAATAAATAAGTTATTTTTTTCAATTTGTCCATTTGTATTATTTTAAAATTTAGTCATTTATTATTTATTGCATAATTTATAAGGAATTTTAAGTGTTGGTCAAAGCTTTTTGTCTTTCAATGCCAACACTTTTGACCACCTCTTGCTTGGTTGTCATTGGGACTCTAGATCTAGTTGACCCAAGCTAGTCTCTTCCTCTTTCCTCTCGTTTTCTCCTCTTCCTTTTTTCTCCTCTATTCCTCCAACTTCTATGTTATTAGAATAGCCACCTTGAGCCACCTCAAATCTTTATTCATCTCGCCTTCCTTTTTTCTCCATTTAACCTCCACCTTATTTTATAAATAGGGACCTTCTATTAGAAACCCAACCAATCGCCATTATTTTGAGCTTCTTGCCTCTTTCAATACCAATGTGGGAGAGTGTAGGTGACAAATTGTACTATAGTTCCCTATCGAGTAGAGTAAGGTTGAGAGTGAGAAAAGGGGTGTGAGATCAGCAACCATGATCCACCACGTGCTCCATACTTCTACGACCATCGCCAGCACGTTGAGATGACCCAGAGTTCTTCGAGCTCTAGCCTAATTGATAACATCTAGTTCTTCTTCCAAGTACGTACGTAGATCATCGGGTTTTTTATTCCATTTCATTTTTTATTTGATTTTATTAGTTTCCATTGTTGTTTTGTTTTCCATTTCCATCTCCGATCAAACATGATGGGAGATCAATTTGTTCCATCATTTCCATTCCCGTCACTATCTATTCATATGCATTCCATTTCTCCATCATCTTCTCACAACATATTTACCTCAGATCCCTCTAGGATCTGAGATATGATCCCTTCTCCAATCTTCGTTTGAGATCAACTCCCCATTCATCTCCTTCCTTCATGTGTTGTATTAATCCTCAATTCCAAGTGAATCGAAGGGTTGCTAATTAATCATCAGGTGCCTCATCGTTGATCAAGTAGAGCACATATGCAAACCCTTGTAGCATTAGTGCTCCAGTGCCCTGATTTGGAGCTATAACATCAAAGGAACACTTGGAGATTCCTTCGATAATCCTTATCATCTCGATCATGTGAGGTCGACTGTCGACATCAACAACTCCAAGCATATGGAGATCGACGACCATCTGAAGTTTAGTCGAACCACCTTGGTAATCATATCAGAAGCTCCTCTGGGTCAACAATTGGGGAAGAACAAGTGACGAACAGTAAACTTCCTATATCGAATTAGAGTCACCCGATCAATTGAAGCGTAGCTATTAGATGAATCCGCATCACAACCTTTCAATCTACATCAACTAGTGCATGAGATATTACCATGCATACGCATCAGGAGCCCTTTGATCAACACTGCTTTGCATTAGTTATCATATCGATGCGCCTCCAAACTATACAATCTACTAAGGAAAAGTGTCATCAACGGACCTTATACACCCATCACAGCCATCAAATCAGCTTGAGATCCAACGTAGCACGTAGAGCCACATGTTCTACCATTAACCATACTATCTGATCCAAGGAGAGAATATCACAATTGCTCGTCATCGCTTGTGAATCATGTGCATACCACACGTGATGTGGATCATTTACATAGTGATGATTGTTGCTTTTTGATTATGCATTTAGACCATGTTGATCCTCAGTTGTGTTGGGAGCATGTGTTGGTAATAACTATTTTTGCGTGCTTGCCCCATGATTCTCCTTAATCAGTTGTGCATGAACTAGTTTTAATAGATTATGTTTTAGTCCTTATATTATATATAATTAAATAATTTCTTAATACTTCTATAGTAATTATAATAACTTAAATACAATAAAAATATTATACAATATTTATAACGGTATAATCTATTATATATAATACTAGTTTTGAAAATTAATTTTTTTTATATTTTTTATAAATAAAATAAAACATTAAAAACTACTCTTTTACTTTAAAAATTCATAAAAACGTAAATATAAAGTATAACATTTTAAAAGATACATAACATAGATATTAATACATATTAAAACATATCAAAAAATCAAATAAATTCAAGCAATGCATACCGCAAAATCATAAAAGTACTAAAATCTTATCAAATCATATAAAATGCTAGGAAAATCCTACAAATATGTAGGATGTATCGTTTCAAATGTAATAAAATTCTCTATATAAAAATATAATTTCCTTATTGTTTACTATTTTAAAATAAACAAAAATAGTACATTTTACCTATAAAATCTTAATATTCGATCAAATCAAATTCTAAAATCCACAAACCCTTAATACATCTGTAGCATCCCATAGAAATCCCCTTGGAGAGATATCGCTCCCATAAGATTGGCTCAAAAGGTGCGAGCGTGCCGATTCGAGGTTACGATGGTCACACACTAGTATATGGTGCATGTCGTGCACAAATGTCCTCAAAAGTTGCCTTTGTGGATGAAATCAAGATCGTAGGAGGATCTTGCACACAAAGAAAGGAGAAGTAAGCAAGATAGGAAAAAAACGATGTTCTTAACCTTAGGATCGTAACTTAAAACATGTATTTAAGTCATGGTTAACGGGTATCCATCATGGGCCAAAACTAAGGGACTTAGAATTCAAGAGATGCATCCGTACATATGAACCCAAAAATAAAGCATGACTCATAGACCAACTCGTGACTCATGCATGAGCACAGCGAGATGCAATGTGACATGGTGCAACAAGAGGGTGCGTGCAAGTGTTGTGTGGAGCAGTCAAAAATCCCCTCTATCATCGTCCCAGGCAGATTTCAGAGCTTCCCTTGTATAATCCACTACAATTTCTACCTCCCTAGTATAGGACTAAAAACTCTCAAACAAAGTTGAAACATTGAATTTCAAGAACTGAGATATATTAATACAACTTGATATTGACCATAAAATTATATTAAACATTCTAAACAATCTAATTCTAACTCTAGGTTATCGTTCGAGCACATGTGTTACACATAACATTTGATACATTACCATCCCAATGCAGGTTCCACTACAAACAACAACTCCCAAAGGTTGTAGAAGTCGGTAAAGGATGAAATAAACTACAAGAGCTCCACCTACAGGAGAACTACCCTCAACACCTCTTCCTCGTTGGGAAATAACCCATCTGGATGCACCCATGCCGACCTGGCCAACCTTAAAAACCTCAATGCGCTCGATCTCCATCATAACCGATTCTCCGTCGACCTCTTTTCGTCTGATCAGGCTAATGAGATGAGGTGATGAAATGCAGAGATAGAGAAAGAGAGGGGACCATATTATATGCCCACCTTTGGCCATGGCACATGACACACACACTATAATATATTATTGCAGAAGTGACGAATTGTGTGAACGAAAAGTCTTGGACATCGGATTTTTTTCATTTGCAACATACTTTTGGTTGCCAAAACGTATGATATATTTTAGCAATAGATTGTTAGACATTATGTACAGCAAATTTTTCGTTTCTAGAAGAGTAGTAAAAAATGCATTGTTGTTAGAATTCTTTGACTAACTTGCTTTTTGCAGTAGATTTCGAATGGCAGTTAAATTGTGGAACTCAAAGTTTTAGAATCAGATGTCATAGATTATTGCTACATCACATTTTTTGAAATATTTGGATTACTTTTATTTTATTATCACTTTCTTTACTTCTCGATTACAATATTATTCTAGATGAAAATACTTATATCCTGCATTTTTAGCTAATTCAATCTATACCTAACTTACTTTTAAAAGAAAAGTTTCCGTTGACATACCATTTGCACAACTTCTTCCATCGGAAATTGCACGGTTGAGAGCTATAGATTCCGTCATCGTAAGAGATTTATTTTGTAGTAACAACATAAACTCGATGGAGCAGCGGTGGTGGTGGCTTCCACAAGACGGGTGCAGTGTGGGGGAGGGGAGGCGGGGGCAGCACATGACTGGATGCCACTCCTTATGTTGGCGTAATTCATAAACTTTAACAGTCAAATGGATGAAAATTAATCATAGGAGTCATCGAGTAAGTGTTAGTAAGTTTGTGGAGATCGAAGGAAAAATATGAAGGTGTCAACAACCATAATAATTGGCAAAGTATTTAAGGATGGTGGTGTAAAAATCCCCTCAAATATCGAATGTTGTATCGATGAAATTTACAAATATGCAATACCTCAAATCGATGATGATGCATAACTCTCTCTCTCTCTCAAAAGTCATTTCCACGTGCACCATTAGTTGATGAAAATTAATTTCAAAATAAAAAGAATATAAAAAAAATACCGAACGTTGCCAGACCATCAAATGTAGAAGCTTGGAACGAGAGAGAAGCAGTGAGTTGACAAGTAAGAAGGGATGCGAACGAAGGGTGGTAGGTGGAGTAGAACCAACGGTGGTGGTAGGTGGGTTAGGTGTTGGGGTAATTACTAATTATACCCCAACAATCTTTACATCCCACTCTAAAGTCTCAAACTTCTTAGAGAGAGAGAGGGCCCCTCTTCCGTTTGCCCCTGAACCCTACCCCCCCCCCCCCCCAATCCCTGAGCTTCCCTCGCCACCCCCCCAATCCTTTAACTTCCCCCTTCGTCGCCATTCTTGGCCGTTGCCAATCCCGATCCTCTCTGCAACTCAGGTGGTCCTGGCGGGAAGTCTATGGTTCCTGCCCCGAAATGACCAGCAACAATCGTCGGCTGGGTTTCTGCCCTCCGGTTCTTCTTGATGGCGTGGAGTTCACTTATGCCTATGTCTCGGAAACTGAAGCATGTAGCCTTGAGAGCATCTGGGAGAACACCATTGTGTTCTACGTCCTCGGTAAGAGACCGTTCTACAAATTCCTCTCCGCCGTCGTCGGCAAGGGGTTTGGAAGCCTACGGGTGACTACAGGCTTGTCCCAAAAGCAATGGTTTCTACTATCTGAAGTTATCCAACCCAGTGGTCTGTGATAGGATCCTTGCTGGTCGACCCCTGCCTATTCCAAGGGCGTTTCATGGTGCTGCGTAGATGGGAAGTAGCCTCTTTCCTAGAAAGGGATCTGCTCTCCGAGATACCGATTTGGGTGTGTTTCCATGGCCTTTGCTTAGAGCACAGCTCGGAGTTGATACTGAACAAGCTCGCCAACCTCCTTGGTACCCCTCTCTTCATGGACGCCGCCACTGCTAGCGGGAAAAACCCGGACTTCACAAGATGTTGCGTTTCTATCCATGCGTCGAAGACTATCCCCAGGTCCCTTCCACTGGTGTTCTATTCGGGTGCACGACAAAACGTCGATGTGGAGCTAGAATGGCTTCCCCCAATATGTTCTTCCCATGTTTCCTTTGGTCACAGCACCCAGCGATGCCCCTTCTCGGCCGGTTCCGGGTCTGGTTCAATGATGGGTCACGAGGTACTGCTTAACCCTTCGATAGTTTCTGGGAATGGCACTTCCAGTGATACTCCCTTTGATCTGCTGATTACTGTTTCTACTGATTGCCCTGGGATTAGTGATTCATACGTTCCTACTGATTGCCCCCTTTTGCCAGTGCCTCTTCCGCAGCTCATGCTGTGACCGGCCCTCATGGAGTGCCCGGCACACATGGAGTGCCCGGTCCGCAAGGAGAGACATGTACTCCTTCTGTATCCGTTGATATCGATAATGATGGCCCGCCTCCCCTTTGAGCAAGGTGATCCCGGTCCATCGTCTTCACCCTCTTTGCCCTATGCTGAGCAAGGTGTTTCTGAATCGACATCTTTCCCCTCAAAGCCACACAAACGATCTACTATCCCTACAAAGATAAACGCCTCCTTCTGACGAGCTGAAAATCCATCCCTTTAAGAGTGCGGGATTAACACTCAGATCGTCATCGCAGTCGGACTGGATTCGGTCCGTCAAAGACCATCTAATTTAATATGTCAAGAAAATCAAATGGTCATGTATTTTTATTTTACTTGGTAAGTAACCAAGGTCGAACTCAGGGATACGAGCCTCTCTCATGATATTTGGATTTAAATTCATTTAACTAAGTGTTGGGTCAATAAATAGTAGGTCAATAAATGCACGAAGATAAAAAAACAACAGTGCATCAAGTAAACATGGAATTATGCATTTTTTAATTTAATTTTTTAACCATGCAAATAAATGCAATTTATTGCAATACAAATATGCTTGAATTACACAAATACTTGAGCCATTTAATTAGAAGTCAAATCAGGGTCAAATAATGAAGCTATCTTCATTCATGTAAAAATTAAGCATGAGAAGCATTGAAATTAAGACACTTAGCCAATAAAATAATACATCAAATCTCGTAGTGTCAAATCTGAAAGACAAGCATGCCATAAAGAATATAATGAAAAGAGTTTCAAAATGCCACTGAAATCGACTTAATCGGAGCTAAGATGCTCAAGATATACATGAGTGAAGCCAGGGGCATATAATACAAGAAAACATGAAAGATAAATAGCAAACAGGTTCCTGGGAAGGACTAAAATGCAATTAAAATAAAGTTCGGGACCTTCCCTGTAAATAACACACATGCACAGGGGTATTTTTGCAATTATTAAAATCTACTAGGGTATCAATGCAAAATACCCCTGATGCATGTGGTTGGCACATGAATCCAGGATCCGTTTGCAAAATTGAAGAATTTGGTGGGCCTCTCTACAATTTGCCCAGGTCATACGTAAGCGGCACGTTCTCTCCAGGCTCGGTAGAGGTCCAGGCTCGGTGGAGGCTCGGATGAGGCTCGATGAGGCTTGAAGCTCTAGGGAGGCTCGGTATAGGCTCGGGGTTCCCAAGCCTGCTAGTCTGGGGATGGGGCTTGGAGAAGCTTTGGCGATGCCACGTGGATCGGTGTGAACCATCCGATCATGAAGATCAGATGGATGTTGTACACTCTTGGAGAAGTAACGTGTCCCTTGGCAAGTCGTCCGATCTTGCCCATCGGACGGAGCTGTACGTCGTGTTCTTCAGTTCCGCCGCCTCCAGCGGCGGAGTAGGCTACACTCCGACAAAGCTCGTAAATATCCGCCTCCTTCTTCAGCTTCTTTTGTTGCGCTATGAAGACGTCTGGAGATGCAGCTTCCATCGCTGAATCTCGGGGAAGACACCAGAGCTCCTGGATCAGGCCATCGGAGCTCGGATGTCGGCGGCAAGGTTGACGAAGTCAGCTCCGATGGAGCTTCGGTCATTGAAGGGCATTTACCTGCAGGTTAGTTCCAACGAGCCTGTGCATGCAGGTGAGTAGTGCATGTGCTTGTGAGTGGAATGTGGTTCCATGCGAGCGAGGGGGCGGAGGAACCGGAGCTCCATCTCCGGCGATCGGAGAGGAGATGGGTCGAAGGTGACCGTGGCATGAAGAAGAAGAGCGGGGTGATCGGAGGAGTGCACGTGGAAGGTGGAGTTTTGGCGAAGCTCGAAGGTGAACTATGGAGGGTGATCAAGCGTAGAGCTACCTAATTAACTCAGAGAAAATCAAAGAAAATACACAGGAGGTTGAGGGGAAGCTTACCAGGAGAATAATGGTGGTCGGAGGCTTGGGCTTGGGGTTCGATTGAACCCCGGGTCTTCGCTGGACCCCCTCAGCTATGTGGGGTAGCTCTAGCGGAAGTGAAGCTCCGCGACGCAGCCATGGAAGGCGGTGGGTCAACACCGGAGAAGACTGTCGTCGTCTCTCTCCATTCCGCCCCTCTCGCTTTCACTGAGGGGTGGAGGCGTGCTAGGCAATCCCTTACGTAAAGGTGGACAACCGTGGATGGCAGAGGAGACGAGGTATTTGAAGGGCGGAGATGGCAGTTCCGGAGGTGATGGGCTTAACTTGCGTGGGAGAGATGGAGTAGTGGAGAGGATAACGTGGGTTTCCAGGATGACGTGGGTTTCCAGGTGTAGCGCGAGAATGTTGGATGATGGGGGTACGTCTTGGGCAGTTTGTGAGATAGAAGGTTGACGGAGATGGTGGAGAAAATGGGAAGGGCGAGGTGGTTGTGCCAGAGGGAAATCGTGGGAGAGAGGGCAGCGCGAGGTAGACGATGAAGCTTAGGCCGTTGGATCTTGAGATCCAACGACTGATAGACGAGCGCTGACGAGCGGTTGGGATTATGCCTAAGGCGGTTGGATCGGAGGGCGATTGGGTGCGCCATGTGGCATGCTAAGAACGCAGCACTGGCGGGCGGCCCAGATCATAGATGGAGGGCGATCAGAGGGTTGAGGTTTGAAGCTGACATAGATGGCTGGGATGGAAATGCATGGAAGTGATCGTGATGTGCAGACGCCGCCATGTGGCCCAATTAGGTTATTCGAATCTAGAAAGTGAATTATGAGGGAATAGATGACCGAATTTGGAAAAACTCAAAACACGAAATTTGTAGATCTCGATGAGATCTACAAGTTTCTTGTTGATCAAAAATAAAGATGAGGTCAAAACAAGGCAAAAAATATTTTTGAGGGTATTTTTAAGGCTAAAAACACCACGGATTTTAATTTTGTTATTTTTTGTGTTTTTAATTTATTCAATGACTCTGATAATAACAAGGATTTTCTGGTTTTTATTGACACCTAGTCTAAGATAGGGGGTTAATTCCAGTGAATTAAAGGCATGAGACAAGGTTTCATCAACCCCCTATACTTAAATTATGCTCGTCCCCGAGCATCAAAGAAAATGAATGAGCTAGATTAACCCCCTTGTGCATGTGCGAACAGGATCCGATCTGTTCAAGTATTCTTAATTTCAGAGTTCCAAGAGCTTAGAGCTCAACTCAGCCTTAATCAAGAGGCATCCAATTCCTCTAATTATCCAGACTCTCTCTGATGTACATATAGACTAAGGGTATGACATTTAGTGTTTACTGCGTTCACGAGAGTCAAGTTAAAACGTCGCCCAAGGTCTTGGTCCAAGAAATTCTCCTAAGGACTCAATCCTTAACACTAGGGAATAAATCAGATCTTGCGTTCAGTCCACCGTCTCTTTAGTTGGCAGTCTTAGAAGTGTATATGGCAGGCCAGATGATGGAGGGATTTAGGATTGTGTCACTTCTTCTCTCCCTCTCATTGGAACAAGGATTCTCTCTAGTGCCTTATTACGCAACACATTTTTTTGGTGTTGATCAGTGCGTCCGTCAAGAGAAGTTGGAGCCGTCTGCACTTGTTTTCCTGGGAATACACCGGGATGTGTCTTTTTTGAGTACCTATCGTACCTTCTACACCCAGACTTGTAGCATTTATGATGCAGAGCCTTTTTTTGATGCAAGCCCAACCCCTGGTCCTAATAGCGGTGGTCCAAGTGGAGACTTTGAAATGGTTGGGAGCGCTCGCCTTTGGTGGAAGCTCTTTTGATAATTGACTTTGTGGAATGAGAGATTTTCTTTGACATTTCATTGATTTGTAATATTTTTGGCTAGATCCACTGCTTTTACCAAGAGTTGGCGCACAATGATCAACATTTTTTATTTTATCACACCCTGGCACTTATCTTAATGTCAAGAGATTAGTATAAGAATCAAGTTCTTATACTGGCTAAAGTTGCTGACACTCAGGTTTCATGAAGCCTTCAAAAATTTTATCCCATGCTCGAGTATCATTAGATCAAGTCACCCGAATCCCTTATCCCAGTCCCTCAAGTGAAGAATCAACTCATCTCATCGAAACCGCAGTCGTGCATGTGATGTGCTGATCATATTCTTATGGTCGGAGACTAAGCATACAATATAGCACGTAAATCTAGAAATCTAGGGGAATGTGGATGATTAAGTCTAAGACCCTGATGGCTAAGGCTGGTTAACCTAAAATCTCAAGTCCTCATAAATCAAGCTTTCTTGAACATTTCAGATCCCGGGTGGAAGTGTGATTGTGGAGGATTTAATCCAACTCCTTCATTCAAAAACTGATTTTTTTTAATTTCAAGAGACATTATGACTGCCTAAACTCAATTAAGTAGATGCATCTACATTCAGCCAGTATGGGTGTAAGTACAGGTCATAGACCGTTTCTTGAGGACAGTGCCTTACGCGATGTCCTCTAAACTACCCACTCTGCTAAGGGCGAACCCTCACTAAACGCAGCTACTTATTTGGGCATAGTAGTCGCTAATAAATCTTAAAGGGTTTATGGATTTTTCTCATTTTTATAGAATTTTAATTAGAGGCTAGAACACTGATTAGACTCAACTTTCCTTAAAAGAGAAACAAGACTTCTAAACCATGTCACACAAATAAAGATTTTTCAAATATTTTCAAAAGATTTTTCAAAACAAGGAAGACTCGTTTTTTTCAAATCATTTTCAAAAATATTTTCTATAAAATAGTGTAATATAATATAGAAAGCCTTGAAAGTCATTTGGTCCACTTAGTTCAAAGAATTTTACTTTAGCCAAAAAGTTTTAAATTTTTCAAATTTTTCAGATTGTAGCTAAAGTACATATATTGTATACACGGTATACCCCCCTATACTTAAACTTTGCTATGTCCTCATAGCACTAGATGATACAAGTCCATAGGTCCATTTAAATATAGAGAAATATACGGGAACTAAGGAGGGCTCCCCCTATACTTAGGTTAGAAAAAACCTAAGTATAAAGGCAAGGAAAGATGAGTAGAGAAAATCACGGGGACTCGGGTCCCCCCTATACTTAGGTTGAGATTAGCCTAAGTATAAAGATTGAGAGTTGATGTTGGGAGAGACCTGAGGTGAACGAAGAAGATGGATGGATATACAAATGATCGGGTGAATCTTCGGAGATCAAAGGAGTATCTAAGGCTCTGGGGAGCGTGTCAAAAAATCCATGGCTCAAACAAGCATGCAACACCTCTTTGTTTCACCAACTCACACATGAAACCAAAAGATGTTGGTTAATTATCTTGTCGGTTTTATTGGTGATTTAAAACATTCTATTTTTACGCGGAAAAAATGTTAAGTAAAATCAACTGCGTAAACGAGGGGTGTTGCTCTCCCAAAATAATATTTTACTCCATTTTAGGTTGACTTGCAATTACAGTCCCAATTTGTTTTGCTTAAGGTTATCACTGAATTAAGATGAGCACATGAACCAAGCAATCATCGTCTACCGCTCATTCCCATTTTCCATTAACCTAGGTGATCTAGCTAGGAGGGGAAATTGAGAAAAATCAAGTAATCGATAAAAACCATGATCTAGGCTAAGCGAGAAAACATGCAGTGCCTTAGCAAAAAATCCATGAAAATTTGACTGATGTATGCAAGTCGATTGAAATCCGCACCTAACATGCTTCTATTAGCGGGGAAGAACATCTTGAGATTTTGGCTAAGTGAAGCGATACTATGTGCGTATTTGTTTAACGTGCGTCCTACCTACGATCAAGCACGTAAAAAATGAAATGATGAAAGAAGCTCGAAGAGCCGCATGCCTGGTCCTAGGTCGACCTCAAGTGGGGACGATCCCCACACAACCACATATGATCATTCATTTACAATCGCGAGTCTTCGATCGAAGACCGTTGTAAAGATGATTATTACATGATAGAAATGATATGTAAAATAACACATTTTTTCTTTCTTTTTGATTTGCTCCAAGCATGCTTTTGCGGCTCCTTGCAGCGGGAAGCACCTGCTCCTCGCCTCCTTGAACATCAAGGGCCCTGTCACAATAGCAAAGGTTAGAGATCAATCGAAAAGAAAAAAATTTACGATGCAAGATAAATGAACAAATTGACCTATAGAAATGAAATACTTAATAAAATAAATAAAAAACCAAATAATACAAGAAATGAGCCATGTCCCCGGCAACAGCGTCATTTGACGAGCCGAAAATCCAGCCCTTTAAGAGTAAGGGATTAACACTCAAATCATCATCGCGATCGGGCTGGATTCGGTCCGTCAAAGACTATCTAATTTAATATGTCAAAAAAATCAAATGGTCATGTATTTTTATTTTACTTGATAAGTAACCAAGGTCGAACTTAGGGATACGAGCCTCTCTCGTGATGTTTGGATTTAAATTCATTTAACTAAGTATTAGGTCAATAAATAGTAGGTCAATAAATGCACGAAGATAAAAAACAACAATGCATCAAGTAAACATAGAATTATGCATGTTTTTATTTGATTTTTTAACCATGCAAATAAATGTAATTGAATGCAATGCAAATATGCCTGAATTAAACAAATACTTGAACCATTTAATTAGAAGTCAAATCATGGTCAAATAATGAAGCTATCTTCATTCATGTAAAAATTAGGCATGAGAAGCATTGAAATCAAGACACTTAGCCAATAAAATAATACATCAAATCTCGTAGTGTCAAATCTGAAATATAAGCATATCATAAAGAAGACAATGAAAAGAGCTTCAAAACGCCACTGAAATCGACTCAATCGGAGCTAAGATGCTCAAGATATACACGAGTGAAGCCAGGGGCATAAATGCAAGAAAACATGAAAGATAAAAAGTAAACAGGTCCTTGTGAAGGACTAAAATGCAATTAAAATAAAGTTCGGGACCTTCCTTGTAAATAACCCATATGCACAGGGGTATTTTTGCAATTATTAAAAACTGCGAGGGTATCAATGCAAAATACCCCCGATGCACGTGGTTGGCACGTGAATCCAAGACCCGTCTGCAAAATTGAAGAATTCGGTGGGCCTCTCTACAATTTGCCCAGGTCGCATGTGACTGACATGTGCTCTCCAGGCTCAATAGAGGTCCAAGCTCGGTGGAGGCTCGGATGAACCTCGATGAGGCTCGAAGCTCTGGGGAGGCTCGGTATAGGCTCGGGGTTCCCAAGCCTGCTGGTCTGGTGCTGGGACTCGGAGAAGCTTTGGCGATGCCACGTGGATCAATGTGAACCTTCTGATCATGAAGATCGGATGGATGTTGTACGCTCTTGGAGAAGTAATGTGTCCCTTGGCAAGCTGTCCGATCTTGCCCATCGGACGGAGCATGTACGTCATGTTCTTCAGTTCCGTCGCCTCCAACGGCGGAGTAGGCTACACTCCGGTGAAGCTCGTAAAGCTCTGCCTCCTTCTTCAGCTTCTTTTGTTGTGCTATGAAGACGTCTGGAGATGCAGCTTCCATCGTTGAATCTTAGGGAAAATGCCAGAGCTCTTGGATCAGGCCATCGGAGCTCGGATGTCGGCAGCGAGGTTCATGAAGTCAGCTCCGATGGAGCTCCAACCATTGAAGGGCATTCACCTGCAGGTTAGTTCCAACGAGCTTGTGCATGCAGGTGAGTAGTGTGTGTGCTTGTGAGTGAAATGTGGTTCCATGCGAGCGAGGGGCGGAGGAACCGGAGCTCCATATTTGGCAACCGGAGAGGAGATGGGTCGAAGGTGACCGGGGCATAAAGATGAAGAGAGGGGTGATCAGAGGACTGCGCGTGGAAGGTGGAGTTTTGGCGAAGCTCGGAAGGTGAACGATGGAGGGCGATCAAGCGTAGATCTACCTAATTAACTCAGAGAAAATCAAAGAAAATACACAGGAGGTCGAGGGAAGCTTATCTGGAGAATAATCGTGGTCGGAGGCTTGGGCTTGGGGTTCGATTGAACCCCGGGTCTTCGCTGGACCCCCTCAGCCAGGTGGGGCAGCTCGAGCGGAAGCGAAGCTCCGCGACGCAGCCATGGAAGGTGGCGGGTCAACACTGGAGAAGATTGTCATCGTCGCTCTCCATTCTGCCCCCTCGCTGTCATCGAGGGGCGGAGGCGTGCTGGCAATCCCTCACGTAAAGGTGGACAACCGTGGACGGCAGAGGAGACGAGGTATTTGAAGGGTGGAGATGGCAGTTTCGGAGGTGATGGGCGTGGCTTGCGTGGGAGAGATGGAGTAGTGGTGAGGACGATGTTGGTTTCCAGGCGTTGCGCGAGAATGTTGGATGATGGGGGTACGTCTTGGGGCGGTTCGTGAGATAGGAGGTTGATGGAGATGGTGGAGAAAATGGGAAGGGCGAGGTGGTTGTGCAAGAGGGAAATCGTGGGAGAGAGGGCAGCGTGAGGTAGACGATGAAGCTTTGGCCGTTGGATCTTGAGATCCAACGGCTGACAGACGAGTGCTGACGAGCGGTTGGGATTAGGCCTAAGGTAGTTGGATCGGAGGGCGATTGGGTGCGCCACGTGGCGTGCTAAGAACGCAGCGCTGGCGGGCGACCCAGATCATACATGGAGGATGATCGGAGGGTTGAGGTTTGAAGCTGAGATAGATGGCTGGGATGGAAATGCATGGAAGTGATCGTGAGGTGCAGACGCCACCACGTGGCCCAATTAGGTTATTCGAATCTAGAAAGTGAATTATGAAGGGATAGATGGCCGAATTTTGAAAAACTCAAAACATGAAAGTTGTAGATCTCGATGAGATCTACAAGTTTCATGTAGATAAAAAACAGAGATGAGGTCAAACAAAGGCAGAAAATATTTTTGAGGGTGTTTTTAAGGCTAAAAACACCACGGATTTTAATTTTGTTATTTTTTATGTTTTAAATTTATTCAATGACTCTGATAATAACAAGGATTTTCTGGTTTTTATTGACACCTAGTCTAAGATAGGGGTTAATTCCAGTGAATTAAAGGCATGAAACAAGGTTTCATCTCCTTCCCATTTGGAACCAGGAATCTTCTTCATAAGAAAGCGTTTGGCAGTAGGAGGTCCTCCGTGCCTTCCCCGGGGGGCACTGACTCTCACCTGTTTGATCTTAACAATCCCTCCAAGGAGACTACTAGCCTCTCCCAAGAATGGTCAGGGGATGCGCCTCTTATTGTTGAGACCAATCAATCTTGGGCTACGGCTACTCATAAAAAGAAGAAGGTTCCAAAGGCCCCCGCTAAAAGAAATGGGCAATCAGTGTCCAAGCAAAACTCCCTATAATTGCCATATGTTTGTTGTCATATGCAATACTCGCGGGCTCATCAAGCCCAGGAAGCTCTGATCCATTCTAAGGTACTATGCTCTAAGGATGCCCAGATAATTGGCCTTGTCGAAACTAAGATAAGGTCGAATAATCAAAGCACTTTCGCGGATTCAATTCCCAGTGTTGGGACCATGTTCATAACAACACCCTTCTTGGTAGAATTTACCTAATGTGGAAAACTTCTTGTTGGAGATGTGAAATGGTTGGGAACCATCCCCAAGAAATCACTATGCGTAGCACAAACCTTGGGGGTTTCTTCTTCCACTTTACTGTTGTCTACGGGGCTAACTACCCGATGGTGAGAAGAGACCTCTAGGCTCATCTTCGCATGATTAAAGGTGATATCCCCGGCCCAAGGTTGGTGATTGGAGATTTCAACGTTGTGCGCTTCTCCTTCGAAAAGATTGGTGGTCGTGCTCCTGCTAGGACTGACCTTGAAGAATTTAACAACTGCATTGTTGATTGCGGTCTCTCGGACCTGGAGGCCACTGGGAGTCAATGGTCGTGGAATAACTCTTTAGTGGGGCCACGTCGGATTGCGGCCCGCCTCGATCGCTCTCTTGTGAATGATGCGCTCCTCTCTACCCTGTCGCAAGTCAAATTTTGTTACTCACCACTCCCAGAATCTGATCATTCACTCCTTTCAGTGGCCATTGGCTCCAAACATTCTAAGAATTGCCCATTCAGATTCTTCGACTATTAGATGCACAAGTAGGGATACCATGAGGTTATCTCGAAGAGCTCGGACAAGCCTGTCTATGGAAATCCGCTCTTCTGTTTGGTGCACAAACTCAAAAATGTTAAGAATGCCTTGAAGGGATGGGCGTCGATGGATGTCAATGTTTTGATGGATAATAAGCGTGCGATGGAATGTCTTCTTTCGATCACGGCGGTGCTTGGGGATACGCCCATGGATCCGTACCTCACGCAATTAGAAGCTGATGTAAAGGGTACATTATTACAATAGAAGACGACCTGGAATCTACATGGAAGCAGAAGAGCAGGGTTGACTGGTTGAACCTTGGTGATCGTAGCACGCGATTTTTCCACTTATCCACAAATGCCAGAATTTCTAGAAACTATATCGCGCAAATTCTCGATCTTCATGGCCACATCATTGATCGTGCTTCGGATGTGGCTACTGCGGCTCTAGATCACTTTACTGGCATGCTCTCTTCGCCTTCTCTTGGTAGTTATAGGATTTTGTCGCCTCCACCTAAGCGATGCCTCACTGATCACGTTCAGTCCTGGCTGGTTAGGCCGTTTGAGGATACAGAGATTTGGAATGTTGTTTCCTCCATTGGTTCATCTAAAGCCCCGGGTCCTGATGGTTTTAATGCCAATTTTTTCAAAACTCACTGGTCCTTGGTTAAAAATGAGGTATGTGCAACGATGCATTTCCTTTACAATGGCAGTAGAATGGTCCGAGAGGTGAACCACACCTTCCTCAATCTTATCCTTAAAGTGCAAACTCCTTCCGGAATTGGAGACTACCGACCAATCTCTGGATGCAATGTTACCTACAAGATTTTCGCTAGGGCGCTGGCTACCAGATTGGTTGTTGTTCTTCCACATCTTATCTCTCTCAACCAATCTGCACTCATTAAAGGTGGTTCCATCAGTGATAATATTTGTCTTGCCAATGAGCTCCTGCTTGGCTTTGACAAAACGCACTCCCACAAATAGGCTTGCTTGAAAATTGATCATTCCAAAGCATTCGACACAATTGATCACACATTCATCATTGATGCTCTCAAAGCGATGGGATTCTGCCAAAAACGGATTGATTGGATTACTAATTGTATTACTACAACGTCTTTTTCCATTCTGATTAATGGTGCACCTCATGGGATGTTCAGGGGCACTCGTGGGTTACGACAAGGGAATCCCCTGAGCCCCCTTCTCTTCACTATCGGATGGAATATATCTCCTCTCTGGTCGACATGGCCACTGCTTCGGGTTGTTTCCTCCCAATGGGGAGGGGCGTAGCAAGTCGCCAACGCATCTAATATATGCTGATGACCTTCTTTTCTTCTGCAAGGGCTCAATCAAGGCCCTCACTGCGGTCAAGGAGATCCTACATAACTTCGAACTAGTATCGGATTTGAAGTTGAACCCAAGAAAAAGCAAATTTTTCAGACCAAACTGGGCGGCACCTGTCTTTGCCGCTACCTTACAGTTGGGTATCTTGGAACAACATCTGCCTTCAACTTATTTGGGTCTCCCACTTGCTTCTACTTATAGAAGAGGTAGTGATTCCAGAGCCTTGGAAGATCGAATCAGGAAGCTAATTGATGGTTGGTGTTCTAAAGCACTCTTTATGGTCGGTCGTGCTCAGTTCCTAAATTTTGTGGTTCGGGGAGTTTATCTCTATTGGTCTGCTGGCTCTCTCTTACCAATCATGGTTGCTAAACGACTTGATAAGTTTCGTGCCAACTTCCTCTGGGGTCGGCAGTGCCATGACATCGCATGGGCATCCATTTGTCTCCCTAGGTGTTGAGGGTGGATTGGTTTTGAAGTCGTCCATTGCCCTTCGCGAGGCTATGATCGGGTCTTGGGTTTGGAGGTTTTTATCTTTTGATTCTTCTATCTGGGTTGAGTTCCTGCGCGTGAAGTACCTTCCTTCGGGCTCCTTTTGGGATTGTCAGGCTTACTCCTCCTCCTCTCAAATTTGGTGCAGTATGCTGGGTTTAAGACCCTCTTTACGTCCTGCCATTCACGGGGACCATCCTCCGTTTCTCTGGACCCATTCGCCAAGGGGTTTCTCCTTTGCCAATGCTTTTGAGTTTGTTGCGTCCTCGGGGACCGCCGGCCTCATGAGCTCCTATCGCTTGGAATCGACAACCCCCCCCCCCCCCCCGCTATTCCTTCACGCTCAACCATGCATTCTGTGAATGGCTCCCTACTACGGATCATCTTATCTCCTTTGGCCTGAATCTGCCCTCTACCTGCAACTTCGGTTCTGCGATAGATGAATCTCACGAGCATCTGTTCTTCCAATGCCCTTTCTCTTCCAGCATCTGGAGGGGCTCATATCTTGCCCTTGCCCTTTGCCCAACCGGTGCCCCATGACTATAATCTCATGGATATGGTCTCCTGGATTGCCTCCATCGGTCACCAGAGCACCCAGTCGTCTACTGCCATGCTACTCGCGGTTGTAGTTGGGCACCTTTGGAACGAAAGGAATCGCATTTGGGGTATATCAGGTCGTCGCTCGACTAATCGCACTATCAATGATATTGCCAGCATCTTTTCCTTGATCCGTAAAAACTAAACTTAACTGTTTTGTTTGTCATTTCTGGCTACTGGTCCCCTGCTCCCCTTTTTTGTCTCCAACTTTTGCATGTAATTCTTCTTTTTGGCAATATATACACTTACTCTTACTTATCAAAAAACTTCTTAGAGGGATTGCAATAGATGGTTTTAAAAACCAGACCGGATCAAGAACCGATTCTATGTAATAATGAAAATACTATTAAAGAGTAATAACATCCGATTCGACCAGTTAGTTCTCTTGCATTTAATAGAAAGTTCTGCATATTGTTTCTAATGATTTGCATATATGATATGGGTGCAATATTACATATGTTATGAAGATATATATTCAGTTTAACGGAGAAATATCTAAATTTTGAACCATTAAACATAATAGGAATATTTACACTCATAGCCCTGACTAGTTTCGTAATTATTCTAGGAACCTAAGATAATCATTAATTACATCCATGAATATGAATAAGTACGTTGTTTTACACCCATAATCCTCTGTTAGTTTAGTTCATTAACTCAACTAGAGGATTGAGTTGATCTAACTAATCCGCGATCTAATGGTTGAAGTTAGTCCAAAGTAAAAAAAGAAAAATAGTTAACCATTGCCCCTTCTTCCTCCAACCCCCATGTCGCCGATCACCCCCCTCCCTCCCTTTCCTCCTCCAGCCCACCTCCCTGCAATCCACCTTCCCTTCCTCCTCCAGCCCACCCACCCGTCGACCACCTCCCCTTCCTCTCCCTCCTCATTCCCCTCCCCTCGTATGTGTCATTAAGATTATTAATAATTATATTAGAAAATGCTACTACGACTTAATCCCTTTATCCATTCCTTAGGACAATAAAAATGAAGAAACGTTTAATCCTTAGATAAAAATGTACTTTAAAATCCAATCAAACAAGACTTGTAAGTAGGAATGTCATGGAATTCTCAAGTCCAATATTCATTCAGATTTGATTCGTAAAAATCTGTTTAAAATTCGATTTGAAAATAAATGAAGTGAACTTAAATAAAAGTTTAGGCTCAGTTATATGAACGAATCAAACCTGAAAATGATTGGTTCGATCATGTTCGATTCCTTTAAAGTTTGATATTACATACATACATATATAGATTTACAATTCGTATCATGTTGTGTTATCCAAAGTTAAGGGAACTTTATCTCCAAATAAGCTTTACAAGGATAAATGGTCACATCGCGGTTACAACATTACAATATTTATCCCTTGTCCATCAAGAAACTCAAAAAAGAAATATTTTTCGAGTTTCTTGATGGATTCAACTCCCACTACTAGTAATATTTTTAAATAAATTAAAAATTAAATGTGATTCAACTTTAGTTGAACCTGGTTAAATCGGGTCAAAAAATTGGTTGACCGGACGGGTTAATTAAAATTTGAATAATTGAACTGAACCGACATAAAATGGTTAACCGGACCTATCTAGCCCGATTTACTGGTCTGACCGGTCGAACAGGCCGATCCGGTCTAGTTTTGAAAACATTGTGTGAAACCCAACTCTCCGGCCAGTACTTTATTTTCCCTCTTTCTTTCCCTACGATTGTTTCTTTTCCCTCTTTAAGTTCTTCTTCTGCTGCTTCATCTCCCTCAAATCTCGTCGTCAGTTGGGCCATTGTTCTTCCTCGTTGCCATCTCCGATCAAAACTTATTGACGTGGCAAGGGGATGGCTAGTGCACATCCCAAGGCTTATCGAACAGGGTTACAGCAGATGCTGTAACAATAGTGGATCAACTCACAAGTGTGAGGGGAGGGGGGAGAGAGAGCGAGATGAAGAAGATGATTACAATAATATATAAATCAATTTTTAACATAGATCGATGGATTATCATTTTGGTGTGTATTGATGAGCGGCCTACCGACTAGGGTTAGGTAACAAGAATAAACACGGGTCGTTGTGACCCCAATCAATAGGACAAGGCTCAACAAGAAAAATTGAAACCACTTAAAAATAAATCAATCAAAGCACAAAAATCAATGTTAGTGGTCTTCGCTATTTATTTAACCTATTATAGCGACCGGGGTTGAACACAAGGAGCACGAATGAAACCTACGAAGTAGTCCTGATCAGAAAATAAAAGGCATTTTTTTGTTTTTAATTTACAAAATTGTTTATATTTTCTAAATGAGAAAACAAATAAAAAGATCAAGGCAAAAATAAGCTTCAACAATTTTTACTAAGACTAAAAATATTCAAAAATTAAAAATAAAAATGTTTTTATGTTTTTCAAATATTCAAATGTTTTTGATGATTTACTGGGTTTTTTTTTCCAATTTCTATATTATTTTATAAAAATAAAACAAGATTAGAAAAGGGAAATATTATACAGCCTGGATTAAAAGACAAGTTTAAAATATCAAAAATGCATTAAAGTCGTGGATGTGATTTTTATGAAAAAGGAAATAAAAAATATCTAACTTTTGCAAATGAAAACCTATTTTTTCTAGAATTTTTAATGATTTTGATAAGATTTTTAGGGTTTTTAGCTTTTTAGGGTTTTTATAAAAGATTTTCAAATAAAAATTCTATTGAATACAAAGCATACAAAATCACACATATACAATTTTTTTTATAATTTTTAAAGCCATTTTTAAATTTTTTTTATGTATTTTCTAAAATAGTCAAGACACTTTTTAGGAGTTTTGTATTTTTAGAAAATATCAAATAATACTAAATTGAGTCACAAAAATTACCATAAATATTAGGTGTTAGCAGGAGCTAGCTGTAATTTTTATGGAATTTTTGGAGTTAATTTAGTAATGATTTGATTAAAAACAACACACACAGCACATAGGGACCTACTTGCAAATATATGAAAGTTTTAGGGCCAAACGATAACATAAATAAAAAGTTTAGGGTACTACTTGCAATTTGTCCAATTAATTCATGCACATGTTGAATAAACCATGCACATGGGTACAATTGCAAATACTCAAAAGTTTCTATTCAATGCAGAACAGTTAAAAGCTCAGGGCCATAACATGCAAATATACCATACAAGCACGTGAGACAACACGTGAGTTCAGTGATGCGGGACTAAAATGCAAATATTAAAAGTGCAAGGGTCCGACTGCAAAATTACCAAACTATTTTAAACTACTACAAATATTTACAAGATCGAATAATAAAGACAGAAAAGATAAGGGTCTAAGTGTAAATTACCCTTTATCATATGTGATCCAACAGGCGATGGCGTCCCACATATGATCAGACGGCCGGGATGGAAGGATATCGCTTCGTCGATGGAGGGCACATATGAGATCCTCAGCTGGATCAGACGATCAGGAGCTCCCCGTTGCTGAACGGCTGAGATTAGACCTGGGGGGAGCTTCGATCGAACGGAGGAGAAGTTGTCTGGAAGAACGAGGAAGAACTCGCCTCCGACGAGCTTCTTCCGTCGATTGTTTGCAGCTTCCACGTCCTCTCGAGCAGCGGAGGAGTAGAATCGATCGAGGATGACACTCCGCGGTGTCTAGAATGCTCGGAAGGTCCCAAGACAAAAGAGAGGGTCCTGGGGAGACTCAGTGAACCTGGAGCTTCCTGGAGTTATTCAAGACCTCTAGATGAGGTCTGTATGTGCCCGAAACTTGCAGGAGGAATGACCGTGCTCAGATAAATAGCTCCGATGAGGGTTACGACGCTACAAACAATAAGAACCAAGGTGGCGGGTGAATGGACAGGTCTTCAGCGAAGCGAGGGATTCGACCGGCTAGGAGGCTCCAACCTGATGGTTGGAGCTACATGGGGGGATGCGGAGTAGATGTAGAAGTGATAGGCAATCGAAGCGAGGCGGAGTGTGGTCGAGATGCGATGGGGATGCGAAGAACAGAGGTTGCTTTGAGGTACTCTATTCGACGGAGGTAAGATTGAATTAATGGACGAGGAGCAATATAGGAGCTACCTGGAGATGGAGGTGTACGCCTGGGAGGATGGACGATAATCCACAGTGGTCTTGGCCTTGATGGCCGGCGCTGCCAGAGGCTGGAGCTCATCGCGGTGGAGCTAAGGATAAACCTCGCCGGACCTAGGGTTTCCACGCTCAAAAAGAGCCCCTCGCCCTCTCTCACTCTTGTTGTCACTCTGGGAAAGGAGGTCGTGTACACAAGAAGGAGGTGGTGCAACCAAAGGAGGAGGAAAAGGGAAGAGGGTACACAGTGTATATAAGCTTGGGGGTCCGAGAAGATGGGGATGGCGCATGTGAACCGAGGCGCGGATTCGATCAAAGGATCATTGGGCGAGGGTTAGAGATCCGCCACCTCGAATCGGAGCTAAGGTTTGGGCGAAGAGGAGGTCGGGTCGGGTCTAGAAATTTTGGAGAAAGTCGGCCAAAAACCCGACTCGACGAGAAGGGGGTCCGGGTGGACCAGCTGGACGAATCAGGTGTAGGTTAGAATAGGATAAAATAGACTACAAGACAAAATAGCGGAGAAAAATAAAGATAACTAAATTAAAAATAATAAATGAATTTAAATTTAAAAATGAATAAAATAAAAAATGTTTGATATTTTTCAAGAATTTTCCTGTGATTTTTAATTTTTTAAGAAACATAAATTAGTCTATATACAGTATATAGTGTCATGTATAGGTATAATATACCTATGTATTTTGTACAATTATTTTACTTTGTTAATTTTACACAAATACCCCAATTTTGTATTTTATTTATTTACAACATAATTTTAGGAGTATAAAATAATTTTAATTTTATTTTTATGCTTTATTTACAAGTATAGAATAAATAGGGAATTTGACCTATATACATGTATTTTGTACAAGTGAGAAAGGATTTTATTTTTATTTTTCTGATTTTTATTTTATTTGTTTATTTTTAGGACTATATACAAGGAGGTAATAATAATATTTTAATTTTATTTTATCAAAATAATTATTTGCATATATAAGTAATGTGTACACTATAAAGTAGGTCATATCTCTCTCGACTTATTTTGTTTGGCGATCAGGTCAAGGCTTGACCTTCTCCTAGGGTTCGGGTCACTCTGTATTTATTCTAAATACCTCCTTCCTTTTTCTTTTCTTTTATTATTTTATTTTTGCACAAATACATGCTAAATACACATTGTTAACACATGCATGCAGAATGCTAACTTATTGTATTTATACATATTTACATGATGCTTTGCCAAGATAAATAGCTAAAATAAAAGAATAAAGAGTGAGAATCAAGGATTCATCACCCCCTATACTTTACCTTTGCCAATCCCTTAGCAAACACTTATTTGAAAAAGAAGTGAAAAAGAAAAGGAAAAGAAAAGAAAAAGGAGAGAATCAAGGTTGATTATTAAACTTGTCTTCACTAAATTGAAGTGTGGAGCTCAGTCAAACCTTTGGATTATTAGTTTGTCGGAACCTTATCTTCACTAAATAGAAGCAAGGTAACTCTAATGCCCTAGTCTAACAGCTCTTTCCTCGAGAGAGGGGTATTTCCTTCTAAGTTCAAGTTCAACTAGCTCAAGAAGAGGGGGAAAGAAGAGAATGGACCGTGGCCAGTGTAGCCATGTATCCTAGGGAGCCCACCCAGTGTAGTTAAGTCTCCCGCTACAAGCTTCATGAGAGGAGAAGGTATAACATAAGCTCTACTTTCTTTGCCTATATACACTCCGGCAGGTATTTCATTTTCTGTCAGACCCGCCACGTTTTTTGGAGTTTTTCTTTCTTTTGCACTTTTTTTTGATGTGCATATGTACAACATATCTACATGGTGCAGCATATATACATGAGGACTTTTTCTTCTTGAGCTAGTAGACTATCCCTCTTTTGAAGCATTATTGTAACCCACAACTCCTGTCTTTAGACCTCAACACTGCCAGACCAAGTTGAGACGCACTTCCCTCCTTAAAGGAAGACGAGAGGTTCTGCCTGGAAGTACTACCCTCGTATGCTACCTCAAGCCAAAGGAAACTGCCTCCTCACCACCTCATCCGTGTGGAGCTGAGTGTAAAGTGTTGGTCCAAGTAAAGCCATTGTCTGTGAGAGTCATGTGTGTGTTGTTAAATGTTCTACTTAGGCTCATCAAGATGACATGTGAACATAGCCTAGTTGACTCAAAGAATTAGTCACTAATAGACCTAAAAGGTCTTGACCCCAAATCCTATAAGGTTCCTCTGAGAATTAGGTGGATCAAGGTCTTAACCAAGCTCCATTTTTCAATTTAATTCCAGGCTAGTTTAAATGTTAACTATGATTCAAGAGCATATAAAAATATTTACAAAAATTTCTTTATGCACAGTTTCTTTTTGAAAATGTGCAAGATTTTTGAAAATGTTTGAATGCATGCATGAATGCAGAAGTTTGGCAAACTATTTACAAATATTTACACACCGGTTTTGCAAACTTTTATTTTCCAAACATTTTTACAAAAATTTTGTACTATATACATAGTTTGAATACACAAGTATTTACAAAATTTTTACAAACAAAACATTTTTACAAACATTTGTACAAAAATAGTTTTTATTTATAACTATGTATGTGCAAGAAAGAATTTTATGTACAAGAAAATTTTCGATTTTTTTGTGATTTTTAATAAGTGATTTTTAATCATTTTATTTATTAACACACTTACTCAAAGTAAGAGTTACAGCTAAAGTATACATGCAATATATATGACACCCATCTATAATTAGCTCGAACGATGTTGTCAGAGTGAGCAAAGAGCGATGAAGAAGATATAACTCATGCTTAGTATAGGGAAGTGAAACGAAAGGCTATACTACACCAATGAATGAAAGAATAGATCTCGGTGCTTCCCCCTATACTTAGGATCAAGTAATCCTAAGTATAGCAGACTGTTCATAAAAGAAAAATCGAGTGAAATAATGTACAAGGTCTACCTCCCCTATACTTAGGGTAAAGTATCCCTAAGTACAGGTAGCAAAATAGAGGTAAAAAGAATCAAAAGAATAATAAAAAATCTGACACCCCCTATACTTAGGGTAAAGTACATCCTAAGTATAGCATAGTCACAAGATGCAGATGTGGTGTTAAACTAAAGAATGAGATGATATGGACATCTGAATCTATACAAGGCGGAAGACAGTGATAATCAGACACGAGATGCAACTGATGTGAGCCAACGACCACATCTCATGCAAAATGAATCGGGACGACGTCAATAATCAGCGGATCATGATCTAAATATGGCTTGAGACGCTGACCGTTGACGCGAAAGGTAGACTCAGATGACATCTCAGATATGTCGATACTACCATTGTCATGCACCTTTCAGACCAGGTATGGTCCCTTTCACTTACTTTGTAACTTCCCTGGAAATAGTCTAAGCTTGGCATCGAACAACCATACTCTTTGATCTAGCTCAAACTGCTTATGGCTGATATGAGAATCATGCCATATCTTCACTCACTCCTTGTAATGTAGGTTGTTTGAAAAGGTTGTGTCTTTTAAGCTCCTCTAGGGCTGCCAATTCTGCCTTCCTTTGATCACCTAAACTCTTTGGATCCAATAATATATCTGTAATAACCCATAGTGTCTTATACTTAATCTCAGGTAGATGGCATGGCTTGCCACAAACGAGACGAAAGGGAGATGTACCCAAAGGAGTCTTGAAGGAAGTCTGATATGCCCACAAGACCGAGTCCAAGAGCTGTGATCAATCCTTTCGGTCTGGGCGGACTACCTTCTGCAGTATCTTCTTGATCTCCATGTTCGTTCAGCAAGACCATTAGTCTGAGGATGATATGGAGTGGCAACTGGATGGTATATGCTGAACTCGTTAGCAAGGGCCTTTACCTTGTTGTTGATAAAGTGAGACCCCCTGTCAGATATCAATACTATAGGCACCCCTAATCGTGAAATGATATTTTTCCTCAAAAATTTGCAAACAGTCTTAGCATCTGCAGTTCGTACGAGGATGGCCTCAACCCAACGACTCACATATCAACAACCAACAGAATGTACTAAAATCTCCGACTCTTAGGGAATGGACCCATGAAATCGATGTCCCATGCATCAAAAACCTCACAGAAGTGAATGGGCTGCATCGACATCATATCACGCTGTCCACGAGTGCCCATCCTCTGACAGTCAGTACACTTCTTCATGAATTCATCGGAATTCTTGAAGAGGGTAGGCCATCATAGGCTGGATTGAAGCACCTTCTATGTTGTTATCCTCCCATAATGATGTCCTCCTGCCTCAAGCTTGTGGCAGTAAGTGAGGACGTTGTGGTGCTCCTCTTGAGGAATGCACCGACGCCAGACGCTATCCACTCCTTCATGATAAAGGAAAGGATCCTCCCAATGGTAAGACTTGGCCTTCACAAGGAAGGTCTCAAGTAGCTTCCTGGGCCAACTTTGTGGAACTTTATTGGCAACAAGATAGTTCACAATGTCAGCATACCATGGGAGAGAGGCGATAGCAAGGATCGCCTCATCTGGGAAGGTTTCTGTAATAGGATCAGTTTGTCAGATTCCTCAAGATTTTTCAAAAGGGAGAGATGATCCGCTACCACATTCTAGACTCCAGGTTTATCCTTAATCTCAATATCAAATTCCTGAGTAGAAGGATCCATCTATTCAGTCTCGCTTTGGCATCCTTCTTTGCCATGAGGTACCTGATGGTGGTGTGATCGGTAAAATAGTCACTTTTGATCCCAGAATATATAATCTAAATTTGTCCAAGGCGAAGACTACGACTAGCATCTCTTTCTTCGTAACAGTATAGTTCCGATGCGCAGCATCCAATGTACGGCTAGTGTAGTGAATGACAAATGGTACTCCATCCCTCCTCTGTCCTAGCACGACCCCCACAGCAAAATCAGAGGCGTCCGTCATGATCTCGAATGGGAGAGACTAGTCAGGTGGCTGAAGGATATGGGCCTCAACAACTAGGTCCTCGAGAGTCTCAAATGACACAAGACACTTATCATCTACAATGAACTCGGTGTCTTTCGTCAGTAGATTAGTCAACAGTGTGGCAATCCTGCTGATGTCATGAATAAAATGTCGGTAGAAATCGACATGCCCCAGAAAAGATCGCAATTGTCGTAGGTTGGACGGTGGATTGAGTTTCCTGATGATATCCACCTTGTTCGGATCAATCTCCATACCCCTGTTGGAGATGATATGACCAAGCACCGTCCCTTGAGTCACCATGAAGTGACTCTTCTCCCAAGACAAGACAAGGTGATCCTCTATGCAGCGCTGAAGAACGCGGTCTAGACAATCAAGACAAGCATCAAACCTGTCACCGTAGATCGAAAAGTCATCCATGAAGACATCTAAACAATCACCCACCATATATGAGAATATGGACAACATGCACCTTTCGAATGTCGCCGAGGTGTTACATAGACCAAGGGCATCCAACTGAAAGCATAAGTCCCAAACAGACAGGTGAATGTCATTTTATCCTGGTCCTCGAGCGTTATGGTCATCTGATTGTAGCCGGAGTATCCGTCAAGAAAGTAGTAGTGACTCTTCCCAGCTAGCCTCTCTATAATCTGATCAATAAAAGGCAGTGGGAAATGATCCTTCTTGATGGCCTGATTCAATCGTCTGTAGTCCACACAGACCCTCCAAGAAATGAGTATCCAGGTAGCTATCTCCTCTCCAGACTCACTCACAACTATAGTGATGCTCATCTTCTTGGGCACCACATGTAATGGACTAACCCACTTGGAGTCGGAGACGGGGTAGATAAAATCGATGCTCCACTATTTCGATATTTCCTTCATGACCACCTCTTGAAGATTCGAGTTCAGCTGTGGTTGGAACTCACACGATGGCTTAGCGTCCTCTTTGAGATAGATATGCTGGGAGCACAGGGACGAACTTATCCCCTGGAGATCAGCTACACTCCATCCTATTGCCTTGCGGTTCTTTTCAAGAACCTCCATAAACGAGATTCTTGCTCTACAGTCACATCTACTGAGATAATGATTGGGTACATCTCATGCTCACCCGCACGGAATCTATACTTCAGCGACTGGGCAAAGGCTTTAGTTCAGGACAACTGGGAGCAAGCAAATATGGCATCTGAAAAGTCTGAATGAAAGCAACCAGATCTGAATGAGAGAACTCTCGCTGATCATGTGAAACTGGTGAAGACTGCCCTAATGGTGTATCTGTACTAGGTGCTGGCACGGTCTCTACCCTGGCTGCTGGCTCTGGGGAAATTAGACAAGGTAATAAATTATCAAATGCTGCCCAGTCTATGTCTGAATCCGAGGGATCTGAATCCGAATCACAAGATATGTATTCTGCCTCACTATCCTGAACACGATCGTCAACCTTGAAAGTGTCCTCGGCCAAGAGTGTGCTCTCCGAACTCTCCTCTGCAGGAAACTGTGAATCTACGGCATCTGAAGGTGAGAGAAGGGCTCGTGAAACGGGATCAGACCAAGCATCTTCATCATCAGTGATCACAAAGTCGCACTCATGGTGGACATCTCGCTCTGCCTCTGTCGTCTGCTCTGCATCACTAAACTGCTCTGAGCAAGCTGAGTCTCGCGCTCTGGTCTCATCGATCGTCTCTATTTGTATACTCTCACCCTCGACACGAAAGTATACCTTCCCACTATCATGGTCGGATACCACCTTCGATGTGGTCAAGAATGGACGTCCTATAATGATGGGGGTATCAGTCACAGTTTCAGGGATCTCCATGTCCAACACAACGAAGTCCACGGGGAATTTCATGCCCTGAATTGTGATGACCACGTCCCGAACTAGAGGTTGTTGCTGGGATGAGGTACCTCTGATCGATCACCTGAATCCGGGATGATCTCGACGGATCCCGGGCTCCTATCGGTCATACCAAATCCCATTGACTTATATCAATGGCTCCTGCTCGTAGGGGGTGGAGGGAGAACTACCAGTGGCTGATCCTACTGGTGCACCACCATCTGGTTGTCCTGAGATGGTAGTGGTTGAGAGTACTGGTGCTGCAACTGCTGAACCGGCTCCGCCTAGATGTGGTGAACCTGTCGGTGCTGGGCGGATGGTTGGAACGAGCCACTGCTGCTAGGATCAGTCCGTGACCTGAGAAGGGCCTGAGAAGCCGTCTGTGCCTCCTGGAGACACATGATATGGGTCTTTAGGTCACTCAGGGTCTGTACCAACTGATCAATCTGCATCAAGCCCTGGCATTGCTTCTTCTCGATGATCTCGATGCGGTCTAGCTTCTTGCTGATAATGTCCATGACAGCGGACGACGACTCTACCTGTGCTGTTGCTGACGAAGATGTGGATGGACTCGCATCAACCCGTGATATCCTGTGATAGGCTACGACATGGGGTGGAGGCTTCACTTAAGTGTAGAGCCTGGTCTGGGACATCATTGTATAGTTCTCGGCCATCTCCTCATAGATGGTCCATACCCGATCTTCATCCTTGGCAAAATAGGAGCTTCCACAAGATGCATTCACAAGCCCTTGCAGCTCCGGTATCAGCCCACAAAAGAAGCTCTGTACTAAGTTGGGCTTGGAAATGCTGTGATGTGGACACTGGTCAATGAGCTCACGGAATCGATCCCACACCTCATAGAATTGCTCGTTACAGATCATGGAGAAATTGTTGATCAGATCTCGCGTTGCATTCATCCGATCGAGTGGGTAGTACTTGTTCAGGTACTCGTTTCGGAGCTACTCCAGGAAGTCAGATATCTCCCAAGATGCTTCAGCCAGTAGGTTGCTCTGTCAACGAGGGAGAATGGAAATGCCATCATCTTGATGGTATCCTCATCCACAAATCTATCGTGGACAGTGCTGCAGATCATCTCGAATTCTTGTAGGTATAGATGCGGCTCCTCGGTGGAAAGCCCATGAAATTTTGGCAAGAGCTGAATGGTCTGAGGAGGGAGCTTGAAGTCTCCCAGAATCGTCGGAAGCTGGATCCAACGGTGTGTAAGGGTCACACCAGGGTTATGCAATTCCCTCATCGGTCGGGCTGGTCGGACGGGCTCCTGTGGCTCCTCCTGATGTCCTCCATCTACTCCTCCACCCTCTGGAATCTCTCCACCACCTGCTCGGTGCGGCTCTCCTCTGTCGGTTCTCATATGTGCCATCTCTCTGCGCATCTCTGCCATGAAGGCTCCCTGGTATTTAATCTGCGTCTGCATCATCTCCAGGGAGGCTAAAAGTGTGTTGTTGATGGCACCCTAGTCTAGAACATACGTGGTACTCTAGGGTTGTCCATCGGTGTGCTCCTCGCTGCTGGCCATCTCACGGGTCTCTGCAAAGGCAAAAGATCTGAAGTCAGGTGCCGTCAAATGAACAAATATATGTGCCGGTCTCTGCTTGGGCATCTCAGGACTGGGAGAAGGGTGATCATGGGGGAATAGGGCGGAATTGAACTCAGGTTCGGAGAGCGGGTCTAGGCTCTCTCGAACCTGCCTAGATGAATGGGGCAGAGTGCTCAGAAGCGGTGCTGCCAAAGGCTGCCTAAGGACCTTCGACCCATCACCGTGATCTAGAAGAAGTGCAGATGGGATTTGAAAACAAACAAGATCAACAATCAAACCCCCAATTTCACCTACACAACGCTGATCTGATGACCGTGAAGGTTCGGCCGTTTATCTTGTCAATTTTATTTAGGTGATAATTCAGTCTAGCAGGGCGATCAGGCGATCTGGTAGGAACCCAATTCCCTCAATAGACTGACCCGATCCCAAAGATAGATCTTTCCCAGCCAGTACGAGTTGCGGACCGTTTACCGGCTACCCGATCAACCCGATCTGTTAAGGACGTCACGATCCGCTTTACCAGTTACTGGAGAGATCTTCACTGGAGAACGACTAACCCTGAAGTCAGTAGCCTGACGAGGGTTTAGGTGTGGCTCTAGCCTAGTGTTCGTGTCACTTTCTTGCACAAGAAAAGCAAACAATAGGTCCCTCGAGCACCGGTGCTCGGCGAACAGACCCCGATATGCCAAGTCCAAAGAGAGTCTAAGTGTCCAGAGTCTAAGTTATTACAACAATGATAGTAAGAAGTCTGTTGAAAGAAAAACTAATCTACTACTACTCTACAAACTATAACTATTCCCTGCTCCTATTCCTGCTTCTCCTCTGGTACGGGTCTCCTCCAAAGCGTCCTCGGGCGGTTCCTCACACAAAGAGTGAAACAGAAGCGGGTCAGAAAGTAGTTATAACAAGTAGAGATAAAAATACACAAAAGCCTGAAAAGTGAGTACTAAGCTGTGCTCTCCAGCAATGTCGCCATTCTGATGAGCATCCTACCGACTAGGGTTAAGTAACAGGAATAAACACGGGTCGTTGTGACCCCGATCAATAGGACAAGGCTTAACAAGAAAAATTGAAACCACTAAAAAATAAACCACGCAAAGCACAAAAATCATTGTCAGCAGTCTCCGCTATTTATTTAACCTGATATAGCAACCCGGGTCAAACACAAGGAGCACGAGTGAAACCTACGAAGTAGTCCTAATTAGAAAATAAAAGACATATTTTTGTGGCTTTTAATTTACAATTTTTTTATATTTTCTAAATTAGAAAATAAATAAAAAGATCAAGGAAAAAACAAGCTTCAACAATTTTTATTAAGACTAAAAATGCCCAAAAAATAGAAATAAAAATGTTTTTATGTTTTTCAAATATTCAAATATTTTTGGTGATTTTCTGGGGGGTTTTCCAATTTTATATGATTTTATAAAAATAAAAAAAATCAAAATATGGAACCAATGTACATCATGGACTAAAAGGCAAGTTTAAAATATTAAAAATACCTTAAAGTCCTAGGTGTGATTTTTATGGAAAAGGACAAAAATATATCTAACTACAGCAACTGAAACCCTATTTTTTTATTTTTTAGAATTTTAATGATTTTTATAAATTTTTTAGGGTTTTTAGCTTTTTAGTTATAAAAGATTTTCAAATAAAAGTGCTATTGAATACAAAGCACATAAAATCACACACAAATTTTTTTTTGTAATTTTTAAAGCTATTTTTATAATTTTTATGTATTTTCTAAAATAGGCAAGACACTTTTTAGGGGTTTTTTATTTTTGGGAAATATCAAATAAAATTAAATTGACTCACAAAAATTATCATAAATATTACGTCTTACCAGGAGCTAACTGTATTTTTTATGGAAATTTTGGAGTTAATTTTGTACTGACTTGATTAAAAACAACACACACAGCACATAGGGACCTACTTGCAAATATATGAAAGTTTTAGGGCCAAATAATAACAGAAGTAAAAAGTTCAAGTTACTACTTGCAATTTGTCCAATTAATTCATGCACATGTTCAATAAGCCACACACATGGGTATAACTACAAATACTCAAAAGTTTCTATTCAACGCAAAACAGTTAAAAGCTCAGGGACATAACATGCAAATACACCATACAAGCATGTGAGACAGCACGTTAGTTCAGTGGAGCGGGACTAAAATGCAAATATTAAAAGTGCAAGGGCCCGACTGCAAAATTACCAAACTTTTTAAACTACTATAAATATTTACAGGACCGAATGATAAAAACAGAAAAGATAAGGGAGTGTAAATTACCCTATATCATACGCGATCCAACGGCTATGGCGTCCCACTTATGATCAGATGACCGGGATGGAAAGATACCGCTTCGTCGATAGAGGGTGAAGATGAGATCCTCAGTTGGATCTGACGATCAGGAGCTCCCCATTGCTGAACGACTGAGATTAGACCTGGGGCGATCTCTGATCGAACGGAGGAGGAGTCGTTTGGAAGAACGAGAAAAATTCACCTCCGATGAGCTTCTTCCATCAATTGTGTGCAGCTCCGACGCCCTCTCGAGCGGCGGAGGAGTAGAATCGATCTAGATGACACTCCGCGGCGGCTGGAATGCTCGAAAGGGCCCAAGACCAAAGAGACGGTACTGGGGAGACTCCGTGAACCTGGAGCTTTCTGGAGCTATTCAAGACCTTCAGATGAGGTCTATATGTGCCCGAACCCTACAGGTGGAATGATCGTGCTCGGATAAAATAGCTCCGACGAGGGTTAGGACGCTACAAACAACATGAACCGAGGTAGCGGGTGAATGGATAGGTCTATGGTGAAGCGAGGGATTCGACCTGCTAGGAGGCTCCAACCTGATGGTTGGAGCCATGTGGGGGGATGCAGAGCAGATGTAGAAGTGATAGGCACTCGAAGTGAGGAAGAGTGTGGTCAAGATGCGACGGGGATGTGAAGAATAGATGTTGCTCTGAGGTACTCTGTTCGGTGGAGATAAGATGAAATTAATGAACGAGGAGCAGTATAGGAGCTACCTGGAGATGGAGGTGTACGCCTGGAGGATGGACGATAATCCACAGGGGTATTGGCCTCAATTGCCGGCGCTGCCAGAGGCTGGAGCTCCTTGCGACGGAGCTAAGGATAAACCTCACCGGACCTAGGGTTTCCATGCTCGAAAAGATCCCCTCGCCCTTTCTCACTCTTGCTGTCACTCTGGGAAAGGAGGTCGGGTGTACAGAAGGAGGTGGCGCAGCCCAAGGTGGAGGAAAAGGGAAGAGGGTGTGCAGTATATATAAGCTTGGGTGTCCAGGAAGATGGGGATGGCGCCCGCGAATCGAGGCGCAGATCGATCAAAGGATCATCGGGAGAGGGTTAGGGACCCGCCACCTCGAATCGAAGCTAAGGTTTGGGCAAAGAGGAGGTTGGGTCAGGTCTAGAAATTTGGAGAAAGTTGACCAAAAACCCGACTCGACGAGAAGGGGGGTCCAGGAGGACCAGTTGACCGGAGTCAACAATCCCCACTGGACCAATCAGGTGCGGGCTAGAATAGGACAAAATAGACTACAAGACAATATAGTGGAGAAAAATAAGGATAAATAAATTAAAAAATAATAAATGAATTTAAATTTAAAAATGAATAAAATAAAAAATGTTTGATATTTTTCAAGGAATTTTTCTATGATTTTTAATTATTTTTTAAAAAAGTAAATTAGTTTATATACAGTATATATTGTCATATACATATATACTATACCTATGTATTTTGTACAATTATTTTTATTTTGTTAATTCTACACAAATACCTTAATTTTGCATTTTATTTATTTACAATATAATTTAGAAGTATAAAATAAGTTTTATTTTATTGTTATGCTTTATTTACAATTATAGAATAAATAGGGAATTTGACTTATATACATGTATTTTGTACAAGTGAGAAAGGTTTTTATTTTTATTTTTCTGAATTTTATTTTGTTTTTGTTTTTTAGGACTATATACAAGGAGGTAATAATAATATTTTAATTTTATTTTATCAAAAGAATTATTTACATATATAAGTAATGTGTAGACTATAGAGTAGGCCCTATCTCTCTCTACTTATTTTGTTTGGCGATCAGGTCAAGGCTTGACCTTCTCTTGGGGTTCAGGCCACTCTGTATTTATTCTAAATACCTCCCTCCTTTTTCTTTTCTTTCATTCTTTTATTTTTGCACAAATACATGCTAAATATACACTGTTAACACATGCATGCAGAATGCTAACTTATTGTATTTATACCTATTTACATGATGCTTTATCAAGATAAATAGCTAAAATAAAAGAATAAAGAGTGAGAATCAGGTATTCATCATGTATATGGTTATATTAACTCATAGATGTTTAACTCAAGTTGGCTCAAGAAGAGTCAAATTATTGGTAATGTTTGTAGTGTTTAATGGAGCAAGGTTGTAGGGTTTAGATGATAATTACGATGTTTACAAGGTCGAGAAGGTAATTGATAAAAAATTTAAAGTTCATTGTGTAAAAATCACAAAGATAAAACAATCAAAACTAATCAAAGCTTGATTAGATCGCTTGACACAGTTAAACCAGTTAATCGAACTACAAGTTTAGCGATCCATTTTTGACCAAAATAAATAAACGCCAAATGTTAAATAAAATAGAAAATTTCTTAAAAACTATTCATGTTATAGATACATCCCAAGTTCTAGTATGATACTCACTTAACTCCCCCTTGCCATGTTTCCATCGAAGTTAGCCTCCTTTTCGTCGTAAGCTTTCCATTTTTTAGTGATTTAGTTCCTTTGACTTCAAGAGAATGTGTGTTAACAATCCAATATTACATCTATCTTCTTCCATTGCGAACATCGTATGTAACGGAACGGATCGGGTTGACCAAACCGATACTAAGTCATGCATGGCGATCAATGAGCAGAGAAAAATTATAATTTAAACTAAAGTCCAGTTGACTTAAAAGTTTTCTTATTACAGCTCCAACAAGGATAACATAGTATAAAGAAACTAATAATTAAAGCAGCATAACAGAAGTCCAATGGGCATAATGACATCCTTCCGTGAACAAGCCATCGGTGATCTGTACCGGATCAACTTCACGATGACGGATAGTTTGGCCTGAACTAGAAAGAAAGCCAAATCTCGTGTTCCCCTGAAAAAAACAACACATGTTATGAGCCTAACGCTCTGTATGTGCCGAGTTGGGGTAAAGCCGGCTAGCGCGAAAAAACAAGTCTCCTTATGCTATTTTAAACCGTTAAAACATAACCTCTTCTATACAATCAGTCATCAACACAGCTATGCAATTTTACATAATTGCCTTATTGTGTATGATACTAACTTATTCTCGTATAATATCGTTATGCGACTCATATTTCACATAAACATGCACCCGAAGTGTATTCCCTCCGAATCCGTTCATTGAAGCCATAGTTTCATATATACTCCTAAAATTTTCCATAATTGCATATACACCTTAACAATTTCATATTTTCACAAATACCCTCGGAATTTTCCATAATTGCGCATATGCCCATTACAATCATAACACTTGCCTAATGCCATTACTTTGCCATAGTTGCACACATATGCTTTAGCAATTTCAGAACTGTACAAGTACCCTTGATTTGTTTAGTGATTAAAGTTGTCTTGATTGTTAAATATTTAAATGGCTTTTGTGGCTTTGCTGGCTTTACTGCTGGCGCAAGCGGTCCATAAACATGACTTACATGACAGTGTAGCTACAACTGTAAAGGACTTATCTTTCGCCTCAATCGGTTCCTTGAACCGTACGCCTCTGGAAGGCATTGACCCTTTAGTCCATCGATAAACGAACTCTAGAGGTGGCTCCCACCGTTAGGCCTGGCACTTAGCTCCTCTTACCGTTATTATACCATAATATATATTCTTAGTTATAACTTTGAACATGTCACTTTAAACTTGTAAAGATGAACTTTTATTGCTTATTTAACATTATCTGTAAGATTGTGCATGTGATTTTCATTTTAATTGATTGAGGTATGACATGTTGTATGTACTTATATTGTACAATACTCCTTTGATTTTTAAATGTGTGTACAAATAAGAAAAAAATCACTTTTATCTTATTTCATGGGTATCATAACGATCTACACTAGGCAAGTAAGCAGTAGTCTCATGCAAAGAAAAATAGACAATATACATATGACTTCTCTGTATGTTGGATATCAAAAATCTATCAAAAGAATTGAGTCATGACCATTTTTTATACTTCTTGTAGTACTACAGTTGAGGCACGGTTCATTAGCAATCATCATTTTAATAGTTATAGAATACCAGAGTGACCAACTCACATTATTTCCGTTGAGATTGATATGTGACAATGTTCTTAAAAATTCAAATCTATGTGCAACTATAAATATGACTCCCTTGTTTTTTTGACAAAAATACTAAACCGTAAAACCTAATTCAAATGTAAGTGACTTGTTGGTTTCATCCTTTAACATCCACTCCAATGGAAGGATTTAACCCTTGATTAATATTATTACCTTTCCCATTACTAAAAATTTTAACTTGCAAATTCTGTCCACATGATTCATGAAATCAAAGCTTTGGGTGAGGCTCGCGCATAAGAAATATAAAATCTTAATATGCAAAATTGACAATCTTCTCATCGGTTGCGAAATTAGAAAGTCAGATATAACTCAAGCCATCACTTCGATAAACTCTCGTTGTAGGAGGATGCCGATTAATTCGGGTTCTATTGGTCTACAACAATATCAATATATACAATTTGATATATTATTCCAAAAAGTATCATAGTCCATATATTCCGACCTATGAATCCGATGCATGCATTGAGATGTATTTTTCAAACTCAAGTCATTACAGGTACATACGAAACCAACATATAAATTTATATATTGTTTATATGAGATTCAAAATCGACACATACACTTAGAAAGTCATAATCCTAAATCGATAGATATATTTTGAGATTGTATTTTGTGCAAACTAAGTAAATACTTATCACAATTATTGATGGAAGGTTTGTGTTGATTCATCGTGTAGTAATCCTAAGGGATCGATACATACCTCAAGGCCGACGAAACGTATCTACGAGATCTCTATGTCCCTCTCCTTGCTCCCAAGCCAACGTGCTCCTCCAATGGATTGACACCGATATCCCTACGATGGGGATAAATCTCTCGATGAGATTCTCTCTCTACTCTCCCTCTCTCCGGATGACTCTCCTAAACAGATTTTTAGTGTCTTTTAGGATCAAGTTAGTTTAGCAATCCCAACTTTTTTTCCAAGAATAAGTGACGCGGGGGAGGGTTTTCTTTGGATTTTATGCCTCTAAAAAGACATTCAATATGCTAATTATACTCATTAATTTTAGAATTAAATCATGCTATTAATTGGGAGAATAAAAGAAAAGTAGGGCTGGAAAAGAGAGGGAAAGATTTAGCCGTTACATTGTCTCTATCTTCCTACTTATGCATGATGTGGTCTCCTTCTAACAGTAACAAAAGATACCTCCACATCAAGAAATTGTTGTCACACTATGAGAAGCACCCTAACAACCCTTATTGAATTATTAAATGAACAATTGTGTTTATTTTAGACATTACATATGTGTAGTGTATTATATGGATTTTATAAAATATATTTAAAATATGATGTAGAATACTACATATTTATGTATAGGAAATACTAATGAAAGTTTGTTCGACCTGATTGGACAAAATGAAACAAATTCTTAATGTAATAGTTTGATTTTTCAGTTTGATAAATTGTTGATGTCATCACGATCGATCGATCGTCCCATTGCTCTAACTATGAAAATCCAAAACCTATGCCCTAACCTTTGCAATGTCTTGTTCTATTTTAATAATATTGCAAACTCCACCCTTTCAAATCAGGTAGGACCTTCATCTTGATATAGATCAACCCAGTTGGACATGTGGACCATTAGTGGATCAATGAGTGCCTCGACACCGCATTACCCTTTCCTCTAGAATGACAAAAGTGATATTAAGACATGATTAACGAGTATTTCAACAACTAAAGTGCAACCTTGAGTTACAAGGCTCGGAGAAGCTCTTCCTCGATCATATGTATCAACAAGGCTCGATCCCCTTTATAATCTAGAATTATACGGATCATACTACGATATTTTATATTTCTTTGGAAAATACTTCCCATATAAAATTTTTAAATATTATAAATGAATTAAAAGAAGAAATTCTTTTTAATCATATATTGATGTTGATAGATATTTCGATTAATTGATTTTCACTGATTCGGTTATGGTAATATCGATTTTGGTCAAATCAATTATCCAATTCATTATTTAACAATCAGTATAATCGTGTTCAACTGAAATCGAACGACATTTGAAATTTGAAACTATTAAAATGCGTTTGGTACGTGGGTTAGGGTGGGTTAAACAAGTAGGGGGTAACCTGTTTTTGTGTTTTAACGTTTGTATAGAGGGTTAAACTGGGGGTGAGTTTGTTGTGATATAATTGTATTAAAGTTTGGAAAAGTGGGTAGTTATTGTGATGTGATTGTATTGAAGTTTGAAAAAGTGAGTAGAAGTTAAGTAGTTTATAATTATTAAATGATATAATGATATAATATATTATTCTCTGATGGAATAGATGAAAGAAAAGTAATTTATCTAACATTTAAATAAAGAATAGCTAGTTGGTTCCACAACAAAGAAAAAATGGAGGTTTCAAGGATAGACCCCTAAGGTGCCGTTCAGCAAGGGCCCCCCTTAACCCATCCTCCATCTCTCTCCATGTGGGTCCCATTTTATTCATTTTTAAAAAATTAAATAAATCAATTTTACATCATCAATTCTATCAAAAAATAATATATTATACTATAATATCATAAAAAATTATAAACTACTCCACTTCTAATCATTTTTCCAAACTTCAATACAATCACATCATAATAACTACTCACTTTTTCAAACTTCACTATAATTATATCACAACAAACCCACTTCTAACTCACCCTCAGTTTAACCCTCTATCCAACCACCAAAACTCAAAAACAGGTTATCCCCTACAAGTTTAAGCCGCTTTAACCCGCTAACCAACCCACTCTAAGGCCCTGTTCATTTGGGTCATAAGGAGGAATGGAATAAGGGGAATAAGCCCCCAACACGCTTCCCCGTGGTACGACTATTCCCCATTATTTCATCTTATTTCACTCTTATTCCTATATTTATCCCACATTACCTACATTTATTTCATCTTATTCTCCTTATTCTTATCCTCCAGCCGAACAGACCCTTATTTCCCATCCTTATTCCTGCTTATTCTCCTACCGAACGGGCCCTAAGGTAAACGCTCAACCGAACATGCTCTTAATGATCCAATATAATCCGGCCTTCTCAATAAGATTTCCATGTCAGTGTCCGTGATGATTTTAGATACATTGGATGAAACACGAAATGAGAGTAAGAAAAACTTACATCTCAATCATATTAACAGTGACCATTCTTGATTGACAACTGCCAATTGCCACCAACGCTAAGACCAGACATTCGAACGCCTGTCTTGACCATGTCAACTGTGACCCTTTCCACAGGTACCATCAGACTTCAGCCAGTGTTCCTTCAACCGTTGAAGTCAGACGTTAGTTTCGGACAGTTTTCTTTCTTCAGAAAGCTCAAGAAGACATATACATAATAATAAGGATAGCTAATATCTTCAAAATATAATTCTCTCTCTCTCTTCCCTCATCTATTATTTGCAACCTCTCAACTCCCCTCGTCTGAGTTTACTCCTTTCCTTTCCGGTTTGTTTAGGTCAACATTTACTCCACTTGTATATTTCCAACATTAAAGAAAATCATAGAAAAAAAATCTAAGTTAGGTCATGTTTGGTAGGAGAATAAGCTTTGAAATAAGGTGTCAATTTTCCTCCCGACATGGTTCTCAATGGTACGATTATTTCCCATTATTTCATCTTATTTCACTCTTATTCCTATCTTTATCCCACTTTACCTACCTTTATTTCACCTTATTCTCCTTATTTCTATCCTCCGGCCGAACAAAGAATAGACCCTTATTCTCCTTATTCCCGATCTTTATTCTTATTTATTTCGGAACTTTACAGTAATCACTCTCTCTCTCTACCCCAGCTTGCAGCAGTCTACCCATCAATGAACCTTCTCCTTCCCAACGATGAGGCTCCTCGTGTACCGTCCATCACATCATCACCCGCTCTAAACCGCCAAACAACGAACAACCCCATTCTCCCCAAACTACCCCCCAACCGCCATTCGCCCGCACCCCAACAACCACAAGGGCAAACCCGTCATTCCAATCCCCGGCAACGGGCAGAAGCCCGTAGCAAGGGCCCCACCCACCGGAGAACCCCGGGTGGCCCCACACGCCACTCTCCCCCTCCCTCTCTCTCCTCTTCCCCGATTCCCAAGATAAAGCGATAAACCCTCGCCTCCTCCCTCTCTCACAGCAGAGATCATCGAACGGTCGAGATGAAGAATCGGAAGGGGAGAATCCACCCCGCTCCCGCCGCCGACGCGCTGGCTGCGCTGAGCTTCCTGCCGGCGGCCGTGCTGGCGATGGCGGCGGGGCTGAGGGTGGAGGATAGAGAGGTGCTGGCGTACCTGGTTACAGGTCGGCGAAGTCCGCAGCGGCGACGGAGGAGAGAGCGGCGCCGCATGCGGCGGCGTTCGACTGCGGGTGCTTCGAGTGCTACATGAGCTTCTGGCTTAGGTGGGACTCGTCTCCCGATCGAGAGACGATCCATCGCGCGATCGAGGCGTTTGAGGAGCATCTCGCGAGCTCGGAAAAGAGGATGAGGAGGAGGGAGCGGCGGGGGAAGGGCGTGAAGCGGAGGGAAGAGGAGAAGAGGCGGAGGAGAAGCCAAGGGTGGAGGTGGAGGTGGAGAGAGCGACGACGCGGAGGAGGAGGTCGAAGTGGAGGTGGAGAAGGTGGAGGAAAAGGGGGAGGTGGCGGAGGAGAGGCGGAGGGGGTGGCCGGACGTGATGGGGATTGTGAACTGGCGTTTTTGGAACCTCTGGAGTCGGGAGATTGAAGCCTTTCAAAGGTACCTCCTCCCTCTCCTCTCTTTCTTTCTCTTTTTCCACTTTCTGCTGAATCGGAGCAAAGTATAGGCGTAGGATGTGCAAATAGCATATGTAAGCTATATCTCTCTCCTGATGGAAGTGTAATCTCTACTCTCCCACTCCCCTCTCTCTCTCTCTCGCTCGCCTCTGTTCTTCCTCTTGGGCTCCCGTTCTTTTGTTTTGTTGGAAGTCTGTCGCTGGTTTGTTGTACATTATTTTTTTCTGGGGTTTAAGTTTGGTTGTTCAATTTCCGGGGATTGATGGTTTTTTGTTTTCTCGGACGAAAAATGGAGAAAAAAGTTGGTTGATCGAAATTGAAGATGTTTTTGATGGCTTTGAATGACACTGGCAGGCCTCTCTCTCTCTACAGTTGTTGTGTGTTCTTGTTTCTTGTAATAGAAGTAGTTGTTGCATTCTTCTTCTGAATTGATTCGATAATAAGGGTGATCTAAAAGTTGAATAGATGGGCATTCCGTTCATGCGGATGAGTGCTAAATATGCGCTGGATTGAGATGATCTTTCTGATTGAGTTGAACTTCTAAATAAGTGAAATGATGAGGTTGCCATATTTGAAGGGGATATTTATTGAGGGGAGGATCTAATTCCATAGTAGACCAGGGGGTGGTGTAGATCTCTTTGTTCTTCTTAGATTGGTTCTTTTGGTCTGGTCCTTTGTCGTTTGATGTTGAAATGGCACATATTGAAGTTGTTTTACTTGAACTTTTTGTGGTTCTAGCATTTTTATAAATGAAATGACCAGATGGATAATAATTGAAGTGAATGATAAGGAAGTAGATGAACTACTATTTAAGCTCTATTAGAAGGCCTTCCTTTAATGGCATTGCCAATCTTCTCGCCCTTTCCGGTATGGGCATCTTGCTTAATCTGTGAATCTTGGATTCTATGACATTTGTAGTTAGTTTGAGGTCATTGCTTCTCTTAGGTTGGATTAGACGATTATGATGAGATGAATCTTATGAGATTTTATTTTTTTCTTCTCTACATTTTAACCTTTATTGAATTTTGTCTTTTAAAAAGTGCAATATCTATTTGAATAAAATGATCTTCATACTCTTGCATTTGGATGAGGGTTATGATCTTCATACTCTGTGTGAGGGATAAGGGATAAGTGATGTTTATCCCTATTCTTGTTTGACTGGTTTGGGAGATAACAAAGATATTATTGTAGATAAATAAATATAGTAGATGATGTAATTGTTACGTAACAATCTGTTTATTCATGATAACTTTTATTCTGGGTTTTTCCGACAACCAAATGCATAATGCTAAGTTTTTTATTGGAGTTATCCACCACTTTATCATGTGATATCTTATGCTGAGATAATACTGTAGACATGGTTACGATATTAATTAAGAATTCAGGTCCAATTATTTATATTGTGCATTAATACTCTAAATAATAAAAAAATGGAATAGTATTATCCACTCATGATATTTTCCAAAGGGAAAAATTAATCAACTACGTTTGTCTCGATAACCAAAATTTATTAATATATGTATCTATAACGATATTTTACTGCAATTTGTATTGATGACCCAACGTAAAACTTATAGTATTTTTATTATATCTAGGGAATGGGGAGTCCACACCTCCTCTTTTCTCTATTTTTTATTTCTTTGGAATAAATCATCGGGGAATTTACTTAGAATGTGTTTTAAATTAAGGGAAGAATGTGTTTTTTATTCTTTAGATTATTAAGGGAAGAATGTGTGTTAAATTTTGTGTAAAACAGATATTTTTAGCATGTTCATATGAAGGGTTGATTTAAACAATCTAAGATCATTAAAATTTGACTATCTTTGTCGATAAGTTAAAAGTTTCGAATTAAGTTGAAATTTGAATGATGTAGGGAAAAGGACATGTATAGATAAATTACCTATACATGGATGCAAGCTATCCATTCCTTAAGTGAGGAATATTGATTTACCCTGCTTAATTAGAAACAGGAAAATTGTTGATAAAAAGGCAAGAAAAGAATAATTGATGATGTTGAAATTAAATTATTTTATGTACAAATTGGCATGCCATTTGAATAAACGTGACCAATCACCTACTATATTTATTGCAGCGTGTCTTGATGGCTTATTTGAAACGTACGCGTGGAGTATATTTGTTAGAAGGGAAGCAATATGCATAGAAAATATTTTTATGCGGGTATTTTTTTTATTTTTATACTGGAGGGTGGTAGTTTATTCTGGAGTTGAACGGCTATTCTTCAGTGTCTGTTAATCCCGCCTTTGAAATTATTTAACATATAGCACACGACCATGTGATTCAAAGTTCGTCAGGTACTGACCACCGTAGAGCAGCGCGTTGCATCCACTGTCCTTGCACGCCATTACCGACGAGTAGTAACCTTCTCCCCTCATGCTGCCGTCGAGAGAGAGATGGATGAGAGGAATCTCGTGCGGCAATCGAAATCGAGATCGAGAGAGAGGGGGGGAGAGAGAGAGGAAGATAGAGAGTAGAGAGAGGAGATAATTGTGGAGATATTTGTTGCATTCTAAATTTAGAATATGTTAAAATGATCATAATGGGGTTTTCAACATTAAAAATATATTAATAACGAGCTATTAAAGACAACCATCGGATTGATTGAGTATGGTTAGGATGATGGGCTTTCCATGCACCCAGGAAAGGTGCACCTCATTGGAAATATTTCATATATATATATATATATATATATATATATATATATATATAGGGTAAATGGGGTTGCTCCCATGGGGGGAGTTAACTTGGCTCCCTCCGTGTCATTTCGCCCTCTTTTTTATTTTTTTTCGAAATTTCTTCAGTGGATTTTCATCAATATATCCCTATATTATATCATTCAATTTTCACGTGAAACAGACTCCTACGGTCTCCATCCAGACGGGTCGTTTTTAGCAATTATGTTACCGTTAAAAAATGATTGTCTGGATGGAGGCCGTACGAGTCTCTGTTTCGCACGAAATTTTAATAGCATAATATAGGGATATAGTGATGAATATTCACGGAAGAAATTTTCAAAAAAAAATAAAAAAATCGGGTGAAATGGCGCGAGGGGAGTCAAGTTAGCTCCCCAAGGGGACAACCCCACTTAACCCATATATATATATATATATATATATATATATATATATATATATATATATATATATATATATGGCTTATCCAGAGAGCACAGTGCCCATTTGGGGTTTTTTGAGCACCAAATGTCGGCTCGCCACGTGTATGTGTTGGTTCTATTTGGAAGGGGACGGTTTTGGTAATAGCAATGTGCTTTGCATTATTAACATAATAGGAATTCGAGTTAAATCATTTCCATAAAAATAGGTGGTCGGTTTTAGTAAGATAAAAAAATACACATTTTAATTATTGCCGGCATACAGTCTAATTTATGGAATGATCATTCCACGTATAGATTAGAAAAGGGCATATGATTATAATTATTCATTACGTCAGTTACTTATGTCCATACAATAATTACCGATCACACATATGCATATTACTGAACGCATTATGAATGTTACTGAATTTATAGTTATTTTACATTTGTAATATTACATTGTACAGAGATTAGTATATCATCCATGTTACTCAAGTAATACATATTCATTTCTCAAGTAACTATTGTTGTGAGATCAGTAATTAAGTATGTGAATTACTAATGTACATATAATAAGTACTGATTACAAATGTCCATTTTACTGAAGTCATTTTGATTGTTACTAATGTTATAGTTACTTAATACTTTGAGTCTTACTGAAGCACATCTTATCTACTTATATAACATTTTTAATTACGTATAATGTATTGAGTGTTACTGATAGCAATACATAATTTACTGGTTACGTGATTTTTTATACTTATTCCAACTTACTTATTCCATTACCTTCTTTTACCTACAATTTATAACAAGCTACTGATGCTTCTATATATCTTACTTGTTTTATTCTTTGTTTTGATATACTGATCGAATCACATCTTCTTTACTTATGTAGCCTCTTTAATTACTTGTAATACGTCAAGTGTTACTGAAAGTCACACATAAATTACTTAATTAAAGTTATATGGTGAACATTCAAATTTCAACTTGTCTTCTAGTTCATTTAGATGATGTTGTCTTGCTCTCGCTCCTCGGCATAACAACAACTTCTTCAAGACACCAAATTGTTGCATTGTTCTGCAAGAAACAATAAGTAAATTTATATCGGTGAATAGTAAGAATTGTATAAAGAAAGTAACTCAGCAATATACTCTCTTCAGTAAGAACCATTCAATGACAAGTAAATTGTAATGAATTGTTAGTAACATTTGTTATATAAAAAGTAACTTGTAATGAATTGTTAGTAACTCGGCAATATACTTTCTTCAGTAAGAATCATTCAATGACAAGTAACTTGTAATGAATTATTAGTAACATTTGTTATATGACAAGTAACTTGAAATGAATTGTTAGTAACTCAGCAATATACTTTCTTCAGTAAGAATCATTCAATAACAAGTAACTTGTAATGAATTGTTAGTAACATTTGTTATATGACAAATAACAAGTAATGACTTGTTAGTAACTCAGCAATATACTTGCTTTAGTAAGAATCATTCAATGACAAGTAACTTGTTCATTCAATGAGAAGTAACTTGTAATGAATTGTTAGTAACGTTTGTTATATAACAAGTAACAATTGTGTTAGCATTAGTAACATAAAATATCTAATAAGTAAATTACTCCAGTAACTTTTGATACAATATCAGTATCCTTACGATTTTTTTAAACGTTCTAAGATTAAATCTCAATATCCAAACACAAATCATTGATCCTCATTCCTTCTGAGATTTCATGATACAAACTCAATCGCAAGTCATCCATCTCATTTGAAATTGAATACAAAGAGAAATCATACACCACAATTCATCTTTGCAAATCACACTTTCTCATGATCCAGAAATATAACAAAAAAATCAAAATATGGTCTATAATCAGTCAGATTCACATCAAAATAACCAAAAAATCAATATTATTTCTACATACTATCAGATTCAAATCAAAATATGAAAATAAAAATCTAATCGAAATACATAACCTTGCAATAGATAAAAACGTTTCCCTCTGTTTCCACGATTGATCGACTCACTTTGCAAATCGCTAGATCAAAAAATGCCAGATGAATCTCCTCTCGTTGATCTCTCAACGAGAGGTTTCCATAAACGTATATTAATTATAGAATTGTTAAATATTTCCAATTAGCTTTCCTTCCATTTTAGTTACGGTTCCTATTTTTAAGGGATTGAGAGATACAAATCTCACAGCTCACAGCTGGAATTAGAGGCTCATCTCGTACCAAATGGGCACAGTGCTCTCTGGATAAAAATCATATATATATATATATTATATATATATATATGAGGATGGGGAGCTTGCACCAAGGTGCATGTAACTCTACATGCACCGGCGCTTATATCTTTCACATTTTTTTTTACTTTTTTGAAAAATACCACCATGTTTATTTATTCATATATCCCTCCAATATATCATTCGAGTTTCGTCAGAAACAGAGACTCATATGACCTCCATCCAGAACGGGTCGATTACAGCAATATGACCTCCATCCAGAACGGGTCGATTAACGGTCTTAGAATTGCTGTAATCGACCCGTTCTGGATGGAGGTCCATAGGAGTCTCTGTTTCTGACGAAATTCGAATGACATATTGGAGGGATATATGGATGAATATACATGGTGGTATTTTTCAAAAAAGTAAAAAAATGTGGAAGATATAAGCGCCGGTGCAAGTAAAGTTACATGCACCTTGGTGCAAGCTCCCCATCTTGTCTCTCTCTCTCTCTATATATATATATATAGAGAGAGAGAGAGAGGAAAGGGAGTCTACTTTGTGAAGTAAGTAACCTTACCTAATTCACATCGATTTTTAGGAATTTTTTATTTTTTTTTTTTGAAAATACCACCGTGGATTTTCATACTATATCCCTCTAATATGTCATTCAGATTTCGTCAGAAACGGAGACTCCTACGGTCTCCATCTAGAACAGGTATTTTTAACGGTCTTAGATTTGGTAGAAATTACATGTTATGGATGGAGGTCGTAGAAGTCTCTGTTTCTGATAAATTTGAATGACATATTAGAGGGATATAGTTATGAAAATCCACGGAAGCATTTTAAAAAAAACGTTAAAAATGAATGTGAAGTAGGTAAGGTTACCTACTTTACAAAGTAAGCTTCCTTTCCTCTCTCTCTCTCTCTATATATATATATGTGTGTGGGGGGGGGGGGGGGAAATGGGACTGCCCCTTAGGGGCAGCCAACATGGCTGCCTCTACTCCATTTTTGCAAAATTTTTTTATTTTTTTTGGAAAAATATCACCATGTATATTCATCCCTATATCCCTCCTATATGTCATCGAATTTCCGTCAGAAACAGACTCCTACCGGCCTCCATCCAGACGTCATTTTTTTAACGGTCGTAGGATTTTTTAAATCGACCCTGTCTGGATGGAGGCCGTAGGAGTCTCTGTTTCTAACGAAATTCGAATGACATGTAGGAGGGATATATGGATGAATATACATAGCGATATTTTTCAAAAAAATAAAAAAATTTAATGAAAAATGGGGTGGGGCAGCCCCGTCAACCCCTTATATATATGGGTAAAATGCGCCAATGGGGGAGCTAACTTGGCTCTCCACGCCTCGTTTAGCCCGATTTCTTTATTTTTCTTTTGAAAATTTCTTCCGTGGATTTTCATCAATATATCTCTATATTATGTCATTACAATTTCGTGCGAAACAGAGACTCCTACGACCTCCATCCAAACGGGGTCGTTTTTAGCAATTCTGTTACGTTAAAAAATGACTGTCTGGATGGAGGCCGTAGGAGTCTCTGTTTCGCACGAAATTTTAATGACATAATATAGGGATATAGTGATGAAATTCCACGGAAGAAGTTTTCAAAAAAAAATAAAAAAAGCGGACAAAATGGGGCGGGGGAGCCAACTTAGCTCCCCCCCAGGGGCAGCCCCATTTAACCCATATATATATATAGAGAGAGAGAGAGGGAGGAAATAGAGACATGCTTTGTGAAGTAGGGTAACCTTACCTACTTCACATCTATTTTTTA